>CAWUFW010010676.1:0-337500 GCA_963921515.1 Calotriton arnoldi
CAGCACCACCTGCACCGAAGATCACTGGCCCCCACTCCACGAGTGTCCTGTAAGCCAGCTCCACGTGCGGCGTCACGAGGCTCCTTCGCGGTCGCTAGCCCGTTGGCTAGTAGCCCTTACCGAAGGCCAATCTTTTCTTTACTTGGCAGTCTGGTTGCTCCAGGCCTGCCCTCACTTACCCTTGCTGGGTGAGTTCCCCAGACCTTGCTGGTCTGCATCATCGACGATCTACATCTTACTCGAGACTTGCCGTTGCCAAGGCCTGTTGGGTCCAATCTGGTCGCCGACACCTCTGCACTCGACAGACATCGAGCAACAGCCCGAATCCTGCTCCTGGTCGCCGACAACGCCTCCCGGACCTCGTGGCTGAAGAGTCAAGACGACCGTCCACGAACTTGAAGCACTCGACATCGGTGGGCATCTGTCCATCGCCCTCCTGGTCACTGGCTAGTGACCCAGACTCTGTCCCCTCTGCTTTCAGGTTCTTCAGAACTCCGATCCACTCTTGGATCCACCCGGACACTTTTCTCCTGGTCGCCAGCAGCACTTTGCAGCAGATCGCCATAAGAAACGACGACGAAACCCGACCCCGAAAGGCACCTATGCACCCGGCTTCCCTGGGTGAGGTAACACGAGTACTCCGGTGCTCCCGTGGGTAGAGACTCTTCAAAGTCCTAGATCTCAAAGGGTTTTGTCCTAGTCCTCTTTAAAGTGTCCCTTTCCTCTATTTTCCCGATCCCGACTTTCTCCATAGAAGTTAACGGCGTATCGCGGTTGTGTATTTACACTGCACGCGTCTCCCGTGGGTCCCCTGTGTCACTACCTTGGGTGGTTCCTTGTGGTCCAAGCACTTCTAGAGGCTCTAGGCCTAGTGTCTAGTTCAGTCGTGGTTCGCATACCACTTTATTGGTATATGGTTTGGTACGCCCCTAGGGCCCAAACGTGTATTTGTGCTATTACTGTGATTTAAGATCTTATAACCTATGTACTTGAACTCTAGCCTCATAAAGAGACTAGAGGGGTGTGTTTAGTAATAAATACATATATTTTGAATATATACCTGGTGTGGTGCTCTTTCATTTGGTCACTCAAGAGATTATAGACTGGTAAAACAAGCTGCTTTACATTCCTTCAAGACTTAGCCTGAAGGCTGCTCTCCACAGCTACCACTAGGATAGCTTTCAATAAGGTTGTCTTTAACCTACCTACCATAAGAGTCGATTTGGACTGGTGCAAGGTGCCCACTATAATTAGTGGACAGCATATGCCAGGCCAACTTCTCACATTGGTGTGCAGCGTGTGGGATTCCAGCTTGCTATTGTTTTACCAGATAATCTCAATTGAATTGATCAACTGAAAACCACTAAAGGTACCTAAGGTACATATAATTTAAGCTTAGAATATCAGTAAGTTCTACTGAACTTAGAGTTGTGTGTTAAGGGATAGCACAACCCTTTCTACAACTCAAGAGAGTTTAGTAGGCCACACTAGAGTAGGTAGTGCATACACCACACCACACTAGTGATGTCTTTAAAAGCAGGATCTAGAGATGCCCTGCAGGAAGCCATTGAGCTTCCCCCTCCAAGTATGACACACTCCCATTCTTGGAACTGAGAGCTTTGTGTAACGTGAGGAAGTTAAGGACAGGCCAAAGTCCCACCACCCAACACCTCCAGGAGATGTTGGTGGCTTATGATCTTAGTAAGTCCTCAGAGACTGAAGGGGTAGGAGCAGAGGGTGGGCCAGCAGATGAGGAAGAGGCCAGGGGTACTACTACCCCCAGCCCCCCTCTGAAACTGACCAGGAGGGTGACAATGACCCTGACCTGGAAAACCCAATCCCTTCTGGAGAAGATGAAGATGAGGATCTGGAGAACCACACCTTTGTCCCCCAGGAAGGATTATGAGTGTGCTCAGAAAGTCTAGGTCTCCTTCTCAGGAGTCTAACCACTCTGGCACCTCAATAGGGAGCTCTGTTTCTTCTCACAGGAGGGAATCCTCTCATGAGAGAAGAAAGAGACTGGTCCAGTATGAGGAAACTCAACTGGAGATCAGGAAGAAGCAATTGGCTTTAGATAGAGAATCCTAGATCTCCTTAGGGAGAGAAGAAAGTTGGGACTAGAGTCCCATGGTGGCAGCCATGTCCCTAGAGATAGGGAAAGGTCCTATGACCATAGGAACCTGAGCAAGATTGTCCCTCCCTACCAGAGTGGGGATGATATCCACAAATGGATAACTGCTTTAGAGAGGGCCTGTAAAGTACAGAAGGTCCCTCAGGAGCAGTGGGCAGCAATCTTGTGGCTCTCCTTTGCTGACAAAGGTAGAGACAAGCTCCTCACTGTTAGAGAGGAGGATGCTGACAATTACAAGGTCTTGAAGAGTGCTCTTATTGATGGGTTTGGCCTAACCACTGAACAGTACAGGTTGAAGTTCAGAGACACCCAAAAAGCACAGACTCAAGACTGGGTAGACTATGTGGATTGTTCTGCCAAGGCTCTGGAAGGCTGGTTGATGGGCAGTAAGGTGTGTGACTTCTCAGGATTGTATAATCTGATAATGAGGGAGCAGATTCTTAATAACTGTCAAAACCAGCTGTTGCATCAGTACCTGGTTGACTCTGATCTGACCTCTCCCCAAGAATTGGGAAAGAAGGCAGACAAATGGGTCAGAACCAGGGTGAAGCAGAAGGTACAGAACCAAGGTGGGGAAACCAAGAAGCAAGATGCTAAGAACTCTGACAAGGGTGGGGAGAAGGGTAAAGATCAAAAGTCTTCATCAGGCCCCCAAAAATCTTCTTCTGGTGGGGATTCCCAGTCTACCAAGGGTAAAGGCCAAAGAAAACCATGGTGCAAGGTCTGTAAGCAAAAGACCCACTGGACCAGTGATTGCACCAAGTCCAAAGACTCCAGTCCAGCATCCACCAATGCCCCTAAGGCACCTGTTCCCCCTAGTACAGTTGGTGGAAGTGCTCCAGCAAAGGGTTTAGTAGGGTTCACCCTGGGAACTGAGTTGGGCTCTGACTTAGTCAGGGAACTGACTCAGGCTGTGTTAGTCTGTGATGGAGGCATGGATGTGACCTCCACTGTGAGTCCCAGTAATCTGGGCAAGTACAGACAACAGCCTTTAATCAATGGACGAGAGGCTTTGGCATTTAGGGACACAGGGGCAAGTGTCACAATGGTGACACAAGACCTTGTGCTACCTGGGCAAGTTATACTTGGTGAAATGTACCAAGTGACCAATGCTAGCAATGTCAGAACAGACCATACTCTGGCAGTTGTTAACTTCTCCTGGGGAGGGGTAACTGGCCTTAAGAAGGTTGTGGTAAGTGCAAACCTACCAGTCGAATGCTTGCTTGGCAATGACTTAGAGACTTCTGCTTGGGCAGAAGTGGAGCTCAGGACCCATGCAGAAATGCTGGGGATCCCTGCAGATGTGTTTGCTGTGACCAGGTCACAAGCTAAACTGTCTAAAACTGAACAGGCCTTGGATTCTGGAAGAATGGACCAAGTGCCTTCCAAGAGGAGGAGTAGTAGGGTTAAGGCAGTGCCTTCCCCCTTGGCTCAGGAGGAAGATCAGTCCCTTGAGGGGATGATCTCAGCCCTGAAGAAGGAACTGTCCCAGAGGAACTTGAGCCTGACCAGGTTGAGTTCTTGGGGACAGGGGGACCTTCTAGGGCAGATCTGAGCCAGGAGCAGCAGAGCTGCCCCTCCCTTGAACCCCTCAGACAGCAAGCTGCTGCTGAGGCTGCTGGGAAAGCTAGTGGTCCCCATACAGTGTATTGGGATGATGGACTCCTGTACTCAGAGAGTAGAGACCCCAAGCCTGGTGCTACCAGGAGGTTGGTAATACCTTTGAAGTTCAGGGGCTTCCTATTGACCCTAGCCCATGATATTCCCTTAGCAGGACACCTGGGCCAGAACAAGACTTGGGACAGAATTGTCCCTCACTTTCACTGGCCCCACATGTCTGAAGACAGTAAGGAGTTTTGTCGCTCCTGTGTAACCTGCCAAGCCAGTGGCAAAGCAGGTGGCACTACAAAGGCCCCCCTGATACCACTACCTGTGGTGGGGGTGCCCTTTGAGAGGGTAGGGATTGACATTGTTGGTCCCATGGATCCCCAAACAGCATCTGGGCACAGATTTATACTGGTGGTAGTGGATCATGCCACCAGGTATCCAGAGGCTATACCCCTTAGGACCACTACAGCACCTGTGGTGGCAAGGGCCCTCCTGGGAATTTTCTCAAGAGTGGGCTTTCCTAAGGAGGTGGTATCAGACAGGGGTGCAAACTTCATGTCTGGGTACTTAAAGGCAATGTGGAAGGAGTGTGGAGTTACTTATAAGTTCACCACACCCTATCACCCACAATGCAATGGTTTAGTTGAGAGATTCAACAAAACCTTGAAGGGCATGATTAAAGGGCTCCCAGAAAAGCTTAGGCGTAGATGGGACATACTCTTGCCCTGCCTTTTATTCGCATATAGGGAGGTGCCTCAGAAGGGGGTTGGTTACAGCCCTTTTGAACTTCTGTTTGGCCACCCTGTGAGGGGTCCACTGTGCTTGGTGAAGGAAGGATGGGAGTTACCTCTCAAGCCCCCAAAGCAAGATATAGTGGACTATGTACTTGGTCTCCCGCTCCAGGATGGCTGAGTACATGAAAAAGGCAACCAAAAACCTTGAGGCTAGCCAGGAACTTCAAAAGGCCTGGCATGACCAAAAGGCTGTCCTAACTGTTTACCAGCCAGGACAGAAGGTGTGGGTGTTGGAGCCAGTGGCCCCAGCAGCTCTCCAAGACAAATGGAGTGGACCCCACACTATTGTTGAGCAGAAGGGTGAGGTCACTTACTTAGTAGACCTGGGAACACCCAGGAGTCCCCACAGGGTTCTCCATGTCAACAGACTTAAGCCATATGTGGACAGGGCAGACATGGGCTTGCTCATGGCTACTGATGAAGGGCAGGAGGAAGAGAGTGACCCACTCCCTGACCTGCTCTCACAGAACCCTGACGATGGGTCAGTTGATGGTGTAGCCTTGGCAGGCAGCCTCACTACCCAGCAACAAACTGATTGCAGGCAAGTCCTCAATCAGTTTAGACATATGTTTTCTCTGACACCCAGTCAGACCACCTGGTGCACTCATGAAGTGGACACTGGGGACAGTCTGCCTATTAAAAACAAGATTTATAGGCAACCTGACCATGTCAGGGACTGTATCAGGACTGAAGTCCAGAAGATGTTGGAATTGGGAGTGATTGAGCCCTCAGATAGCCCTTGGGCTAGTCCAGTAGTCCTAGTACCTAAACCTCACACCAGTGGTGGGAAAAGAGAGATGAGGTTTTGTGTAGACTACAGGGGCCTCAATGCAGTCACTAGGACTGATGCCCATCCAATACCCAGGGCAGATGAGCTCATAGATACTTTGGCCTCTGCCAAATATCTCAGCACATTTGACCTAACAGCTGGCTACTGGCAGATCAGACTAGCTGATGCTGCAAAGCCCAAAACAGCATTTTCAACCCCTAGTGGGCATTATCAATTTGTGGTGATGCCCTTTGGTCTGAAAAATGCACCTGCCACTTTCCAGAGGTTGGTGAACACAGTTCTCACAGGACTGGAGGCCTATAGTGCAGCTTATCTAGATGATATTGCTGTCTTTAGCTCCACCTGGGAGGATCACCTGGTCCACCTCAGGAATGTTTTACAGGCCCTGCAAAAGGCAGGCCTGACTATCAAGGCCACTAAGTGCCAGATAGGGCAGAGTCAGGTTGTGTACCTGGGCCACCTTGTGGGTGGAGGCCAGGTTCAACCTTTGCAGAGCAAGATCCAGACCATCATGGACTGGACTGCTCCAACTACCCAGACTCAGGTGAGAGCCTTCTTAGGCCTGACTGGGTACTATAGGAGATTTGTCAAGGGGTATGGATCAATAGTGACACCCTTGAATGACTTAACTTCTAAGAAAATGCCCAAAAAGGTTCAGTGGACAGTTAGCTGTCAAAAGGCATTTGATGACCTCAAGCAGGCCATGTGCACTGCTCCAATTCTGCAGAGTCCTGATTACTCCAAGAAGTTCATTGTCCAAACAGATGCATCTGAATTGGGGGTAGGGGCTGTACTGTCACAATTGAATGAAGAAGGTCAGGATCAGCCAGTAGCTTTTATTAGCAGAAGGCTGACCCCTAGAGAGAAACGTTGGTCAGCCATAGAGAGGGAGGCCTTTGCTGTGGTCTGGGCTCTGAAGAAGTTGAGGCCATACTTGTTTGGTACACACTTCCTGGTTCAGACAGACCATAAGCCCCTCTTATGGCTAAAACAAATGAAGGGTGAAAACCCCAAACTGCTTAGGTGGTCCATTTCCCTACAGGGGATGGACTTTACAGTGGAACATAGGCCTGGGAGTAACCATGCGAATGCAGATGGACTCTCTAGGTATTTCCACTTAGAACATGAAGACTTAACTGGGCAAGGTTAGTTTAATGTCCCTACGTTTGGGGGGGGTTGTGTAGGAGAGTAGGATCTGCTTCACAGGGGTACCCCCACTTTTTGCTGATACTTCACTGGTTTTCGACATTAGTCTGGCTGGGGCCCTGCTATTCAGAACCCCAGCCTAGCTGTTTCCTCTTTAAAAGGGTCTCCATGTGCCTTAGGCACATCACTGATTGGGATCTGGAGTGCCCTTGTAAGTCCCTAGTATATGGTATACTATGTACCAAGGGCATAGGTACCTCAGAGGCCTGCCAGGGGCTGCAGCATGTATTATGCCACCCCTGGTAGGCCATCCAAACTGACACCACAGGTCTGCTACTGCAGCCTGGGTAAGGTGGTGCATGCACCCCTTGCTGTGGTATAGGTTACCTATATCACTAAAAGCATACACACATATAAACCTATAAGTCACTCCTAAGGCAGGCCTTATCAATCCTAAAGGCAGAGTGCATGGTTCTTATGTGAGAGGGTGCCCCTGCATGAGCAGGGCCCCTCTGCAGCGTTCGGAGACCATCTCTGATGCTGTTTGTAGTGCAGCCTGACCATATACTCTTAAACGCATTATATCCTCGCGGTAAAATGCTAACTATGGAATGGCTGCACCAAAACATGTCGTGTTTGGTGTCAAACATCTTGGAATACTACCCCCCGCCAATCCTGGCGGCGGGGGTAGCATTCCACCCTTCTAGAGGGAAAGGCATGTTAACTCTGACGAGTCCGGTAACTTCTTTCCAGAGCCCTGGCATCACAAAATGGATGCTGCTGCCACAGACACGAGTCTGGCCTCCTGCTGCTGGACGAAACTCCGGCAGGGGAGGCCTGGACAATAGGTTTCCTGTCCCAGGGAGGTGTGACCACCTCCCCAGACAGGACAATGTGTATTGGGGCTGGGCGGGAGCACTTTCGGGTGCTTTGAAGTCCTGCACTGGGGGCACATTTGGTGTCCCTGTGCATACCCCAGTTCAAACCGGATCAGGGGCTTGCAGCCCCTGCTTTAGCGCGAACTGGACAAAGGGAAAGGGGTGTAGCCACCCCTCTGCCCTGACCCACCCATAGGTGGGGCCACAGAGTAGTCCATCCCCTATTTTTGGAATAAAGGTAGGAACCCAGTCCTTAGGACTTTAGATTATACCTGGACGAAACTCTGAAACAGAATCCTGGACCTTCGACGCTCTACTCACGATTAGAGGACTGAAGAATCTCCCTTGGGGTCAAGGAGTGACTCCCCTGCTTGGCAGGCACCAAAGAAGCATCTGTCCGGTTCGCATCACTGAAGCTCCCGTCGGACGCCGAAGTCATCGCATCACCAGAGGTGGATTCTCAGACTTCCCCGAGGCTACCCTGAGTCCCCAGCAAAGCTGAGGCCCGTGGCTATCGTGGGTAACGTGAGACCGTGACCCCTGGACACCGAGCACACTTGCAAGTGCACCATCTTCTGGGTCTCCCAAGAAGTCGTGCTTTGGGCTCCGAGTAGCCCTAGCCTCCAGCACCACCTGCACCGAAGATCACTGGCCCCCACTCCACGAGTGTCCTGTAAGCCAGCTCCACGTGCGGCGTCACGAGGCTCCTTCGCGGTCGCTAGCCCGTTGGCTAGTAGCCCTTACCGAAGGCCAATCTTTTCTTTACTTGGCAGTCTGGTTGCTCCAGGCCTGCCCTCACTTACCCTTGCTGGGTGAGTTCCCCAGACCTTGCTGGTCTGCATCATCGACGATCTACATCTTACTCGAGACTTGCCGTTGCCAAGGCCTGTTGGGTCCAATCTGGTCGCCGACACCTCTGCACTCGACAGACATCGAGCAACAGCCCGAATCCTGCTCCTGGTCGCCGACAACGCCTCCCGGACCTCGTGGCTGAAGAGTCAAGACGACCGTCAACGAACTTGAAGCACTCGACATCGGTGGGCATCTGTCCATCGCCCTCCTGGTCACTGGCTAGTGACCCAGACTCTGTCCCCTCTGCTTTCAGGTTCTTCAGAACTCCGATCCACTCTTGGATCCACCCGGACACTTTTCTCCTGGTCGCCAGCAGCACTTTGCAGCAGATCGCCATAAGAAACGACGACGAAACCCGACCCCGAAAGGCACCTATGCACCCGGCTTCCCTGGGTGAGGTAACACGAGTACTCCGGTGCTCCCGTGGGTAGAGACTCTTCAAAGTCCTAGATCTCAAAGGGTTTTGTCCTAGTCCTCTTTTAAGTGTCCCTTTCCTCTATTTTCCCGATCCCGACTTTCTCCATAGAAGTTAACGGCGTATCGCGGTTGTGTATTTACACTGCACGCGTCTCCCGTGGGTCCCCTGTGTCACTACCTTGGGTGGTTCCTTGTGGTCCAAGCACTTCTAGAGGCTCTAGGCCTAGTGTCTAGTTCAGTCGTGGTTCGCATACCATTTTATTGGTATATGGTTTGGTACGCCCCTAGGGCCCAAACGTGTATTTGTGCTATTACTGTGATTTAAGATCTTATAACCTATGTACTTCGAACTCTAGCCTCATAAAGAGACTAGAGGGGTGTGTTTAGCAATAAATACATATATTTTGAATATATACCTGGTGTGGTGCTCTTTCATTTGGTCACTCAAGAGATTATAGACTGGTAAAACAAGCTGCTTTACATTCCTTCAAGACTTAGCCTGAAGGCTGCTCTCCACAGCTACCACTAGGATAGCTTTCAATAAGGTTGTCTTTAACCTACCTACCATAAGAGTCGATTTGGACTGGTGCAAGGTGCCCACTATAATTAGTGGACAGCATATGCCAGGCCAACTTCTCACAATCAGTGATGTCACTGACCATGTTATGAATGATGTAATATGTGACGTCATCAGCAGTGCATTGCGGGGGCGCGAGTTATAGTTAGCTGAACTAACTATAACGGCGGAATTTCTATGGTTTTGTACGAGTGAAATGTCCAACTAACTATAACGTCCCTGAAACCTATGGTTTTTTCAGTGAATTTCTAAGGTTTTTTAAATGCTAATTTCTAACTATAACGTGCCTGAAACCTATGGTTTTTTCAGTGAATTTCAAAGGTTTTTTAAATGCTAATTTCTAACTATAACGTCCCTGAAACCTATGATTTTTCAGTGAATTTCAAAGGTTTTTTAAATGCTAATTTCTAACTAAAACGTCCCTAAAACCTATGGTTTTTTCCAGTGAATTTCTAAGGTTTTTTAAATGCTAATTTCTAACTATAACGTCCCTATTAAGTCCCCTTGAATCCTGAGGGTCCCTGGGGGCCAACTAGCCCACCAGGTACCTCCAGTAAGCGCCACAGAGCTGCGTTGCAGAGAGGTGTTCCGAGGCCTCAGACCACCTCTCTGCAACGCAGCTCTGTAGCGCAGACTGAGAGGTACCTGGTGGGCTAGTTGGCCCCCAGAGACCTCAGTATTCAAGGGGAATTAATTCCCCAACTAACAATGCGCTAGGGGGCGCGTTTGTAGTGTGGTGGAGAAAGGGGGCGTGGCCTCCGGCTAGATGCCAGCTTTTTTTTTTTACAAGGGGGGCTGTGTGGCCCCCCTTCTTTTACATTTTTGGGGCCCTGGGGACTCCATCCTCCAGGAGCCTGACCCCTTTATTCATTTATTTTTTTAAAATCGGGAAGGGGGCCGCTTGGCCCCCCTCCCGAGGCCAATTTCGCCCCGGGGACCCCATCCCCTGGGGCATGGCCAGTTGGTTTTTTTTTAATTTGTTTTTTTTAACTCTTTGGAGGGGGGCCGCGTGGCCCCCCTCCTCAGGCCAATTATGGCCCCGGGGACCCCATCCCCCGGGGCCGGCCTTTCCTTTTTTTTCCTTCTATTTTCACAGGGGAGGGGGGCCGCGTGGCCCCCCTCCCGGGCCACTTCTGGCCCCGGGGACCCCATCCCCCGGGGCCTGGCCGCTCCGTTGGGGACCGTGGGGGGAGCCCCAATGCCCCCACGGTCCCGCCGGCTCCCCGCCTCCTGCGGGAGCCGGCATTGCTTTTCCACAAGGGGAGCTGCTGACATGCAGCTCCCCTTGTGGAAAAGCAATCCTGCTTTGCTTCATTGAAGCAAGAGCAGGTTTCCCTGCTCTCGCTTCAATGAAGCAAAGCAGTTTGCTATGACAGGGCGGGAGCCGTGCTCCCGCCCTGCCATAGTAAACAGCAATGTCCCGGGGTGGGCACCCCGGGACATTGCAGGAGCCGGCCCTGGGGGGTGGCGGTCCCCAGGGCCATCAAGGGCTCCTGGAGGGGGGCTGCGCGGCCCCCCTCCCATCATATGCACAGCCCCGGGGAGGTGGTGGTCCCTGGGGCTTGGGGGGGCCGCGGGCCCCCCGCAAATAATTCAAGAAAGCCCCGGGGGAGGTGGCGGTCCCCGGAACTTGGGGGCCCCCCCACACTATTTTTTTTTTTTTTTTTTAGGTACAAGCCCTGGGGAGGTGGCGGTCCCCGGGGCAGCGGGGGGGCCGTGTGCCCCAGTGTATGTTTAAGAAAAGCCCCGGGGTTGGCGGTCCCTGGGGCTTGGGGGGCCTGGGAGGCCCCCCCACAGATTAAAAAACAAGCCCCGGGGGGTGGCGGTCCCCGGGGCTGCGGGAGGGCCGCGTGCCCTCCTGCATATAATTTACATAGCCCCAGGGAGGTGGCGGTCCCCGGGGCTGCGGGGGCCCCCGCTAATTTTTTGTGGCATTGCCCCCGGGACCTGGCCCACCCGGGGGCCTCATTAAAATGAAGCGCGGAAGCCCGCGCTTCATTTTTTTTACATTTTTGGTGGGATTCGCGACCCCAACGCAAATTCTGCCGTTTTTAAAAAAAATAAATGCTTTTTTGGGCCCTGAGCAGGCCTAGGGGGTCAGGGTGTTTCTACCCAGCCCCCTTTTCTTGTTTTTCAACCTTTTTTCCCCTTTTCGAGTCACAAGATGGCTGCCAACACTTCCTGGTTTGGAGTGTTGGCAGCCAATCAGAATTGAGCTCGTGCTCGGGAAGGTTCGCGAACCCTCCTCGGTGCTCAGATATCGAAACTTTTTCTTTTTTAAATTTCTCAGGAACTACTGAACAGATTTACACCATTTAACAAAAAGGGCTCTTTCTGAACCAAGACCTACCTTTTTGCCAAATTTGGTGTAATTCCGTTCAGCAGTTCGGGCTGTAGCTTTGTCTAAAGTTTCCTATGGAAAATTACATGGGGAAAACGTGTTTTGGGACCCCCCTTTTTTCTCGGCCCCCGCTTGACGAATCACCCCGAAACTTTCAAGACAGGAGCTGACCGGAGCGCCCCACTAGTTTTGAAAATTTCGCGAAGATTTGTCAAACGACGCCAAAGTTATTGGGAAAACAAAAAACGCTTTTTTAATAGAAACGAGGTCCTAACTATAACTACCTACTGGTGACCGCCAGTAGGTAATATATATATATATATATATTTCCACCAAATGCCCAAAGCTTTTCGAAGGCGCACACAACAGGTGAAGAAAGTACATAAGGCGGCCAGCATTCATTCCAGTGTAGGTTTATAAATTTATCTTCGCCGACGCGTTTCGAGGCAACAAGCCTCTTTCTCATAGGCAGCTCGGGATGTGCAGAGAGCTCCCCTTTCACTTTTTATAGCCATGCTACCCTTAATTGGGTTCACGTATAGTACGGAAGTTCTTCCAGGCATGCTGGGACATGGAGTCCCTTTACGGAGCGTTTTATTTATTACCTGTAGTAGGTTCTGACACATCCTTTGTTAAAAGCATTTTATTCCCCTTGGTAGGCCTCTGGAGTGATTGATGGCCCATTCCGCCGCATCTCCTGTGCTGCTGAGCGGCCATAGATACAGTTCCTGCCACGCAGCCTCGCTTCCAATTAACGCGATGGGTGCAGCCTTCCCACGGTCAGGACGGCCGTGTTAACATTTTTCCACCAAATGCCCAAAGCTTTTCGAAGGCGCACACAACAGGTGAAGAAAGTACATATGGCGGCCAGCATTCCTTCCAGTGTAGGTTTTTAATTTATCTTCGCCGACGCATTTCGAGGCAACAAGCCTCTTTCTCATAGGCAGCTCGGGATGTGCAGAGAGCTCCCCTTTCACTTTTTATAGCCATGCTACCCTTAATTGGGTTCACGTATAGTACGGAAGTTCTTCCAGGCATGCTGGGACATGGAGTCCATTTACGGAGCGTTTTATTTATTACCTGTAGTAGGTTCTGACACATTCTTTGTTAAAAGCATTTTATTCCCCTTGGTAGGCCTCTGGAGTGATTGATGGCCCATTCCGCTGCATCTCCTGTGCTGCTGAGCGGGCATAGATACAGTTCCTGCCACGCAGCCTCGCTTCCAATTAACGCGATGGTGCAGCCTTCCACGGTCAGGACGGCCGTGTTAACATTTTTCCACCAAATGCCCAAAGCTTTTCGAAGGCGCACACAACAGGTGAAGAAAGTACATAAGGCGGCCAGCATTCATTCCAGTGTAGGTTTATAAATGTATCTTCGCCGACGCGTTTCGAGGCAACAAGCCTCTTTCTCATAGGCAGCTCGGGATGTGCAGAGAGCTCCCCTTTCACTTTTTATAGCCATGCTACCCTTAATTGGGTTCACGTATAGTACGGAAGTTCTTCCAGGCATGCTGGGACATGGAGTCCCTTTACGGAGCGTTTTATTTATTACCTGTAGTAGGTTCTGACACATCCTTTGTTAAAAGCATTTTATTCCCCTTGGTAGGCCTCTGGAGTGATTGATGGCCCATTCCGCCGCATCTCCTGTGCTGCTGAGCGGCCATAGATACAGTTCCTGCCACGCAGCCTCGCTTCCAATTAACGCGATGGTGCAGCCTTCCACGGTCAGGACGGCCGTGTTAACATTTTTCCACCAAATGCCCAAAGCTTTTCGAAGGCGCACACAACAGGTGAAGAAAGTACATATGGCGGCCAGCATTCATTCCAGTGTAGGTTTTTTAATTTATCTTCGCCGACGCATTTCGAGGCAACAAGCCTCTTTCTCATAGGCAGCTCGGGATGTGCAGAGAGCTCCCCTTTCACTTTTTATAGCCATGCTACCCTTAATTGGGTTCACGTATAGTACGGAAGTTCTTCCAGGCATGCTGGGACATGGAGTCCATTTACGGAGCGTTTTATTTATTACCTGTAGTAGGTTCTGACACATCCTTTGTTAAAAGCATTTTATTCCCCTTGGTAGGCCTCTGGAGTGATTGATGGCCCATTCCGCTGCATCTCCTGTGCTGCTGAGCGGGCATAGATACAGTTCCTGCCACGCAGCCTCGCTTCCAATTAACGCGATGGTGCAGCCTTCCACGGTCAGGACGGCCGTGTTAACATTTTTCCACCAAATGCCCAAAGCTTTTCGAAGGCGCACACAACAGGTGAAGAAAGTACATAAGGCGGCCAGCATTCATTCCAGTGTAGGTTTTTAAATTTATCTTCGCCGAACTTCCGTACTATACGTGAACCCAATCAAGGGTAGCATGGCTATAAAAAGTGAAAGGGGAGCTCTCTGCACACATCCCGAGCTGCCTATGAGAAAGAGGCTTGTTGCCTCGAAACGCGTCGGCGAAGATAAATTTAAAAACCTACACTGGAATGAATGCTGGCCGGCTTATGTACTTTCTTCACCTGTTGTGTGCGCCTTCGAAAAGCTTTGGGCATTTGGTGGGAAAAAAAAAATATATATATATATCTCGAACACAGGCGTCGGTCTTCCTGTAATCTAACTCAGCCAGCACCACCCGGCAGCAGCAATTCCTGGGGGCCCGGTTCGTTGAGAAAATTACCAGAATGTTAAAAGAAACTATTTAATAAGGTACATATAAACCGAGATCCGGTACCAGTGTTGTCACAGCGCACTGAGGGCCCCCAACACGGATCTTCTCAGCTGATTTAACAGACGCCAGCTGCTTAAATATAATAAATTAATATATTTTGAGAATATGAATATTTTTTTGAATTTCCTGTTAAATGGAGAACATGTTGTCAATGTTCTCCATTTAACTGATGCCTCTGGCCGCGCTAAAAGCAATTTGTTGGACCGGTCATTTATATCATAAAATGGTTGTGATAAATTAACCAGTCAGTTAAGTCAGCAGAGCCTGGTGTTGTTGCAGTCTTGACACTAAACGTTCTAGCTATTTCTGCCTGTCGCAGAGCTACTACAACACCAGGCTCTTCTGACAGAACCTACGTGAGGAGGGCGGCGGGGAAGTGCTGGAAGAGAGTTTCGAGAGAAAGAAGCAGAAGATCAAAGGGAGCCTCGTGATTAAAAAAAGAATCCCTCATCATAACAAGGAAGGCTATACGGGTTAATACACGCAGAGCCGAATTTGAGGAGGTGTTCTAGTTGCATGCTGGCGCCGTGTGCAGTGCTGCTAAATGCTCATTACGTTGTAAAATCCGAGCAGAGTTGTCTGTGCAGCTGCATGCATCTCGTTGCGGAAGCCTGCCTCAGGCACTCGACATGGCTGGACTGCAATGTCTTACCCCAGACCACAAGTAGAAATGCAGCGATTTTAAAAACCCGTAAAAAAATTATTTACGTTCCTGATTCTAAATTGGGTGGAAAGGTACAATCCCATTCGAGCTGGAGGAACTGCTAAATTCAGCATAGAATCCATGGGTGAAATTATGCCCATTTTAGATACCAGTACCTGCCAAACTGACGCCCGCCGGTGGCCGCGCTGAAAGCAATTTTTTGCACTTGCACCAGAGATGTGACCGCGCGGTAGCGCTATTCAATTAAAGCAAATTTTTAGCCCAAGCAGAGTCACAGTTCACTATAGGCACTCACTTTGCTTTGAGGCGAGCAGCAACTCGTACGGGCCGCCTCGTCGTGCCCGAAAGGGCTCCGCATTGATTCTGAGGCTCACCAGCTGCGTGGAGAGACTGAGTGCTCTGGGATGAACAACTCCAGTGCCGCGGCCGCCACAGGGGGTTCGCTCAGCTGCGGCCGCCCAGGAGGACAGTGCTGGGCGTCACCCTCCGGTCCCTGGATCATCATTTTTTATGTAAATTACCATGGCGCAACGCGGTGCGAACCTGCCAAACCTTTATTCATGACTGCTGGTGCCGCCTCGACGGCGCCTATTAAAGTGTGTCCTTAACTCGACCTGACCTCCCGACCCGGTAATTACTCTCACGGCAGTCATGAATGTAGTATCGTATATGCCTATTGTTGTTACATTGTAGCAGAGTAGCAGCTACAGCTGGAGACTCTGAGCCAGCCCCGCGCTGCCACTCCTCCAGCTTTAGTTTCAGTTCTTCTGGTGCATGGTTTCTAGCGCTCCTGCTTGACAGCTCAGGAGGCGCTATTATGCGTGACTATGCATTTCAGTGCGGTGATGCGGACCACCACACTGAAATGCGTTAGTCTAACGCCTGATGCGTGATACTTGACAGGACTGATTGTGTACTCAACATCCTGAATGGTAACATTGGCCTTGACTGACAGTGGGGAGTGAGATACTAATACTGCGTCCGTATGGGCACAGAAGCAAAAAAAAAAAATGTTATGCATAAGGTAGAGCCCAGCCTGCCTTCCTCTCTGGAAGTATTTCCCACTAGAACGTCTCTCAACAAACCTAGCCCGTCTGCTCTCTCCAAAGGCCTTGACTGTCCCCCCCTCGTGGAAGTAATCCTGGTATAGCTTCTTATTGCAGCCCAACATGCTCTTTTTCTGCGAAATTTCTGGGATAACATCCCTCCACACTCCAACCTAGCCCTCCATTTGGACAGCGGCGGCTCCTCCGCAATGGCAGAGGAGCGTCGCCCACTGGCTATCGTTTTTTTTCCCAGCTGCTGGCTGCACCAGCATGTGCAGGGAGGGGTGGGGCGTGCCGCGGGGAGTGGGGAGGAGGAGTGGTTGGTGCACTCTTTAACTGTGCGTGTCAGTTTGTCCGGCCGTCTTAGACCAGCCAAACTGACATGCGCACTTAGGTTTCTCCAACCCAGCTGTATTGCACAGCTGGGTTGGAGAAACAACCCAGACTCCCTCTGCCTGAGCGAGCGTTTATCCAGCCCGCTCAGGCCAATCCTCACGCTGCTCTCATGCTTGAGAGTAGCTTTGGGATTGGATGGGGAGTCTGTGATGCTGTCCCAGGGACTGCTGGTACCAGGAACTGGATGCAGAGGTGCTCGGCATGCCATGCCCAGTTTTGTTATACGCAGACGATGTGGGTCTAACTACTCACACTCGCCCAGAGCTCTGCGTTTATTGGTCCACTCTTTGTGGAATTTATGGGCACACTTGACCTGTTGACTAATTTTTCCAAATCTTTTGTCATGGCTTGTAGCCCCAAGAGTATCCCATTAAAAAGTATCTCGGTAGGAACAAACCACCACTCCAATACTAATGTATTCTCTTATTTGGGGATGGTTTTCAGTTCTCCTGGTTCTTGGAAACCAAACATAGTAGAGTGGAGAACCAATCTATCTAGGGCGGTTGGTTCACTTTTCAGTTTGCCATCCCTCCTGAGGGTCATGCGTTCGCTCCTGTGTTACAAATTTATTCCACGCAATGTGTACCGTTCACTACTTATGGGGCAGGAAATGCGCCCTGCTCAGACCAGGGAGTCTGTGGGGTTTTTCCAGCCTGGCTGCTCAATGCAGCCGGGCTGGAGAAACCTAAGTGCGCAAATGTGTTTTGGACGGCCATGGAAGGCCGGTCCAAACACATATGCGCACTTAAGGAGTGCACATAGCACTCCTCCTCCCAATGCCCCGCCCCTCCCTTTGCAAGCTGGCTCAGAGCCGGAAAATGAAAAATAAAACTATGACATTGTTTTATTTTTCATTTATTGGCTCTGAGTCAGACTGTGGGGCTACACTCCTCCGCCATTGCTGAGGAGCCGCCACCGGGCACTTTCCCGGTGGGCCGGAAGGGTGGGGGCTGGTTTTTGGCCCGTGGGAGCTGTTTTTGTTACTGAGGGCCGGTTTTGCAGCAGTGCTGCAATATTGGCCCCCTGTAACAAAAGCGGCAGAAGTGTAAATGAGGGCCGGAGGTTCTCAGTAGCACCTGCCCCCAGGGCTGGTTGAGAGGTGGTGCCAGGGCTGGCTTCCGTTCCCAGTCCGGCCGCGAATATACCCACAATGCTCTATTCCTCACTGAAATGATTCTTTTTACCCAGCAATTGAGCTCTTTGGTTCTCCTGAGTTCTCCATCATCCAGCCTGATCAGATTAAGTAAACAGATGGGACAGGGGTTGCCTAATTCACAAAGACACTATACAATCCGGAAAAATTAAAAGATCAATTAATGCCGATCGAAAGTCTTTCAATGGAAAACAAAACGCCCTATCCATTCCCTACTAAAAAACATAATTTTCAACCTACCATGTGTAATAGTATTACACAGGCCCTCATTACAAGCAGCCCGGTTAATTGTGATATGTGTTGTAACTCCTGACACCGCACATATCACAATTATGAGTTTTGTGATAAATACTGGCAGATCAAACTTACCGATATGTATTTTGGGGTGGGGGAGGGGGAATATCCAGTATTTACTGGAACAAGTGGATTCTAGTGCGTTAAGCCCCAAAATACGCATGTTATTCACCCAAAAATTGTAATTCTGCTGTATTTATCACACCCGATAAACTCAATTTGGTGGATTTTATCAGGTGTGATAAATATCGCAATAAATCAAAAAATGGGTGGGGCAGAGAGAAAGTACAGTCCAGCACACATTCTCCCTAAATGCATATATATCTTAACTATCGAGTGTGCAGTTTTGTAGTCGCACAGATAAGGTACCCAGACCTACCCAGGTCATAGGAGGCATCTTCTTTTTGAAGCAGAAGCCCTCACCCACTAAACGGTGGCATGCTTCATCATCGGGCTGTGCTCTTCATTGGGCTGGGACTGCAATGCCCAACGGGCCCCTCAAGAGGGCTCTTTCCGGAGATCATTTATCAAGCCTCAGGGTCTATAGAATAACCAGAACTATGTCCTCCAGAAGGCATGTGAGGAGGGGAACTTATGTGAGAGGGTAGACTGGTCTGATAGGCCATAGTTAAAATTTACTAATAATTCCCCCTTACTGAATAGTTTATAATTGGGACCTTTGTTAAAGGTTAAAAACAACCCTAGGAATCTACAGGATGATAATGCTTCCTCAGTTCCTAAACATCTGGTCAAAATGTTTTACACCCTCTTTGTCCTAAAAAGGTTCATTGGTAATTCGTCAGGACCTCCATGAAAAAGTGGGTTTCCTAATTGGTAAATGTCATACTCCCGCCCAAAGTGATCTGTAACAAGTGTCAGACAAAAAAGTGGTTTCTTTAGCAACCTGCATCCCTGTTTTGGATGTGTCGTTCAAGGACGCCACCTCAGGCCCCTTTGGACTCATGGGATCCTGACCACCAGGTGGTTATTTACCCACCTCCAGTCAATATATTGACCGTGCCCACCTCGACGATCACCTAAATATCGCACCAGTTACTGGGCCACTTATAATGAGGTCCACAGAGGCCTCTATTACTAGTGCATCACCTGTTTTTGCAGGGGCTGCAATTACAAGTTGTGCAGTATTGTGGCAGGTCAAACCTCCTTGTTAACAGTGAGACGTGCATATTTTTTGTGGAAAGCACCAAAATCTGCATTATATGCCCCATTTTCTTAGGGCTGAACTTGCAATAGGTGCTATTTACTGCACCCCGTAAATTCCTAAACCCAGAGTATCGTTTTTAAGGAGTGCTATATGCTTACCATCCTCAAGGACACTTGTAATGGAGGCCAGAGTCTTTGAGATAGAATCAAGGAAGCAGATGGGTTTCCACATAGTAGCAGTTTAGGCGAAGCAACTGACCATTGTAAAGAACACATCTGTTCCTTTCCGCAGACTCAAGGTAAGCTCCACATAAGGATAGCAGTGCTAGGCCAACAACAGTGACACTGAAAACTTGTAAGGGTTACTTACAGAGGATACTTTTGAGGATTTGTTAAAGAACTGTAGTCAGTGGAGCAGGAAACAAGCGACAGGCCCATATGCTTCAAGAACAGATATTTGGTTCTGCACTCTGTAGATAAGTCCCTTGCATCAAGTCATTCATACCAACACCGATAGTCACTTGTCCTGACACAAGACATTTTGGGTCTTCTGTGCCTGAGGATGCAAACTATGGCGGCAGCGAGCGAGGTGGCAATCCATCTGCGCTGGTGCAGAATGATCCCTTTAATGCCTGACACATTGAGTAAGACGCCAACCTTGCTGCACGTTGAAAACTGTAGCTTCTGGTTGCAGTCATTTTTCAATAGATGGTAGTAACTGGAGTCAACGACAGGGCCTGACCAGAATCCATGCAGTAGGTTGCACACCCGCTGGTGACATCCCCACCAGGCCTTACCAGCACAGGTGCCAGCCTTAGGCAGTTTGCATAGAGTCCAATACCATTTCCGTAGGACTTTGCAGAAGTTAAACTTAAGTCCAGCCTCCCTGTGACCATTGTTGTGAGACTGCAGAAGAGAAGACCACTCTTCCTCTACCTATTCATGAGACAGATGCAATTCACAATAAGAACGTGCCGTATTCAGAAGGCTTGGAAAGCAGTTCAGAGATCAAGATATTGTAAGGACCGGAAACAACACCTGTCTCTGAGCCCCATATCTCAATGTATGGTAATATCGGAAATGCAGGTACGGTGTAAGGAGTGCAGGGAAAGATGTCATCTGTGTAAAGGCAGGGGACTAAAGCAACCATCCTGCACAGGGCCCCAGGAGGCGGACCCTGTGATTGCCCAAACCTGCACCCTCACTGCTGGCCTGAAAGCGTTATAAAGTGCAGTGTTTCGTCCCACAGTGTGGGACGCGCCTGGGTCAAGGGCAAGCCTGTCCTGTGCCCGTCATCGACCGGAAGAGGCTGGGCTTAGCCACCCCCCTTGGCTCTATACTGGGATATTTGTCTGGCTGGTAAGAATATAATAATTTTAATCTAAAAAACGGAGTCCCTGCCCAGTTTCTCCTTTCCATCTACTGGTCCATGCTTAACGCCTAAGCTTGAGGTTGCCGTGAGTGCCAACGTTTTTGAGCAATTCATCCCGTTATTCCAGCATCATTAGTGAGACGCAAGCCCCTTGTGGTCCGTTGTCTGTTTTCTGTCTGACTGAACCTTGGGGAGGTGATTCATCTTTGTTCGGGCATTAACAGCTGGTGCACTTGCAGTTTTAGCTGACAAGTAGGGGGGCAGCACCTTAACATGTCCCTCCCAAGGGGGCCCTCTTTGAGCCCATGTTTTAGAAAATTTCAAACAGGTCTGCTGTTTTTACCTAACTATTGCAGGGGGCACGAGGAACTAAACAGGACAGGCATTATGCCCCCGCCAGCAATCGCGCCTGGTTCTCTGCTCTGGGATCCATTTGTCCTGCCATTACTGAGAGCTAAGAGGACTCTGCTGCAGCTCCTGTCCGTTCCATTGATATACCAAGGGCCAAGTGTTGGTGAATAATTTGGATTTTCCTTTATTTTGTTGCCTTATTTATAACATCACTGGACATTTAAGTGCCTGTTGGACTCACTTTATCTACTTGTCTTTGTGATAGTAGGGGATATTCTGTGTCAAGTTTGCTTTGTTCTCAGCGCTCTTGTGGGCATGTTTATTTTTTTATATTGTGAGTAGGTGAGTAAAGTTGGTGTTTCCTCGATTACAGGCCTTGCGGCCTGCCTTGATAAATACCCCCTGCCCAAGTTTCATTAAACTGTATAAAACAGCTTTTGACCCCCTTTTGCGAAGCTCTCCTGCCCAGCGCCTGCAAAATCTATTACTATCCATCTTGGGTTGGACGACTAGAACCGTGTATTTTGCAATATAGTATAGCGTGAGGTCACTCCTAAAGCGTGTCGAAACCTATTCAATTTTAGTGGCACGACTTTGTCCAAAGCATGGGGAAGAGAAAGGTGGGTGCTGCCACACATAAGTCACCTCAGAGTACCGTAAAAGTTACCAGTATTGAAGGGTTCCTGTCCCAGGCAGTCTCTGTAGTATCGAAAAAGATTGAGTTGGCCGAGAGAAGGCAATCCCTATCAAGGAGGACCTTCCTCGCCTGAGTCACATGCCCTTAGTCCAATGCACCTCTTTTTAGTATCAGCCACGGGATCCTCGCCTATTGTGAACATGGGTGGCACTGCTCCTGACGAGGCCCAGGGGGTTTCTCCCCGTTATTGAGGGAGGACACCCAGGAGTGAGGCTCCCAGTTGGCGAATAACCAGCCAAGGCCCATTGCCAGACCCAGTAGCAAGCGGAGGCAACGCATGGTCGCCCCATAGAGGAAGGGCTGTTTAGTGTCTGTGGGGGTACAGTCAGACCCTCATGTAACTATCCAGTGCTAACCCCCTTTGTAGGAGAGTAGGATCTGCCTCTTATGTTGCCCCCACTTTTTTTCTGATGTTAGCACTGGTTTCTGGCTATAGTCTGGCTGGGTCCCTGCCAATCAGGGCCCCAGCCTCTCTGTTCTCTCTAACGACATGGAGTGCACTCTAGGTGCACTAGTGATTGGATACTGTGGTGCCTTATGAGTCCCTAGTATATGGTACCCTAGGGTACCAAGGGCATAGGTACTCACAGGCCTCCCAGGGGCTGCAGCATATGTTATGCCACCCCTGGGAAGCAGTCTAAATCTGACACCACAGGCCTGTTACTGCAGCCTGGGTGAGGTGGTGCTAGCACTCCTCACTGAGATATAGGTTTCCTATATCTCTCCTGCACACATATAAACCTATCAGTCACCCCTAAGGCAGGCCCTATCAATCCTGAGGGCAGGGTGCTTGGCTTCTATGTGAGGGGGTGCCTCTGCATGAGCAGGGCCCCTCTGCAGTTCTCAGAGTCCATTCTCTGGTGCTGTTTGTGGATGCGGTTAAACCATATACTCTTAAGTGCATTATATCCTCGCGGTAAATGCTAACTTTGAATGGCTGCATCAAAACATGTCGTGTTTGGTGTCAAACATCTTGGAATACTACCTCCCGCCAATCTTGGCGGCGGGGGTAGCATCTCCACCCTTCTAGAGGGAGAAGACATGTACCTGCTGTGGAAACGCGGTAGAATCCTAAAGAGCCCTGGCATCACAAAAATGGATGCCACCAGTCACAGACACTGGGCTGCCCTCCTGCTGATGACCGAAACTCGCAGTGGAGGAAGCCCAACAATAGGCATCCTGTCACAGGAGGTGTAACCACCTCCCAGACAGGGTTTAGTGTATTGGGGTTGGGTGGGTGCACTCTTAGAGTGCTTTGAAGTCCTGCACTGGGGGAGCAGAAGGCTCCTCTGTGCATATGCCAGTTCAAACCAGCTCAGGGGCTACCTGCCCCTGCTCTAGCGCTGAAACTGGACAAAGGGAAGTGGGTGTAGCCACCTCTCCCTTGACCCTCCCATAGGTGGGGTCATAGAGCTAGTCCATCCCCCTTTTAGTATAAGAGGGGGAACCTTGCCATTGCAAAGCAGATAACCCCTGGACGACGCTCTACAGAAGAATCCTGGCCCTTCGACGTTCCACTACCTTTGGAAGACAGAAGAATCTCCCTTGGAGTCAAGGAGTGACTCCTGCTTGGCAGGCACCAAAACGACAACGACGGTCGCAAACTACGCCGCTCCCGCCGGAGTCCGAAGTCCCTGCAGCCCAAGAAGTGGATTTCCTGACTTCTCCAAGGCCATCGTGAGTCCCCAGCGAAGCTGAGGCAAGTGGACCCCACGAGTGACGAGGAACCGCGACCCCTGGGTACCGTGCACTATTGTCGAGTGCAACCCCTTCACAACGTTCCACGAACTTGTGCTTTGGACCACGTGTGGTCCCGACCTCTAGCAGGAATCCCTCCGAAGATCAGAGGCCTACACCGTCCCGAGTGACCGTGGGCCCCTGTTGAGTGATTCCGCCCGAGGTGTCTTCGCGATCCCTTGCCAGCCGGCTCGTGGGTCCCCAGAAGACTTCTTAAAGAAACCAAAGGGCTCCCCTGGTTGCTCCAGGCCTGCCCTGACTTACCCTCGCTGGGTGAGTCCCTCAGACCTTGCTGGTCTGTGCCATCGACTTTTCTTCATCTCCCCGAGACTTGCTGTTGCCAAGGCTTGTTGGCTCCAATCGAGTTGCCGACACCGCAGTAAGCTGCAGACTTCGTGGGACACACAGAATCCAGCTCCTGGTCGCCGTCGACGCCTCCTGGACCTCGTGGCTGAAGAGTCAAGGCACCCGCAACCGACCTGAATCAACCGACGACGGTGGGCATCCATCTTCCTTGCCCCGAGTCACTGCCAAGTGACTTTGAACACTGTCCCCTCTGCTTTCAGGTCATCCTTCTTCAGAATCCAGGCTTGGATTCCACCGGACACTTCTTCAGCTCCCGCAAGCAGCAAGTCTTCTTTGTTCGCCATTGAAAACGACGCCGCGACTCCGACACCAAAGGACACCTGTGCACCCGGCTTCCCTGGGTGAGGTAACTCCAGCACTACGGTGCTCCTGTGGGTGTGGGCCCTAGAACTACTTACCCTGTAAGTGACTTGCTTGTAGGTTCTCCCGAAGTATCCTAAAACTCTTTATTTCCAACCGCGACTTGCCCCATTGAAGCTAACGGCGATCCGCGCCTGTGTATCTACACTGCACGCGTCCCCCGTGGGTCCTTTACTTACCTGCCTTGGGTGGTTTCGTGAGGCCCCAGCACTTCTGAAGGCCCTAGGCCTTGTCTCCCTGCAAGTCGTTGTCCCTAAGTCTCTTACTTAGTATATGGTCTGGTACGCCCTAGGGCCCCAGCCATATTTTGTGCTTAACTTATTGTGAAACGTTGATTTGTGCATATGTTTGTCTTCTAATCTCATAAAGAGATTAGTAGAGAGTTATTTAGAAATAAATACATATATATTTGATATATATACCTGTGTGGTGTCTTTTCATTTGGTGATTCAAGAGATTATATGGTAAAACAAGCTGCTTTACATTCCTCCGAGACTTAGCCTGAAGGCTGCTCTCCACAGCTACCACTAGGATAGCTTTCTTAAAAGGTTGTCTTAAACCTATCTACCATAAGAGTCGATTTGCCCTGGTGCAAGATGTCCACTTTAATTAGTGAACAGCATATGCCAGGCCAACTTCTCACACCCTTTCAGAGAACAAATGGCGACGTGAACTCTAAATATGATTCGATCATTTCGAGATTAGTTCAGATTGAAGAACGTGTGACACAATTAATGGCGGAGGTAAATAGCTTAGCGATACTGCAAAAGGACAAAAAAACGTATTGGTGGGGCAGGATTTACTATCACCATGACCAGTGTCAATAGTAATACTAGGGCGAATTTACCTCAGCCCCAGAGTGCACCAGCAAATCTACCTAAGACAGCCCCTCCCCCCATCCAAACAGTCAGATAGGAATCCCATTGCTGCCCTGCATGCTACTTTATTGTTCCCTGCGCATTTGGATGCTTCACGCGCCAAACACTCCTCTACAGCGTTACAGCCCTTAGTCACCCGGGCAGGCAAGGTAATCAACTTGCCCCCAGAGTCAAACCCGTATGTGATAGTCCTTGGGAATGTACTGCCACATAATAAACACGCACTAAAAACATTCGGGGAACTAAAGAACAAGGTGGTTCACTGGTTTAAGTGAAACTCTAGCATTGGCATGGAAATTTATAATTCAATCATCATGGTTAGGAGGGTTGATTGGCTTGGCCCAGACACCAAGAGGTGGCCAGGGACTGCGTAATACTTAACTTCAACAACCCTATTACAGTTGCACCTCTTCTGACAACTCTGGGGCCACCAAATCCAGCCAAATTTGCTGGTATCCAGGCATACCCTTTGCGGTATTTTTATAGACCAGAGATTGTGTGCCGGCCGCCGTGGATTCCTGCACGAGGCAGATGGACCTGTATTGGCCGTCCTCAGCCCGGCCCCTGCCTGCATCATTGCCTTTGGGATACAGGTTTGCTCCCTGAGCGACCTTGGGTCGTGCGATTGACTCACTGTCTCAGAAATCCTGTTGTGGATGTGACCCTACATGAAGTTTTAGTTGCAATACAGCTAAGCGCAGGGGGAAAGGCACCTGGTCCAGATAGCATACCCATCGACCTGATAAAGTGTAACACCAGTTTAAAGGGCGCCCCTGTTGACTAATATTTTCAATAATTTAAATTGTGCATCCTTACCAGACTCATGGGCCTCGTCGACAATAGTACCAATGTTCAAGAAAGGCAATTGATCTTCACCCAGTTGCTACGCCCAACTTCCTCATAGACATACCATCCACCAAAATTTTCGGAAGGGTCCTATATAATAAGATTATCGAGTGGGAGGTAGAAAATAAGATATTGGATCCAATCCAATATGGCTTTCGAAAACACATTGAAACACAGGAGCAGTGCCTGAACCTTAGCTTAATTCCGGGTAAATATACCATGGCAAAACGCACCCCCATGCATTTAGCGTTCATGGACCTCACCATGGCATTTGACTGTGTAAATCGGTCAAGGCTATGGCAAATTTTATTGGAGATGGGGATGGAGGAGCCACTTGTACACCTCTTTGCATCCATGCACATAAATACATGGGCTGGAGTGAGGTTCGGACAGAGTAGAGAGCTTACAAGGGAGATTCATATTGGATGAGGGGTGCGTTCTGTTCATCCTGTACATAAATAAGCTTGGCACCCACTTAGCATGTACACTAGATGTTCCATCGGTGCTCGGCATGCCATGCCCAGTTTAGTTATACGCAGACGATGGGGTGTAACTATCACACTCGCCCAGAGCTCTGCGTTTATTGGTCCACTCTTTTGTGGAATTTATAGGCACACTTGACCTGTTGACTAATTTTTCCAAATCTTTTGTCATGGCCTGTAGCCCCAAGAGTATCCCATTAAAAGTATCTCGGTAGGAACAAACCGCCACTCCAATACTAATGTATTCTCTTATTTGGGGATGGTTTTCAGTTCCACTGGTTCTTGGAAACCAAATATAGTAGAGTGGAGAACCAACTCTATCTAGGGCGGGTGGTTCACTTTTCAGTTTGCCATCCCTCCTGAGGGTCATGCGTTCGCTCCTGTGTTACAAATTTATTCCACGCAATGTGTACCGTTTACTACTTACGGGTTGGGAATTTTTGGCACTGGGGACCCTTCAGCAATTAAAATAGAGGAAAATAGCTTTTGTCGTAAACTTCTGTCTGTACCTATTTCCACCTCACACTTCATCTGCCACAATGAGATGGGGCTAAGCTATATAGGTGCCCGGGCTCAAATTTCTCCTCCGTTGTTGTGGCACTCGATTTGGAAAAATGAGGAGGCGTCACTAACACGAGGTATCATAAAAGATTGCTTAGCTTGTGATAAAGGCCTTGTTATTCCATGGCTAGCATCTGTAAAAAAAAAAATATTTTGATGCCTTCGGCCTTCCCCAGGTTTTTCCTAACACTGAAACTTGTGCTATAATCGGCAGGAAGCAAGTTCAAGCATTACTGCTTGCTCGTACCCAGAAAAAAAGGTTAAGTACCGAAATTGCAAAAACTTCCATTTTGACTTATTTGTCAGTGAACCACGAAAGTGCCCTTAGCAATTATTTATTTGATGGGAGAGGAAGATGGGAATGTTCCTTAATGTCCCGCTTCTGGGCAGAGACAATTAAATACCTACTCTGCTTTCTGCTAGGCATCCAGCATAACTTAGAATCGCTTGTAGGCCCATGTAATAACTCTTAAACAGTAGATGTTACAATTTACTTGTGTCTGTGGTTTTTATCAGAAATATTCTAAAATGTTTTTAATGCCCTTTATTAAGTCCAACAAATTGATGCTTTGCACGCAGTCACTGCTTTTTCTAAAACAACTTCAGGAGGATGAAACATGCTTTTATGTAAGTCTGTTTTTACGGGCGGCTGTATGTTCTCAACACTCAATGCACCCTGATTAAGTTGTTGCTTATGATTTGCAGGTTTGCATGTTCAGAATAATGTACTGTAGCAACGTATTAGAAGCACTTAGCACTTTACATATGTTTGTATTTATTTTATCTTTAAAGTATATATGATTTTTATAATTAGTTGGTGAATGAGAATTATTTTTTATGATGGAACTTTGGTTTTATATTGTACGACTGATGATTTTCTGTACTTTTATGGTTGCACGGCAGCCAGAATAAAGTTTTTCTGATTCTGGAGTGCAGCCCAGGCAACTCCACAGACAATACACTAATTGTCAATAATGCAAGTCTTTTTTTCTTATTTATATTTTTTATTTGCATTTAGTCAAACAAAACAAAACACTGTGGGGTGTACCGCAGGCGGGCAGAGTGATAGACAATAACAATTCACATTGCATACAAGCGACCAGTAGTAGCACACTGTCTAACAAACCAACAGTATAGAGGAGGGCAGCAGGGGGTGTCCCAGTACACAGATCCCAATCATGGAGGTAGTGTGTGAAATTACTGCCATGCCTGCAGTCCAGGGCCCCACACACTGATCATTTCATCCATACTCAACCGGGAGCCCATAGTTCGTCATACCATCACCCTCCAAACAGTTCAAGGGAATGCTGTTGAGGCCAGGATCGCTCCCTGCATCCTAGTAGTCGGGTGGCGGGGGAAGGAAGCCCCCTGGGAGGTGTTCCTTCTCTAGGATTGGTCCACTAGGGTCCAGCCTGGGGCATGTCACCAGTATGGCGTCCCAAGCAGGCAAGATCAGCACTTTACTTACACCCCTATTCTCTTCCTTTGGATCGCCTCCCTCTCACACTCCGCCAATTTCACCAACTCCAACGCCTATCTATACACATCAGGGCCACAGGTTGATTCCCAGCTCATCGTCAGTTGTCTGTGAGCAAGAATAAATGGCAAGTTGGTAAATCTATCCGTCACCTTCCAAGCCGCACTACGGTCATGCAGGCCCAATAAACACAGTTGGGGAGTGAGTTGGAAGTTCCGATCAGTAGCCCGGCAAATGACCTGGATGACAGTGGCCCATTACGGTATCAATGCCGGGCAAGTCCAGATCATATGGAAGAAGCCTGCATCATCCACAGGGCATCGAGGAACGGCCGGCGCCACATCAGGGAACATGGTATGCAGGCGCCGGGGGGAGATGTATGCACAGTGTAAGTAGTAGAACTAAATAAGCTTAAAACAAGCATTCCTGAACACCATGGGGGGGGTGATCTCCAGCGCCCTCTTCCAAGCCAGGTCAGACAACGGTGTCCCTAAGTCCTCTTCCTAGTGCTGTCGCAGATGCGTCAGGTCCAGCTGCGCCTCCTTCAACAGCACCCTGTATAGCAATGTGACCGCCCTCGTCCGGCCAGTGATGAGAATAAGGTAATGCAGGCACTCGTGTTCCGACAGTTATGCAATGCCACAGCCCAACCACTCGCGCACCCCATGAAACAGAGCCCCGTGGAACAAAAAATACCCCACTGAGAAGTCATATGTCTCCTGCAGATCCAGGAAAGATCAATGATGCAAGTCTTGTATGTGATGGAGTACATAGTCAGCTTGCGAAGTTGTTTTATGGAACAATGGAAACACAGTTTGCTTGTAGGAACCAGGGTGAGTAACTATGCTTAGTAAAAAGGGTGACTACTAACTCATTTAGAATTATAATACATAAATATTGATATTGAAGAGCAGAGCAATTGTTCGGAATGGTTAATGAAACACATTGAACAAGACAAAGGAGGACTAGCCCGAAAAAAATCCAACAACATGTAATTATTACAAAAAGTTTCAAGATGTGTACAAGTGCTCGGCATCTCTAGTGCTCTCACAAAAAAACAGAACATAAGTATATACATATATGTTACAGATGACGTATATCGGGGCACATCTTGAGATGCATGGTTATATGAAATTTACAGCATTCTGAATTTTTAAGAGCCAAACTTTAACTGTTTGTATCGTGTTGATGGCATTTTGACTTATCAATCATTCTAAAAGGTCATCTTCAGGAGAACAAAAATAAGGTGGACTCGGAGTACTTAGATGGGTGAAACAAATCAATTGGACAAAAAAAAAACCCCAGTTAATTGCACCCCCCCAGGGGAATGTGGTCCAACACGTAAATGATATTATGTAGTAGGATGGGCGCAAGGCACTGAAGTTGACCATCAATGATTCCGTGCCTGTGGGGGGCCGGCAGAGTACCGTCCCTGTCCGGCAGATCCTTCATTGAACCCATTGAAAGTCAGCTTGCGAATCAGCAATTTTGACGGATCGTCCTTAAGCACTACCAGACATGTGGCCGACAATTCAGACTACCCACAATTTGGAAAACTGTGTTGTCTCGGAATGTACCCGAGTGATCTGAGAGATGTCCCTCCTGTTTCAAACCTTCCTAGCCCTGTGAAAGTGCTGGAAAGCTGCACATAATCTCAACTCAAACTTCTCCTATCTGAAAATGACCTTGAAATGCTTCACTCTGGCATTAGGACTGGACTTAGCATGGAAACCGCTATGCTAAAAATTGGTGACACAGGTCTTAGCATTTTAGATCAGTAGGATTTCTGCCTCCTCATCCTCCTGGGCCGATTGGCAGCCTTTTTGTATAGTAAATGAATCCACTGTCCTTGAAAGTCCTGAGGACAGAATAGCATTGAAGTGAGATGTTCTCACCTGGTTCTTATCATGCCTCAAGTGATAACTCCCACTTACACACCTCAGTGCTCCACCCTAAAGGGTCCATTATTTAATTCCCTCTACCCTTTTTAATCTCTATATGGAAACTGCCTACACCCTTAAGTACTCAAATAAAGAATCACCACTATTATGCTAAGGACCACCAACTCCTGCTGAAAATCTGAATCTACAAGCACACGTCAACACTTCGGCTATGGAAAATAACATCACCTCAGGCTCAGATGATATATTAAATCCTTCATCCCAGAAAGTTAGTTGTAAGGGATTTCAGCTCTGGTACTTTAAGAATAAACTGCTGAAAATCAGTACTTGTAGGAATTCCTAAATTACACCTGGCCCCGCCTAAAGTGCCATTACACACAGCAGCTAGGCTAGCCACTGGCACAAGAAAGTTTTAACATATCTCTTTATCCTTCATTATACTACAGTGGATGTCCATTAAAGCAAAAAGTATTTATAATATAGTCTTTTTTTTTTTACCCACAAAACACTTCACTCTGTTCTCCCAACGTATCTGAAACTGGCTGTCTCTGGTGACCAGCAAAAACATAGAAGTGAGATTCCCCACTTATAATTCCAGGGCTCAAAAGACCTTTGTCTTTGGAATTTTAAGGAGAGAATCACTACTGGCTTTTCATCGCTAACAGCATAGCACACTTCTCGTGTCTTTAATACTATTACAGCTATGCCACATGTAATTTGTTTCTATTGTATGATATTATTTTCTATTTTGGTTTTATTTGGTTCTCGTAATATACCCAGTGCCTGATAGTTTGCTCTTGTGTGAAAAGGCTCTGCGCACACTTGGATCTTATCCGCTCTATAGAATAGTGTTTACAAATGAATTTATAAGATATAACTAAGGCTCCCAGTTTTCCAAAACCATCTATTCCCGTCTGAATTTATTTTTAAATACAGTTAAAACGGAAAATAAGCTTGTTTTCATGAGTTCTCACTGCTATCAAGACTGCTACGCAAACAGCTGTTCCGACTGACGGGTAGGGGCGTTTAAAAACAGGAGAAAACTTTCTAAGGAAGCTTACACAGCTGCAGAAATTAACGTATGTGAGCTACAATGCTCATATTTACGTAGTGATAGATTATACATGGGTGGATGTAGCTGCAACACCCATCAGGCATTCCAGTGTGAACATTTATTGCTTCAATATATGCAGGAATATACTAGTTGCAGCTTCATTTTTTTCACGACCCAAAAGAAATATGGGTAAATGCAGATAAAATAAGCATTTGACCACTGCTGTGCGCACACTACCCAACTGAGCTACCATACTGGGGATGGAACATAGTAATTTACCACCACCAGGTGGCAGATGATTACTGCAGCAGGTACATCAATCCACCGAGCTATGATACTGGACCTGTAATCCCCGCACATTTGTCACAGTAACCCACAGAGCTATCATAAATGGTTTGGAACGTATCGACCTCAGATTGCATATGATCCACCCAGTAGAAATATTTACCCGCCACGTAAATTAACTAGGGTATGCCTCGGGAACTAGTGGGTTCCGATAACTACATGATCTCTGGCCCTGCAGCAGGCAACATTAACCCTCTGCTGACCCTCTAGCTGAGTGCTCAGTCCTTGATAGAGCGCTGCTGGGTGTGGTTGGGTGGAAGGAGGGCATCATTAAGGAGGGTTATTTACAGAGAAAATGACACCTGCCCTTCAGGCTTCTCCCCTCCCCCACCCACCTTGTTTGTACAGCAGGAGGTAGTCACCTGTGTATATTCCTAGGGTGGTCCTCCCAGACTAACGGGGCGGTCCATTGTAAAAACACGGTCTCCTCCCATTGGCTGCCAGTCGCACCGCTGCGCTCGTCCCATGAACTTCCGCCCTTTCCGCTGCGGATTCCTCACATTGGCTGTCTGCCCCCTACCTCCTCCAATTAGCTCCCGCTTTTCCCGCCCCTTCCTCTTCCCATTGGCTGTGTCGCCCCAGCACGCTCCTCTCCCATTGGCTGCCAGGCCCCTGAACCATTTTGCGGTCATTTTCCTGCTTTATCTTTTTCATTTCCTTCCCCGGCTCACCTCACGGCTCCCATTGGCAGTTCGGCCCCTCCCAGGAAGTTCAAAAAAGTAAAAGAAAAAAAAAGGCCGAAAGTAAAGAGGGAGGAGGGAAAAGTGTAGTTTTTAGGCCTAAAGCTTTTTTAGGGGCCAAGGGAGAATCATTGTGAGGTACAGGCTTCCCCTCTTGCCTTTTCTCCGCCCCTTCGGATTATTATCCTCTTTCTAGCCCTGTGAAGTTGGCGGAGGAAAGAGGAGCCTGGAAAGGGACAGACGGGGGCGCCCCTACCCCCGCCATGACGGTAAGTCTGTGCCTCTCATTTTACTTTCTCTTGTAAGCACCACTCTGCCAAAGCCAAGTAAACCAATTAAAAACTCCCCGTGGCCTTCCTGCCCCATCCGGTCTGCCTCCTCCAGGTACAGTACACTGCCCTCACGTGGTATCCAGCTTTACCCTGCGCTGCCCAGCCCTGTCGATTCTCTGTCTCTACTTCATAACTCCAAGTTTATTTACGACCCCTTTTCCCTTGCCCGGTTTAAAAAGCACACTTCTCAATGTTTTAGCTATGCAATTATGTTTAAATCGGGGGTCTCCAACCTGTTGGCGACAAGAAAGAAAATCAAGGAAAATCATCAGTGTTCGAGATTGTGACCACATCAGGCTAGATTACATTGGTGGCCACCATATACAAAATTACTAGCAATGATCACACCAGTGAGTCAAGCAGGGTTGCCAGCAGTAACGTTAAAAAAGATTTTGTCAATTTGAAAAGCTACTGTATGGGCAACACATAAAAGCCATAGCTGCAGTGCTCCTGGCACAAACTTAATAGATAGTTATGAGTCTCCCAAGTGCCATCATTTATCACTCAAATATCACCTTTAAATATATTTTGGAAATGTTGCCATTTTCTGCAAGCATCATCCTATAAGTTCTGAAAATACACACATTTTCCCCTTCAAATAGCCACTCTCAAGTTTGGTATACATATTATTTCAACCAAGTAAAAGCTTCTATTTTAGTAGGGTAGATTGCACGCAGGAGACCGACTAACATGTTGCGGGAGAGCTTCCAGTAGCTTGCGAGCTACTCGTTGGAGAAGCCTGGATTAAAATATTAATCTAGCTTTCTACCGAGTCAGCTCTATGCTGTCTCTTTTCATCAACCGTGGATGAATTGCCCTTGTTAGAAATGCGGACTGTTGCACTGTTCACTTATTTAGTGTTTCTTGCCCCCTTTCTCTCAGTACTCACTGACTCTTGTCCGCCCACATCCCTTAATCTTTTGCCTCTCACGTTCTCTTTTTTTTTTTCTCCTCATATAGCCTGCCTTTCCTTACATTGTTCAAATAACTTATTCTCCTCCTACAACCTTCCGGCAATCCTTTCAACCCACTCGTTTTCTCCTCTTCCTTTCCTCTGTATCACTTTTCTCCTCCCTATCCCATGTAGTGTGCATTGTTTCACCCCTCCTCTTCGTATACCTTCTATAATCTACAGGCATTTATATAGGGGCTAACTGAACTAGATCGCTTCTTGGTACTTCGTGTATGATCTGTCCAGGCGCTCCAGTGACAGGTGGATAGATGGACGGGTTATGTGGCTTACCGTTTGCAATGTCGAGGTTGCTCTGCTTTATATCCAGGGCCACTGCGTTAGACTTAGCTAAATCGTGCAGCAAGGGAAAACAAGTTATGATGCACATCTTTCCATCAAAATCCGCTCTACAGAACAGTGTAGTACATGTAATATTGGATATATAAGCTACTCATTAGAATGTACTTTAGCATTGAGCACATGTGACCTCAAGACATTTCTGTTTCTTTTGAAGACCGAGCCCTGGTTGGAATTAATACAGCTTTGGGTATACTGTCAGTAATGTGAATAAGAATTTGTATTTGTTGGTTTTGAAAAACAATCAAGGCAGACAATAGTTATGCCTGCCCTGTTTGAATTGCATTTAACATTTTACAGTTTATTTATTTCTGCAGACAAAAGCCAGTACATTAAATAGAGGTGCTCGCTGTATGTGGTCAACATATTCACCTCTTAGACTGGCTAATTATTAGCAGGTGAAAGGTGACAAATTCACATTTGTAAAGTGACTGGTGTGGCATTGTTTTACTAACTTTTGATTTGCTGGAGCTAGAAACGTTTTTGTTATGATGTGGCAACTATGCAACTGAAATATGTGGCAAGTTCATGTTTACAGCTTGCAGTCGCATTTGTCCAGTGGCCCTGCCTGTATCTGATTTGGCCTCTCATCCTGGGCACGTCATTGTATATAAAGTGCTTTCATTGTTGTTGTATTGTGAGAGCCCCGCATCTAGCCTAGCATATCTTGAGTATTTATTATTATTTCTTGAATATTATTAGATCTTAGCGCATAGCTACCCAAAAATGGTTTCCCATCCCTTTGGCATATAAGGTAGGAGCTTATGGAGTGAGAAGCGATCAGGACAACCAGGTTTTCAGATTTTTGTGTTAGGTGGCCAGTGAGTGGTAGCTTCTCGGGTGCTCAGGCAGGGTTTTCCACAGCTTACGGTTCAAGTGTGAGAAAGAGCGACCGCCCACGGGAGCCAGTTTAACTCTGGGAAACATACAAAGGGAGACACTGTAAAATGTTTGGGTGCCTTTTGAAAGGTGGTGTCTAAAGTGTTTTGGTACATGTTGTAGAAAAGACACTGCCTGTAATATATTTTGGTCCAGTTTGTAAGAAATGTGATGTCCAAAGTCCTGTCATACAGTTTGTATGAAAGTGTGACGTTTATAAAGTGCTTTAAGTATAACTTGCAAAAAGGGAACACTATGTAAAGTGTATTGGTTCAGTTTACTTGATGGGGTCTTTAAGAAAAGTGTTTAAGTACAATTTCTATTAAATATACTATTTATAACCATCTTTAACTACACTTATTTCAGGCTCTTTTAGTAAAGTGCTTTGGTACAGTTTCTATTTAAGGTGCTAGCTATAAAGTACTTCGGGTGCACTTTTGATGAAATGTGCTGTCTGATGGTTTAGTTCCAATTTGTATGGAAGTTGCAGAGTTTGGAAAGTGCTTGAAGTACAGTTTGTACGAATGGCACTGCCATTAACGTGCATCTGTGCTGTTCGTATTGAAGGTAGGGTGTTAGTAAAGGGTTTTAAGAACACTTGTGAGTGGCGCGGTGTACTTGAGATCCCCAATGACCTCAAGAGGTTTCATGTCCTTCCGCAGATAAGAGTTTGTTGTTTTATACACACACTGATGTGTGTCCACTGTAGATCTCGCACACTCCCTGCCCTGCCACAGGAAGGAAGCCCGGGTGAGGCACAGTGTCGCCAGAATGTCACGGGGGTGGGGAGGAATGTCACTTGTGAAGGTGGTTAGTCACTGCACCCCCCCTCCTCCTCCATCTATCTGTAGGCTGTTTACACGGCCCCCTCTCTGTCTCAATATGATCTATGGCGGGGGGTCGCTTTCTTTTGAGATGGGCGGCCCTTTCGCCTTCTTCTCAGTATACTGTGGTGAAATGAAATGGTTGTGACCTGAGGTGCCAGCAGAAAGGTCACCACCCCTTCCTCCCCACTCCGCCTGCACTCGCTCCCTGCCACCATGCAGATGCCTCTCACAGTGTACTCACACGGTCACCAAGTGTGTCTCGCGTTAGTCCAAAGGGGCCGCTGCCATGTCCAGGGTCGGACAGAAAATTGTCCCGGGCCCCAAAATAAAAGCGCCCCCATTTTGTGATTTAGAAACTTTAAAAGCGGGCTTTGTTTGCTATGTGGGGCAGTATTAAACTTGTAACACGTTCTATAAGTATTTTGTAAGGTGAGGGAGACTGCATGGATTTCAGCTTGCTGCAGGCAGTATTTGTTTTAATATCAGGGAAATCGGCAGTAAAAACGGGCACAGTAGACCCTAACACAGGCCCACTAACAGCCAAAAATCCGGCCCACACACTGACTGACCTGTCAGACCAGTTGGGCACTGCCTGATTGCCCTATGGACCAGTCCGACCCTGGCAATGTCAGATTTTCAGAATAACTTCTGCGTGTGTGAGGAGTTGTATTCCGATTTGTAAGGCAAACTGTTTTCTTGAGTAGGGTCTGAAAGTAGGGCACTTATCTCCTCTGGGGACCGCGTTGGACAACATTGTTCTTAAGCAAGCCTTCTGTGCTGTGTTGTGCGTCTCCCTCCACTCTGAAGTCCACTCACCTCTGCTCCATTACTAGCACTCCCTTCTAGCCCACTGCTCCTTGCCTCTGCCTATCCTTCTACTTGCCTCTTCTAAGTTGGGGGAGGGGGTGGGGAGTGTAGTTTGTGGCTTCCTGGGTAGAGACTTCACCCACCTCTGCCTGCCTTGCACCAGGAAAGTGCACAAACAGATTCCCACTTTGAGCCACGATAAAACAATGGCTCCCTGTGCACGGTCCTTGAAGGTTCTATGCATCGTAGTAGTGAACACACCCTGCAGGTGTTTACAAATTATCTATGGCGGGCGTTTCGCCATGTGCCTGTTACAGGGAGACCTAGGAGAAAGGGTTATCGCGTTAAGGCGCCCTTGCAGGATAATTTGGGGGAGAGATGGTTCGGGGGGCATAGAGTGGGGGGACATGGGGCGATTATTCTGGGATGGGGACTGTGAGCCGTTTCCTATGGAGCAGCAGTCGGGATGTTTGTGGGCTGTGAGATAGTGGGTGGGGTAGGTGCAGTGTGACGTTATTTTCATATTCAAGGTTTTCTTTGTGTGCAGTAATCTGAGAAATGCGGCCTGTAAACTGCTTTTCATCGTTTGCAGTAGAACAGGGGGGTAACTTTCCACTCACACATTGCATAACACAGTGTGCACAGAGATGCTTTCACAAGCAGAGGCACGGTGTGCACCCTGCAGCATTTGAACGTTATCTGACATTACGTGAGAAATTCAAATGGGGCTTAAAACAGGAAATGCACACCACAGACAGTATCAGGATAGGTTCCCTCCATTGTTTTTCATTCGTTTGAGTTTGATTTCATCCAGTGTTCATTCCTAAATAAGCAGTAGTTGAAAGGTAGTGACAACCTGAACCTCCATTGTCCTTGATTGAGAACCCCATTGCTGACTTCTGTCTGCCTGCAGTGCACCACAGATGAATACGCTCTCCATGAACCGACCTCTTCCCCACAGGTGCACTCATTCTTCCGTGCTAGAGTATCTAAAGGTATGCCGATTGCTAGTGTCCTTGTGTCTTAAGACTTTTCCATGTAAAAACATGCTGCCCACTGATAGGCGCTCTGAACATGGCCGTGACACCCAATGGACAACCTGTTTGCCTCACATCCCTGACCGATTACCCCTCTGGGTATAGCAAGTCCCTAATCTCCCATCATTCGGCCCCAAAGTAAGCATAATGTAGGGCATTTGCTGCTTAACCGTGGCTCAGCGCAGGGCAGGGGGGGGGGCACCGTTGTAAGGGCGGGACACCAGAAGTGTGGCATTAGAAAAGTGTTTTTCAAATGGTTTGTTTTAGTGCTCCCACAACGAGTGGGGTGGTGCTCAGAGGTGAGCTGAAGAGGAGGTGATGGTCATGGTGCAATGTGCTGACTGCTGGTCTCTCGATCCTGGGGCTGATGGGATGCAAAAGGAAAACAATGTCTAGCATGAGCTGGAGAACAAGCAGCATTGGTAATGGGCGTGGCCTAGTTGGTGTGATGGTGCATTATTTTTCTTTTTGCACACATATGCCACAAAAAGAAAAGCAAATCACGCAACCGCCTAAATGTGGGGGCTGTTTGTTTGATATTATTATTTTAATTTATTTTTTATTTTTTAAAGTTAGCCATTGTATATAATTTTAATACTGCAGTATTGGTAGTTCTTAGGATGCAGGGGTACCTAGAACACATACAGAATCCCTTTTTAGCTTTAATGCATATCCCAGTAAAATCAGGTTCTTGTTGGCATGAGGAAATAGTTTTGTTGGCTGTTAATCATATTAACTTGAAGAAATAATTTAAACACACCAGTATTCCTAACAAATAAAAAGATAAAAAAGGGTAAAAATACTGACGTTTATTTTTGTTTAGGCAGGTGTTTAGATGTGATCAGTCACATGTTAAGCCTCGCAGCGCAAGAAGCTAGTGGCTGAAGTGGACTAACCCAGAGTTGTATGCTGTAGTGGAAGGAATCAAAATGTGAAGGACAGTTGAACAGATCAGTGAATAAAGATGTCGGAACCGAAGCTCCTCTTTGTATGTATTTTAATTGTGTCTTTTATTGATTACATGAAGCTTTATAAACTGTCCCTAGGCCAGGCTTCAAAATGGCATGTAAAATGCCAGAGTGATACGCAGAATAGAATTAGAATGGTGTCAGTAAGTGGTGCTGAAGTTACTGAGCAGTCTTAAAGATATTGGCGTTCCCTGAACACTTCCTTGGACTGGCCATCAGTAATACGCTGCTGGGACAGCCTCTCCTATCCCCAGAGCAGGAAAACTGGCACACAAGCAAGGATATTAAAAAGTGAGAAGCACCTTATTCTAAAGGTAAGCAAAAGCAGACTTCATCTCCACGTGTGGGGACATCTCGGGGAAGCCCCAACGCTTTCTTGAGGTGACCACAGAACCTCCATAGACATAACCTTGTTTATTTTGTGTGGTTGTATCAAGGGGCGAGATGGTAGGATAGCACATGTCTCCTGCATCCATTTTTGAGATCCTTGTGTCATCTAAAGGTCAAGGGTCCAAATCCAGGTGGGTCCACTCAGCCTTGCATTTTTCTCAGGGTCAGTAAAACGAGTACCTTTGTGTTGTCTAATTAATAGCCCGTTATTGGCGACTAAAGAGGAGTTGGAGACTGCAATGTTCTGAACAATTGTACTGTGGACTGTTATCACTGTTGACTAACCTAGGTGGGAACTGTTTAGAGCATGGAGTATAAACTTTGCTCCAGTTGCACGCGGAATCTTCACTAAGCTATTAGACAAATGGAGTAAACATGCTGTAGTTCTTTTACTTATTTTTCTTCCTGTTCTGTTCTTCTAAGAAGACCTGCACGAATTTCTGTTTTAGTTAAATTGCCTTGGGTGATGGAATATATATATGGGACAAGGGTGGGGGGAATGACTGAATAGAAGAGCATGTGTTTTTTTTTATTTTTATTTTATTTAATTGATCCAATTTGTCTTTCTTGCCTTAGGAGCCCTTAAAAAGGCTCAAACGTGAACCACATAATCGGGGGAGTTTTAATGTCGAGAGGGATGCCCAACCCCAGGCAATCGACTATAAACTGGCCAGTTTTGTGCTGGAGTCTTCATGTTGCATAAGCGAGCTCAAAAGAGCTTTTCAATGTGGTTCTTGGGGGTGTAACTCGAATGACGTGCTGCACAATGCACAGTTGTTTGTAACAAGCTGCAATGTTGTTGAATGTGGCCAGCAAAACCTACAAATTGCTCCAGGGGTAAATAACGATTCTCCGACTACATGATAGAAGAATCAAGATTTTTTTCTTAAAGATTTGAAGGCTAGTATTATGCATTAAACTTATTAATTCTGCTCCACTGAAGCAGCCTTTAAAGATCATAGATCAGACTGAATAATTAAGAATGTCCACGGCACTATAAACACCAATCACATTCCAGAATCTCCCTCTTAAATACTTCTAAGACAGTGATATGAGCCTTTCCATTCCTGGACACGTTACATTCTTGAACTTCTTCCAAATCAAACTTAAACACTGCACACCCTTCCGCTGTCTCTGTAACAAAATCAAGCTTGTAAGAAACTTATTTCCCTCAATAAGAAGCGAATTTAAAATGAAACAAGGTAAGTCCAAAACTGTCAACTGCAAAACAAAAAAAATATACATTTCACTTTATATTACCAATAGCTAATTTTGCTCTTTAAATTTATGGTTATTTTAATTCCAAATTTCGTACTAGTCAGCAATTTGCCAGAGAGATTAAGGCGTGCCTCTGTCTTTAAAACAATCCAGATTCTCCCATTACATATATGAATAATCATTATTTTATATCAAGACTAGAGGCTAGCAGTATGCATACTTGGAGCGCTTAAAAGCTAATATAGAAAATGCTTAGTTGGCTTCAAACAGTGGAAAACCTCTTGCAGTAGACCAATCGACTACTCCAGCTTCCCTCCTGTTTGTAGCCATTGCGCCACAATTTGAATGAGCATTAAACACACTCGTTTCAACACCAGACTCTCACAAATGTCTTCACAGACAAAACTAGAGGAAGTAGAAACTGCCTATTGGCCTTAAAAAAAAAATCAACAATTGCTCCGTACATGGAGGATAATGACCCATCATTCTTGTCTGATTTTTCACATGCACAAATCTGCAAGCCTTTGATAAAAGGATTAACCGCTATAGTTGACATTGCCGTGGTTCTCTTACTTAACACAAGTTATTCAATCCATAATATACAAATTCTTTACTCTAGCTCTTTATTCTCGGACACCTTGCAAAATTAGGCTAAGGGCAAGTCACTAATTCCATGGGAAGCTGTTTCAATATTGGAAGTGCATTTGAAGGCCAACTTTCAAATCTGTTTTAAGTGTTTTGTATAGCATGTACAAATCCCAAGAGCGTCAAAGTACTTTATATAGGTTACTGTACACTGGTCTTGCATAGGCAGTTGTCAGATCTGTGCACATCTGCATCTATCTGCAGTACTAATCCAAACTACACTTGGTTGATGGTAGATACATGAGACTAGGAAACCTTAAATGTTGACTTACTTATACAGCCAATAAGTGATACAAGACGTACACCGAGTCCAAAGGAGATCCTGATCGTTACAGATAAAACAACCCCCCCCCCCCCAATCCAAGGAGATGAAGGGTCTTGAGAGGCATGAAGAAATTGTCAGTTGAGAAGCGGCTGTAATGAGCTTGAAGTGGTTTCTTAATCCTTATGCCCTTTCATATTCTTAAGAACTAACCGATCTTTACCAGTTGACATTCTTTTCTTGGGTTGGGGGATTCCTATATCCCAGAAGGAGGGTGGAAATATGATTTATTCATGGCACCGCATGGTCCATTACCGAGTGGCTGGAGGCACTCTTCAGATGGGACACAAGCGTATTTAAGCGCTCAACAAACATTGATGCAGGGCGTACTTGCATCAATGGAGGGGGTTAATCTAATCATTTCTATAGGCTGATGCCCAGGACCTATTGTTTGGGGGTCTAGAACCAGTCTTCATGTTTAGTTGGTCCACTGGACAAATGGGCTCCGCCACCAGCAGCACATACTCTTTAACTGACAGTTTACAGCGGCACAGCATGGCTTTGGGAAGAGAACTGCCTGCTGCTAAGGTAACATTTTTATTATCTCCAGTGTTCAAAATTGTATATATGTTTATTTCAAAGCCTTTGTTAGTGTGAGCACTCTTAAGAAATACAGTGAGCTGTAAGCTCAGCTCGCATTACAGACAGTGTTTCCAATATAAAAATGCGTTCACATTTAAATATTAAATATTTGCAACTTGAATAAATACTGATGAATGTTGAAGACTGTTTTGCTAAATAACTGTAAAATGTATTTACTTTCAGTATATAATGTACCCCAAAATTATCTGCAACTTGAAAATAGGGGACACATCTTAGTTTGGTTTGCTAAATTGTGCATCTTTTAAGCACCATTTCTTTAATGCATCATTAAAAAAAACATTTTTGATGGCGAGTCAGTGAAAAACCACTGTATCCAATACATAAATAAATTGCAGGCCAGATTCTTGGTCATAAAAGTACGCCTTCAGGTACGAGACCTTGCATGGGTGCAGATTTACTACTTCGCTAGCATTTACAGAAGTATGCCTGAAAACTTGGAGTTGTTGAAGATTTCCAGGCATACTCCTAGCAGACTTTGTAAATTCAAATTTCAAATCAGGAAATATACATCCATGCATTTGCTCATGTTAAAATGTGATGAGTGCAGTCAATTTGTGAAGCTTTTTATCTTTCCTAATTTTCCTAGACCTCCATGTTTTATTTTGGAGGGGGAGTGGGTCCATAGCTCTATGCACCGTGGAAAATATGTTACTTCTTTTATTCCAGGGTGTAAATTTCTGACTTTTTTCCAGGGTGTGAAGTATTGGGAGAGGGGGTGGTGAATACCCTTAGTTTGTGTGTGATTGTGCGCAAACTCAAAGGCATTTCAGCCACTGTTGATGGATTTGCTCTCACAAAAATCTCCATGTACGTAAATCCTTTTGAGTGCAAAATAAACTTTTGCACATGTAAGCTTCACCTTCACTTGTTAGTAGCTTTGAGAATCGGAACCATAACATTATTGATTCTGACCGTACCTTGCAGAGTTGACCTGCGCGTACAATGTAAATGTCCAGGCATTGGTATGTAACCTCATACAGGCTTAGTTATGGTCAACAAGGATCTGAGGCACATTGAGTTGAAGCAGCTTGACCAACAATTACATGATGTGGAGAAGTTCATAGTGGGGGCTGACTGTTCGATCCTCAGTTGGCAATCTAGGTACTGGACCACAAGTATTTTCTGGGTTTACTTTGTGCTAAAGTATAGTGAAATAGGATGAATGCTTAAAAGTAAATTTGCCAGTGCAATTCACAAGACACTTCCAACGAAATTAAAGTAAGAAAGAGAAATAGGTTAATTGGAACAATGCTATATCAAGGGCTCTAGTGTAATCAAAAAGCTGTCCTGTACAGAACCCATACACACATTTTTTTAAAAATTTATTTGAGTTTTATATAGCGCTGGCTAGACACGGAGGTATCAGAGCGCTTTACATAAGGTTCCACAAAATTACATCAGTTACAGGTTACATCAGTTACAAAAAAACATTTCAAGAGCGTCGGAAGATGAAATAAATGGAGCTAAGGAGGGTAAGGGGGTGGGGTAAAGGTGTAGGAGGGAGATTGGATGGAGAGACGAAGTAGAGTCTGCCCAAAGTCCGGCTGGGTAGGTGACGGCCGAGGGGGAAGTCCACAGCCCATCTCCTCTATAGCTGTCGGGTAGCTCCACCGGGCCAGTGGCGTCACTAGGGTTGGTGTCACCCAGTGCGGTAACTCCCAGGTGCGGGGGGTGCGGACCGCACCGGGGCGGGTGACACCATCACATGGGGTGACACCGTGAGCCTCTGCTTTAAATCGCTACATAAATCAGGAGGAACCCAGGGTTCCTCCTGATTTATGTGTAGCGATTTAAAGCAGAAGGCTCACGGTGTCACCCCATGTGATGGTGTCACCGGTGCGGTCCGCACCCTCTAGTGAAGCCGCTGCACCGGGCATCAGTCAAGCGGCTAGGTCTCAATGAGAAAACAATTAGAGAGCAAAGAGGAGGGATAAATGGAGCGTAAAGGAGAAAGTGGGTGGAGTAAAGGGGTAGGAGGGAGAGTACGACGGAGAGACGAAGTAAGGTCTCGCCCAATGTCCGGCTGGGTAGGTGACGGCCGAAGGGGTAGTCCACAGCCCATCTCCTCTATAGCTATCAAGTAGCTCCACCGGGCATCGGCCAAAAAGCTAGGTCTCCACGGTTAGAGGTAGGTTCACATGCCATGTTTAAATGGAGCTAAGGAGGGTAAGGGGGTGGGGTAAAGGTGTAGGAGGGAGAAAGGATGGAGATTGGATGGAGAGACGAAGTAGTCTGCCCAAAGTCCGGCTGGCAGGTGACGGCCGAGGGGAAGTCCACAGCCCATCTCCTCTATAGCTGTCGGGTAGCTCCACCGGGCCAGTGGCGTCACTAGGGTTGGTGTCACCCAGTGCGGTAACTTCCCAGGTGCGGGGGGTGCGGACCGCATCAGGGGTGACACCATCACATGGGTGACACCGTAGCCTCTGCTTTAAATCGCTACATAAATCCGGAGGAACCCAGGGTTCCTCCTGATTTATGTAGCGATTTAAAGCAGAGGCTCACGGTGTCACCCCATGTGATGGTGTCACCCGGTGCGGTCCGCACCCCCTAGTGAAGCCGCTGCACCGGGCATCAGTCAAGCGGCTAGGTCTCAATGAGAAAACAATTAGAGAGCAAAGAGGAGGGATAAATGGAGCGTAAAGGGAGAAAGTGGGTGGAGTAAAGGGGTAGGAGGGAGAGTACGACGGAGAGACGAAGTAAGGTCTGCCCAATGTCCGGCTGGGTAGGTGGCGGTCGAAGGGGTAGTCCACAGCCCATCTCCTCTATAGCTATCAAGTAGCTCCACCGGGCATCGGCCAAAAAGCTAGTTCTCCACGGTTAGAGGTAGGTTCACAGATTCGGTATCTTGAAGGGTAGGCCGGATGGGGGATGTGTTCGAGGTCTGGTCGAAGTCCGTTTTTTCTCAGAGGAGTAGCACGACGTGGTAGGGAACACTGTGGCAGCCATCTTGGGGTCAGGCAAGGGATTCTGATCTTGGAGTTAGAAACAGCCGGTTCCCATTTTAGTCTTTCGCTTGAGGGGGTGGGGGGGTAGAGCCTTATGACTTAAAGGTCTCCGATTCTTTTCTTAGTGATCATAAGCTTCTAACTCTTCTTGTAAATTTTAATACGTCTCCCATTAGTTCGTGGGTGTTAGATGGCCAGTTCACGAGTTTTGATAAGAAAACAGGGAGAAGTCATTGAGTTTATAGGGCAATTTTAGGCCTTCGAGCAGAGGTCTTCAAACTTTTTTGCTCTGAGCCCCCCTAAGCAAAATGCTTTGAAGTCGAGCCCTCCAAAAAAATAATGCCAGAATAGTGCGAGCTGGAGGGGCAGGGTTGACCCCCGGACGGCGCTTAGAGAACATTTATGGGGTATTTTTTTTGTAGCTCATAATCCACACAATGTGAGACTTATAAAAGTGCAAATATATCAAACCAAAACAGAAATTGACCAAAAGCACCAGTCCCCATAATTGGGGTGTTGTGAGCCTGGGTCCCAATGCAACTGCAACTGCTGCACTAAAGGCCCTTAAAAAACCAACTCCCACCTTCCTCATGGCATCTCTAAAGAAGCTGTCTGATTTTTAAACTAAAAATGCTCCCCGCACCCCCAAATAGCACCCCTTTCTCTGGACCATCTCTGATGCTTTCAATGAATCTCACTACTTTCCCCTTTCCTGGACCATTACCTTGAGGCCTAGGGTCCGGACGATCAGAGCGCTCCATCTGCACGTGACCCTGCTGGCCTCATCCCCATCACCCCCTGGACTCTCCTTGAAGGACATCTGCATGCAAACAGAGGTCGAAGTGGACGGGATCCATGGGGACCCCACATGCCACATGCTTTTTAATTTTTAGAAAAGCAGTTCCCATACTTTTTATTAAAAAGCAACGACCCCTGAATAGTTTTTGTGGCCCTTGAAGGGCCTCCGTGTAAAAGTGAAGGTAGGGTGGGATTAGGGTGGGGAGGAGTTTCCCTGTGCTGCGAAAGCACTTGTTTTATCTTAAAACACCAAATCATTTTGCAGCAGCCTCCCTTATACTGTGTATAATACAATTTTTAAATAATGACTTGCATACAGCGCTTTCTGCTCCAGGCTGGGACCTTGTAGCACTATAAATATACAAGTCACTAATCCCCACATCTGCAGTGGTTACATTACCCAAATGAAATTTCGTAACGTACAAGAATGTATTTCCAACTGATTATTTAGAATTTGCATTTATTTTTCGTTTAAGGTTTCTGCATTATTATATATGCAATTAACTGAAAGTAAAAACCAAAACACTTAAAGAATATTTTGCTCTTTTCAGCTATGATTTTGATCGTACCACCGCCCGAGTGCGGTGGTGGCAGTGTAAAAAACGTGGCCAAAAAGAACAAAATATTTTGTAAGTGTTTTTTTCTACTTACAGTTAAATGAACATAAAATAATGCAGAAGCCTTTAACGAGAAATAAATACATATTAAGCTAATTTATTTTATGAGTTTCCCCATATACCTTTTTTATCCCTTCAGGGACTGCATGTAAATGAAGACAGCCTGGAAACGCTCCACATCGTGCTTCCAGGTCATCTTGATTTACAAGTCCTTGTTGAGCCATTTGCGCCCCCCTGGGAATGCAGCCACGGACCCCCAGGGGGGCGTGCCCCACAGTTTGAAGACCTCTGCCTTAGAGGTACCCTAGAGGCTACTTTAGACAAGTTGTCTGGTTGGTCAGGAAAAGAAATAGAACGTTTTAATACTCTTATGCAGCAACTAGCTGAAACTGTAATACAAGTGAATCCAAAGGAAAGTCTGAAACGGGTTCCCTGTTCCCTTCTCCGGTTAAATCGTGAAAATAAACGCTCTAGTCGGGGAACAATATTTGAATTATGCCCCTGAAAGACATTCCAGAGTGTTATTAAAAAAAAAAAAAGAGGAACCGGGTTGAAGGCTCGGTTAAGAAAGGAGGAGAAAGATAGATTCTGGATAAAACTTAGGGAAGCGGTTTTAAAAGGCCATACAAGGATTTTTTGGACTCTTGTTGCAGAGGGCTGTGGAGCCAGAGTTCGATCCATCCCTGTCGCTATTGAAGACCTCAAGTGGGTTAGTTTTATCCAGGAACTCTATGCAGTAAATTGGGGTGCTACCAAGTATTTAATATTATAGGAAGATTCTGCTCTGTATGGACCGCCCCCTGAAAAAGAAATAGAACTTGTAATCAGGGGAATGCGTACTTCGGTGGCAATGGGCCCGATGAAATACCAATTACTGTTGTAAAACAAAATAGTCTTCTTTGGAGTAAAATTTTCCGCCTGGTTTTTAAATGTTATGAAAGAAAAAATGGTTCCCCCTTCTTGGAAGGGAAATATCACTTTTTAAGAAAAGAGACCGTGACCTACCAGAAAACTACAGTCAGATCGCACTTCTTGACGCAGTAGATAAAGTCTTTGCTAAATGCCTACTGACCCAGATTAGTGAATGGGCAGAAGTTCATAAAATCATACGTATGGAGCAAATTGGGTTCAGGGCGAAGCATGGAATGATTGATAATATGACTTCCCTTCAGGTAATAAATGAAAAATATGTTAAAGGTAGAGGGGGAAATGTATACACAGCATTTATTGACTTCTCCACAGCATTTGATAAAGAAGATCGTCCTCTTGCTGTGGAGTAGCTTTTAAATTTGGGTATGCCGGGCACCATTTTAGAGTTAGTTTGTGCCCTACATACTGATACTTGGTGTAGAGTTTTATTGGGTGGGGACAGAGGTCTATTGCAAGCTATCTCTATTTCAAATGGATTAAAACAAGGATGCTTACTTGCCCCCCGCTGCTCTTCTCCCTATATATTTCAGACCTCCCTAATCATTTGGCCCGAAGTGAGGGCATTGCCCTGACAAATAGCCGATTGTGTGCCTACTCTGCACAGACAACATAATAATTTCGGATCTAATCCCTTAGGGTTTAAATAGCCGTCTGCAGGCCTTCCAAAAATTTGCTGAGGCTCACCACCTAAAGATCTATGTATCCAAAAGTAAAAATGTGTATGCATGGGAAGAAGAAGCTGAAATATGTAAACTTTGCATGGTCTCTAGGTGGTCAAAAATTGTAAAATCGTATCCTTTTTGGGGAAGATGGTGTGCGGAAATGTAAGTGCTAAAGGCCATATAGAAAATAATACGTCTAAAGCCACCTCTCAGGCTAAAGGTCTGGGCTCTCTTCATAGACCACCGGGAGAAGACATTTTACACTTCTCTGAGGTCTTTCGTGCTAAGATTTCTACCTCCCTGTTGTATGGTACAGAATTGATTGCTGTATCGAAATGGGGCTTTCTAAACACAGTGGAAGGTCGAATTCTTAGAAGCCTAACCTCAGTTAAACTAGCATTCTCTGTGGCCACACTTGGGCTTGAATTTGGATTTAGAAGCACCTGCGTACAGGGCCTCGCCGGGGTAGTGAGTTGGACCATGGGTTCTAGCAAAGAGTGACCATGGTACACTCTGGTTCTGGTTGCGAACATTTTTTTAGATGGTCTAAAAGAAAATTCATTAATTCATAGACATTGTATGATTGCAATTGATTTGTTGCAATTAGACCAGTCTTCGATTTTTACTGTGATGCCGCACCAATTAAAAGCTACTTTGAAACAGGCCACCTGGTCCTTAAGATTCCGTATGGGCAGTGAAGCCTGTACTTCAAAGAAGGCTTACCATCCGGCTATTGATTCCTGTTTGATAAATAATGTACAGGCTTATATTTCATGGAATATGCCGCATGGAGTGCACTGTTTTTGGTTACTGTTGAGGCAGGGCATGCTTCTTTTAAATCCCCTCCTGGCTATATGGTACGGCTCATCAACAATCTGTAACCTGTGCAAAAATGGTCCTCAAGATATTAACCATGTATTATTCATCTGTCTTGCTTTATCTCGGAGGAGATGGCTGAGGCCAATATGTGTACAGTTATCTATCCTCTCAGCTTCAGCAGTACTACAATCACTTTATGAGCCTCCTAATTAAATATTTTGTAACATAATTTTTTATTTTTTTTTAGTTATTTTTAAAATTATAATAAAGTGCATCAGTTTGTAGGTTGTAGAGGCTGATACATTAAGTGTGCGATTTTTATCTTCTATGTATTAGTCACTTGTATTGTTTGCATTTTTGTGGTATATATGTATATATATATATATATATATATATATATATATATATATATATATATATATATATATATATATATATATATATATATATATATATATATATATATATATATCTACTGGCGGTCGCCAGTAGATAGTTATAGTTACAACCTATTATCCATAGGAAATCCGCGACATTCTATTTGCAATAACGTTGGCGTCGGTTGACGAATCTTCGCGAAAGCTTCCAACTTGTTGGGGCGCTCCGGTCCGCTCCTACCCTGAAAGTCTCGGGTGATACGTCAAGCGGGGGCCGAGAAAAAGGGGGTCCCAAAACGCGTTTTCCCATTCATTTTTCCATAGGAACCTTTAGTCGCAGCTACAGCTCTGAACTGCTGAACGGAATTACCCCAAATTTGGCAAAGAGGTAGCCCTTGGTTCAGACTGGTGCCTTTTGCTAAAATGGTGTAAACTGCTCAGTAGTTCCTGAGAAATTCACAATTAAAATCACATATATATCTATGGGCGCGTCGGATCCGCGTACCCTCCCGATCACGAGCTGCATGCTAATTGGCTGTCAACACTCCAAATCAAGAAGTGTTGGCAGCCATTTTGTCCCTCGGTAGAACCGAGGGACAGAAACAAGTGCGCAAAAAGGGGGCAGGGTAGAAACACCCTGACCCCTAGGTCTGCTCAGGGGTCCCACAAGGACCCCCTGGGCAGAAAATTATTATTATTTTTTTAAATCGGCGGGATGCGCTCAGGGTGCGCGAATCCTGCCGAGAAAAAAAAAAACAAGTCGCCGCACGGGGGCAGGTAGAAACCCCACTGGGCCGGGGTCCCAGGACCTCTGGGAGCATTTTTTTATGTCGATGGCAGGTGCGCCTCTAAGGCGCCTCTCCAAGCCCTCGGGGACCACCACCTCCCGGGGCTGTTATGCGATAATGGTTGCGTGGAGGGCTCTGAGCCCTCCCGCAGCCCCGGGGACCACCACCTCCCCGGGGCTTCTTTTTTAAATGAAAACCTGTGTGGGGGCTCCAGCCCCCCCACACGCCCTCGGGACCGCCACCTCCCGGGCACTAAACATTTAAATATGGGGGTCCGTTACGACCCCCAGAGCCCCGGGGACCACCACCTCCCCGGGCTGTGCACACGATGGGAGGGGGCCGCGCGGCCCCCTCCTGGAGCCCTTGATGGCCCTGGGGACCGCCACCCCCCAGGGTCGGCTCTTGCAGTGTCCCGGGGTGCCTACCCCGGGACACTGCTGTTTGCAATGACAGGACGGGAGCCTCGCAGCTCCCGTCCTGTCATTGCAAACTTGCTTTGGATATTGGAGAGAGAGCAGGAAACCTGCTCTCTTCCAATATCCAAAGCCGATTGCTTTTCCACATGGGGAGCAGCATGTCAGCTGCTCCCCATGTGGAACAGCAATGCCGGCTCCCAAGGGACGTGGGGAGCCGGCGGGACTGTGGGGGATTGGGGACCCCCCACAGTCCCCAACGAGAGGCCAGGCCCCGGGGGATGGGGTCCCCGGGCAGTAGGGCTCGGGAGGGGGCCACGCGGCCCCTCCCCAAAGTTTTGCAAAATAATAAAAAAAAAAAAAGGGTATGGCCGGCCCGGGGATGGGGTCCCCGGCCTTAAAATGGCCAGAGGAGGGGGCCACGCAGCCCCCTCAAAATATTAAAAATAAAAATAGAGGCCATGCCCCGGGAGATGGGGTCCCCGGGGCCAATACAGGCCCGGGGAAGGGGGCCACGCGGCCCCCTTCCCGTTTTTTTTTTATTTTGAAATTTAAAAAGGGGTAAGGCCCTGGGGGATGGGGTCCCCAGGGCCCAAAAACAGAAAAAGGAAGGGGGCTACACAGCCTCCCTTCAGGGGACAAAAACAAAAACAAAACGATCGGGCCCGCAGGCCCCGCCCTTCCTTCACCACTTCTGCAAACGCGCCCTGGCGCGTTTGCAGAGGGGGAATCGACTCCCTTGAATACTGGGGGTCTCTGGGGCCAACCAGCCCACCAGGAACCTCCAGTATGCGCCAGGGGCTGCCTTGCAGAGAGGTGTACAGAGGCCACGCCCCTTTTACACCTCTCTGCAACGCAGCTCTGTGGCGCTTTTGGAGGTATATGGTGGGCTAGTTGGACTCCGGGACCCTCAGGATTCAAGGGGACTTAATCCCCAACTTAAAACGCGCCACGGGGCGCGTTTGCACAGTGGTGAAGGAGGCGGGGCTTCAGGTGACATGTGCAAACAGGCCCCGTGGCGCGTTTAAGATGGGAATTAAATCCTTCAATCCTGAGGGTCTTGGGGCCAACTAGCCCAACAGGTACATCCAGAAAGCGCACAGAGCTGCGCTGCAGAGAGGTGTAACAGTGTGTGGCCTCTCTACACGTCTCTGCAACGCAGCCTCTGGCGCATATTGGAGGTTCCTGGTGGGCTAGTTGGCCCTAGGGACCCTCAGGATTCAAGGGGACTTAATCTCAACTTAAAACGCGCCACGGGCGCGTTTGCACAGATGTAACCTCAGGCCCCGCCCTCCCTTCACCATTGTGCAAATATTCCTCTAAAATCAGCCGAAATACGAATTCCGATTTACTCACCTGTTATCAGGAGAGACCTCAGTGCTGCATCTTTCAGCCCAGTACTGATCCTCAAAAGTAATTTTAACCGTACTTACCAGTAACTTGAATTTCCTTCCATAGGCTAACATTGACTGGTTTCACTTGGAAATGTCTTCTAAGTGTTGAGTTTTGAAACTTTACAAATATTCCTCTAAAATCAGCCGAAATACGAATTCCGATTTACTCACCTGTTATCAGGAGAGACCTCAGTGCTGCATCTTTCAGCCCAGTACTGATCCTCAAAAGTAATTTTAACCGTACTTACCGGTAACTTGAATTTCCTTCATAGGCTAAGATTGACTGGTTTTCAGCAAAAAGTTTCAAAGTGTTGATTTTCACAAACTATAAATATTCCTTAAAAATCGCCTGTATGACTTAAACGCATTTTTTCAACTGTTTACAGGAGATGCACCAGTGCTGGATCCAGGATCCAACACTGAGTAAGAAAAAGTAACGATAACAGTTTTTACCTGCTAAGTGAATTTCCTTCCATAGGATAACATTGGTGATTCTATGGAGAAAAAGTTTCTAGTGTCAACTTTTAAAATACAATAATATTCCTTAAAAATCACGACTGTAACCAAAACGCTTTACTCAACTGTTTACAGGAGATGTACCAGGACTGAATCTAGGATCCAGTCCTGTGGTTACAAAAGTAATCCATAAAGTAACTAATTGCATTTAACTAGAAATTCACATTGAGCTGAATGTTGCATTGTGTTTGAAAATGTGTTGCCCATTGCAACAACTGTAACTACTGTACTTAAAAGTCTATTGCCTATCTGCAAAGTATTTAAACTAAAGTAATTCATTCTGAGAAAGTATTTTTGTAATGTAATGTATAATGTAATTACAATGTAATTTAAAAATAAAATATGTAAAAAAATTGTTTCTAAAAATGTAGTAAATCAGTATGAAAAAATTAATATAACAATTAATACATTTAAAAATTGTCATTTACAAAACCTTGAAATTCACTGAAAAAACCGTAGGTTTCAGACACGTTATAGTTACAAATTAGCATTTAAAAACCTTTGAAATTCACTGAAAAAACCATAGGTTTTAGGGACAGTTTTAGTTACTTGGACATTGCACTCGTACAAAACCCGTGAAATTCCCCGCTATAGTTAGTTCAGCTAACTATAACTCGCGCCCCGCAATGCACTGCTGATGACGCCACATATTACATCACTCATGACATGGTCAGTGACATCACTGATGACATCACTGATGACATCTCAAATGACATCACTGATGACATCATCCACGTGATAATCTGATGCACCTCCTCACACCCTAATATAACCTTTGATACACCCACTCTAAATTACAGACTGCCATTCGCAAAACCATAGACACTCCAACACCAATAACTACATACCCACTCACTGATTCTTAGGTCTACACACACACATCCACTCACTCACCCGTACAGTCACTCATACTTACGGTCACTCAGTACAGGACTATCATATGCACTCTTACTCCTATATAGACACTCAAACAACGCCACTCATCCATAGAGATACTCACACACCTAGTCAGTCATGCAAATAATTAAACACACTGCCATTTACTCACCTATACAGTTATACACACACCAGCTCACTTACTCATACAAATAGTAGCACATTGTTACGCTCTTATACAATCACAGATACAAGCACACACTCATCCATACAGCCACTATCACAATCACTCACTCTTGCTTATAGCTATTTATATACTCCAACACACATATATACTGCCTTTCACATATGTAGTTACTCACACATGTACCACTGGGACATACATTCACTCACTAACACACTCTTACACACACTTACCCACCCATACAGTCTATCACAGATGCACTCTTGAAACCATCCACCCAGTGAATCACCCACTCACACATCTATGCACAGAGTTGCACACACCCCTCCCACACAAACACTCAGGCACCCATACAGATACTCAGACAAGCATTCAATAACTCATATAGACACTCATTTAGCTATTCACAAACACATGCAGCCACTTACACAGCAACAGACAGACGGATACAGACATTCACCCAGTTTAGTCACTAACCCATGCATTCAGTAAGATACGTTAAATCACTCACTTATAGAGTCAGTCACGCACCTACTAAATCATCCATACAGACACTTACACACCCACTCATTCTTCAATACGTCTTTTCCTATATATATTAAAAATATTTAAACTTTACAGAAACACACAGTCACTGGATGATGTTATCAGTGATGTCATTTGAGATGTCATCAGTGATGTCATCAGTGATGTCACTGACCATGTCATGAGTGATGTAATATGTGACGTCATCAGCAGTGCATTGCGGGGCGCGAGTTATAGTTAGCTGAACTAACTATAACGGGGAATTTCACGGGTTTTGTACGAGTGCAATGTCCAAGTAACTAAAACTGTCCCTAAAACCTATGGTTTTTTCAGTGAATTTCAAAGGTTTTTTAAATGCTAATTTGTAACTATAACATGTCTGAAACCTATGGTTTTTTCAGTGAATATATATATATATATATATATATATATATATATATAATCACGATCGCCGTCGTCACTCCAAATCCCCTCCGAAATACACGGACCACTTGTGTGTGAAAGTTTACTGCTTTATTCTGCCGCCATTACGCGTTTCGACTCCTCAAGAGCCTTGATCACATGACATGAAGTTGCGGTAAGTTTTTTCGCCTTTTAAAGTGACATAGTGCATAGTGGAGAGTGCAAAGTTCAACGTGAATCATGGACATAAACAAAGTATAAACAATGCATCATGACTTGGAATATTTTTTTGACTTTCAATGATTGATTTCAATAGTGGTTAAATAAATATCATTAGCTTTGCTTTGTTTATAATTATCACATGCTAATTATCATTCAAATATGATGTATATCCACATATATATTTATCGTTAAAACCTATAAATGTATGTATCGGGATAAAAGCATAGATAAAAAGTCCTAGCTAAGATTTAAAAATATAAAACCACATTTAAAAAGTTGATGTTATATAAAATTGCATTATATACATAAAATATGGTTTCATACTGAAAATATATAGCGCCCACATGTTCTGTTTACATTTATAAGTTTTCAAATTTTAAATGCATTGGATAAAATCCTTATAAATACATTATCCATGTAAACATGTTTGAGGTCATATTGAATTTGTCATTGTGCCTCATGGTTTGTATATATGTCATTCATATATGTGTATGTCCAGGATGATTAAAAGTGCCTAAAGTGCTCAAAGTGCTGTATGTGCTACCTTGCGTGTCTATAATCAGGATTATTTAGTTCACTTAAATCTCATTTAGATAACATTATTAACTGCCTGACGTTTCATATGTATATCACACTAATTTATGTCATCTATCTTACGTGTCTGCCATACATCTTGGTATGAATACCTTGTGTTACCCCTTCATCCTGAGGTTAGTAGCTTGCATGGGGGTGGCTATGTCCATAACCACCCAATTAATAAAGGTGATGTGGGTCAGATATCACTCATGTTTTTGTTTGCTGGAATAGTCACAGAGTAATAGAGTAATCAACATTGAGTACTGGATATTGAACATTGAATATTAAATATTACTCATGAAGTATAAAACATAAAATATCAAATATAAAATATCATAAATATATATCATATAGAATATTAAATATTAGTCTCCATATGTATAAATAAATATTAAACATGCAATATAAAACATGAAACTCATAATATAAAATATCCTTGCGACTCATTGAATGATTCGATTTAATTCCTGTTAAGTGTGCGATTTTTATCTTCTATGTATTAGTCACTTGTATTGTTTGCATTTTTGTGGTATATAAAATATATTCTCAAAAGAAGCCCCCGAGCTTTAAGGATGCACTCCGACCAGGGGATCGTTCAAACTGAACCTTTATTAACAGAGACCAGTCAAGCGTCACCAATTTATATTAGTCCCCGACGCGTTTCGGTGCGGCTGCACCTTAATCATGGGGCATGGCAAAACCAGGAAGCACATTCATTTGCCCTTCATAGCATTCTCTCACCAGTGAGTTGTATGCTGGGAAATGCAGTGTCAATTCTTCCCCTTCCGTGGGGTCCGTGTTATTGCCAGCATTGATGTACTCCCAATGTTTATTCAATGTAAAGCCCTCTGGTGAGCCTCAGATCTGCTGTCCGATCTCTCATTTCAGCATCCCCCGTACATTGAATAACATTGGGAGTACATCAATGCTGGCAATAACACGATCCCACGGAAGCGAGGTCGGAGTGCATCCTTAAAACTCGGGGGTTTCTTTTGAATATATATATATATATATATATATATATATATATATATATATATATATATATATATATATTCCTGCTGCAGAGTACAAAAAGCACAGCACTCGCGGGAAACTGCTAAACCCAGATTTTATTCGGGCTTGCCATAATCATGGGGTGGAATATTTCATTACGTGTAATTAATTGTAAATTAGAGTTTTATCTTATTTACATGTACGTAATTTGGTGATTTTATGTGGACCTCTTTGGAGTTCCGTAATCATAAATAAACTTGAAACTTGATATAGAGCCTTTACATATGTAAAGCCTGTGAATATTCACACATTGGGCATAAATCGAGGACTGTTATGTTCAGAGCCTTGTATAATTAGAAAGGTTACATAATCGGCGTCTTGCTAGAATCAAAACCTGCCATAATATTAACCCTGGCATAATCTGTCACCTCAGTACATATCGCCAGATGGGACAAGTAGATGTTTTGTTATTAGACCAGTTGTTTTCTGAAGTATCTTGTTCATTGAACCAAGAGATATTTTATAAATTCCACACCTCTGCTGCTTCAGGCTGTGAGCCACAGAAACTGCAGATCTATATACTGGTTCCAATTTCTACAGGTAAACTCTTTTGAAAATCTATGACATAAAATGTGTTAACATGTTTCCATGGGATTCAAATCCCTTTCCATGCAACATGATACCCACATGCTCCTCGATATCTCTTCCTAGTATCTGGTGCCCAGCACTCCTTGAAGAGCTCAAAAGCTTTATTTGAGAGATTGCTCAACAACTGCACCTACTGCTGATGCCTCTGGATCTAGCTGGTCCCTAACCTTGAGGAGTCGGAAGTGGTTTTTAAGAAGTAGCAAAAAAAGATTAAACTAGATAGGATCCCATACTTCATGATTTACAGCTAAAATATTTGAACTTCACGTTCACTCAATGAAATCCTAAGATTTTTGAAATTCCAGTCCGCTACCCTGAACTCTTGTCCTGGAAGGTACTCTTCCCTGAAACGTATATATTTTTCAGCTGGCTCCTTTGCTACCTCTGGCAGCTGCTTGGAGCAGCAACCATCTAGGACAATGTATTTAGGACATCACACAGACATTGTTTGGTGTAAAAGTACAGAAAATGTATGGCCTCATGCCAAAACACTTTTAAAAGCGGAGGTTCCTGCACTCAGTCCAGAAAATAGATGTGCCTATGCTTATCTGAAGGTGACCGTAGTTTATCTGGCTTCATATCTTCAGTGCGTGCACACCAGCCAGTGTTTGCTTGAATCGGATATTATCAAAATGACCAGGTACATGCCTAAACTCACCCTACGTTTCAGGCCTCCTAATTCTGCAGCCAGCAAAAGAGCTCCTTATCTTCCTCATCATAAAATGTCTGTGTACCAAAAACCTCAACAACAAGTTTGCTGCTCCTCAGCAGCGGAGAGCTCGATAGTTCAGAGATCCAGGGAATACAGCCTAAATGGTAGCCGCTAGAAAACCAGTCGCATGAATGAAAGCCTCAAACAACAAATGTTCACCCTATGCTAAATCTCCACTTTCAACTTCCTCATTTTCTAGGGAGGAAGCTCCCACATAGACGAATTCATGTCCATTTGAAAACCCCAAAAGAAATTCATGGCATTGCTCCAATAGAGATAGCTTCTTGCTTATGATGATACCTAAACTGTCTAACAGGTTTGACACCTTTGTTGCTTGTTCTTTCAGTTTGCTAGGCTCCTGTGACATAAGGAGAATGTCACTCATACACACCATCTACCCTAAATCTCCCTCTTTTTAAGTAAGCTGCCACTGACAACAAGACTTAATGAAGGTGTTGGTGGCAGGCACCTGAATTGAAATAATCTTCTGAACTGCAAATACTTTTGACTCCACAACAATTGGTACAATGAACTAAGCAAAGGTGAGGTCCAGGTTGACTAACGATGTCTCTCGTCTAGAGACATCGTTAAACATCTAGATCCCATCTTGCAATGCCAGTACGCCATAAATTTCATCATATTTCTTCTCTAGCAGAAAAAGAATAGAGAGCCTTGTACTCTAGTTAAATCTGTTTTATTGGGCCTTTTTGAAGCAAGCATCTCCTCTATTTCTGTACTGCCATTATTTTCTGATTCTATGAAAAATACACCACCTAAGGCCCTGTTAACTGTACTGATGTAGTCACAAATTCTACTCTATAAACCTGTTCTTCTTGCAGTGCACAACCATTGCTGGTTAGTTCATCTTTAATTATGTAACACAAATTGCTAACCATCTCTCCAGTCTTTTAAATGGAAAGAAAATTAGATGATCATCATACTCGCCCTAGGGGGTGACAGACAATTGTGTGACCTCTTCTTGATATTGTGGTCCCTGTCTAATACCCTCTTGGGGTCAAACTAGGCCCTGAAATCTCCTATGCTGCGAAAACGTCCCGCCCCTTTTTTTTGGCCTGAATAAAAACAGGCATGCCACCAAATACTATGTATCGACATGCAGTCCTTGTGCATGGCTGTTAAAGTTGATTCATATTTCCTTACACATTTAACCAGATGCCCACAAAGAGCCTCCTGAGTAGCCGTGACTCAAGCTTTAAACTTATTTTCACCAAAATGGGCTTGCTCCTTTCAGACAGGAATGCAGAATCTGCTTTCCCCCATAAAACAAATCACTGCACCCAACCGAGCAACAGGGTCAACTTAACACATACTTCCTTTATTGAAGGGTCTTCTGTCATATTGAGTATTCTTCCCAAAGGCCAAAAAACCTAGAACAGCTTATCATTACATTGTTTAAGTGAGTTCTCAACCATCTCATCCAAGACAGAACCGGAATCAAGCGAGATCCACGTATGAATTTGGGAATATCACAGACTTTACCCTCCAAACAGGGTTTCGCGCTCTGCCCTCATAATATTTGTGGACTCTTTGTCAAAAGGTCTCTAAAACCACAGAAATCATTGCTCACTTATGGGATGCCTTTTTGCAGATGGACTGAACATATCCTCACGCTGTGGGTCTTTCAAAGCATCACAAGCCACTCCCTCCACAGTTCTTTCATCCATGGAGTCCACCTGGGTATCCATTTAGTGTTTTGCAAAAACATACTCATTAACTTTTTCCTTCACTCCCTCTAAAAGAGAAAGAAATTATTCCCAGTAACGACAGTATTACCAGTCTTACACTGATATCCTTTTATTAGGTCGAGCCTAAACAACTCATGCGATTTCTCTTCGAGACATGCTGTAATCACTCTGTGGGCTTGCAGCCCGCCTTCGCCTTTGTATTTGTTCCTTTGATTGTCATTTTTTTTTAAAACGCTTGCTTGCTAGTGGGTAATAGTTCCTCTTTGTCCCGCCATGTGCTCGTTTGTTTCCTCCTGTTGGGCAGTGCCTAACTACTGCTATTGGTCCACTTTGGTGCTTATCGCTTTGTGTCTGGGACTATTATTATTATTTTTTCTTTCTTTCCTGTTGCAACTTAAAGGCATCATAAGCCTGAGCACGTGTCTCCACAACGCGTTAAGTTTCACTGCTCTCCCCGCCATAGCAGACCTCCGGGGGGACAACGGACCCTAGTAATTTCCAGAATTAAATAGTAATTAAAGTCCTCTCTTCCACTCATCTTACGGAGGGAAGCACACACTGAGGCGCTCATCAGTGTTTATTGGTGCCCACTCCAGCTCTATGCCAAGCGAGACATCTGTATTACAGGAAAATGCTTCTCCTCACGCACAGAGGGCTATGCTGTGCAGCAAGGTCACAGCGTGATGGGCAGAGGCAGCTTTGAGTTCTTGTTTTTTATGAACCATGGTCCGGTATTCCTCATACCTCCCTGGTAAATTCTCCACCCTTTAAAGAGAGTCTTCTCTTTCCAATCCATTGGGCCGTACAGTGTGTTCTACTAGTGTCTCAAATCCAAGCCATCCAATCTGAGGAGAGAACGAGGCCTGGGGATATTGAAGGAGTCTGATTTCTACCAGTCGCATTTACCATAGATTTGGAGGCGGAATCTAGTAAATGCCCGTAGCGAATGTCAAATTCATGCACTGCATCGTAGTCTTTGCTTCCGCTGTCTTGAGTTTTCGTCGCTGCTGCATGCAACGAAACGGGACCCGTTGCTGTACTGTAAAAGTTGTAGAGGTGGCATGACCAGGTGAGGAAGGGGTTGTGAGTCTGTTGTCTAGGGTCGCTTTCCGTTCGTTGCCTTTTCACTACTCTCTTAAAGGGTCACGGCTGAGATGGTCAAATCAGAGTGTCCCCTTGTGGCCTGGAGGCTTAGACCTGACTTGCGTTCAAAGCGACTAAGCAATGTCAGTAATTTTAAGCCTGCCATAGGTTCTAGAGGTGGTGTTTCCGTTAGAGCAGTCCATGTGCAGGACGTCCCTTTGTGTTCCGTATTTCCCCATATGATCATTGCCTGCATAATGGATGAGTACACTCTGCTGTGAAACACAATTGAATCACATTTTTTGCTGATACTTCTGTATGTGTTTTTGTAAGATCTCATTTTACGTTTTTGAACATCTGTATGAAGTTTTGATTCATTCGGATGCTTAGATGGGGTTAGCATATAAGTGCTGCACATGTTCATGCTGATGTCTGACACGAAGTGTATGCATGTGATGTATTTCCTGTGATACAGCAGTGGCTGAAGACTCCTATATTTTATACATTCTGTGTGAATGCGCTGATGAGGTTGCCATGGAACCGTAGTGTGTATGCTGGATTTGGTTAGGGGTGAAGTTTGGTATAGCACCGACCTTGTCTGACCTACTTAAGTTATAAAGGCATTGGCAGACTTTTCCATCAACAAAAGTCTGCTGGTAGTGGCATGTGGATGTCACTTATGTTACTGAACAGTTATTACTGGACATGCTGACCAGATCCAGTGACATGGTTGTACAACGTGCAATAACACCACATATCACTCACCTTTGTAAGCAAAAAATGGGCACTTTATTAAGACAGGTTGTAGTATTACTTCGTAACATTACAGAAAACATTATCAACCAAATCTGACTTGTACATTACTTTCCTATCATTCCCCTCTCCCTTACTATCCCCCTTGTGAACATTACAATTACAAAACCCCGCCATACTTATTTCTCTTTGCTTTCTTCTTCCATTCCAGCCTTTTCCTTGCATTCCCCAGACTTCCTCACACACCAGCAATCCCCCATGTAACTCAACTAGTGTTGTTCCAAAGCCCCAAACCTACTCTTTCCCTTCCTTGAGTCCCCTCCACCTCCCAAACTACTGCCACTTTAAAGCTACAAACTGTCTTACCCTGGCAATAAGGTTATATCCTCTTAACTGTAAAGATCCTTCTGATAGATACTGAACAATAACTATGAAAATAAAGGGTGGGTAGGTCTTAATTTTACCTGCTTGCCAACTTGGTAATTGGACTAACTGCCTTTTCACTCCTTGCCCCTCATGTACCCATCATCTAACAACCCCGCCCATTCATGTTACCCACCTATCCCTTTTCCCTGTCTTGTGGCCTGTGCCATTTGCCCGAAGTTATCCAGGGGGAGACTGGATTTCACCTAGCTCCTCCATCATGCAATAACACCACATATCACTCCTCTTCATTAGTAAAAAAGGCCGCTTATTAAGCCTGGTTTGTAGTATGACTTCATAACATTCCCGAAAACATAATCAATCAAACCTCACCAATACATTAAATTCCTTTAATTCCCCCTCCTTAAACTCCCAACTTGCAATAACAAAACGTTTCCACCTCTTTTCTTTATTCTTCCGTTCTGCATTGTTCGTTCATCCCCTAATCAATCTCGCTCTCATGCCCCAGCAAGCATCCCCAAGTGAACTCCCCTAGTGTTGATCCATAGCCCCAAACATACTCTACCCCTCCTTTATGCTCTCCCCCATCCCTCCCTCCTCCAGGAGTGCATACGGTCGCCCCAGACTCTACATGACCCCCCTCAAACCCCCAAACTGCTTCCACCCGGGAAAACCCTGTATTGTTTTCCTGCCTCACCTACATTATTGTCAAATCGTTGATACTTCCCTGCACACCACCATTTTTAATTCCATAATTTTGATAAAACCTCCCTCAACTCTAACATGTAATAGACCTGACCAAATAAAGACAAATGCCTTTTTCTTTAATGTGCTTATGAAACATAACTTCAATTCTCATTGACAGACAGAAAACCTTCATTGCTCTATTCAGCTTCCTTCTCGCCTTATCCATAGCAACATCCTTTTGTGCCCCTCTCCAATGCCCTCTCGGTACAAACTCTGTCCAAAAATGCAAATGCCAGTTCATTGACTTTTGAACACCTGTAAATCCTCCTTCATTTGTTTAATGCGCATTAGTCTACCAGTTGCACTAAATCATTTTCGCCTGTATGAGTGAACATGTCCGGCCTCACTCTACTGGAAATAGATCCACTAATACAGGCAGCAAACTGCCCGAACGCATACCACCTCGTGCCTGCTCATGGGAAGGACAAGAGAGCAGCCTATAGTGCTGTGCTGTAATTGAGGTACTATTTTCTCTTTGTTCTTCCCTTGTCGTTGTCCGTCTTGCTTCTTCTGTGTTGCTTCGTCCATCCCACCCTCCTTTTGTCGCTGGCCGTATCATAGAGCTTTTTCCCTGACTTTTAGCCATGCTACATAGCCAATAGCTCTTAAATATGTGAGACCTTTTGGCTTTGCCAATTCTTGTTTTGCTAAGGACACACTTTCACTGCCTGCCACAGAGTATATCACTCTCTGTGCTAGGGTCACCTTCCTCAGTTCGGGAAACGTTTTCCTTACTTTCATCTCTAGGCTCTATTCTCAAATGTTTGTCTTCCTTACACACTTGAGGGTCGATTCCGATCTCGGCCGTTAGGGCTCCGAATCGGATTCGGCTATCGGATCCGATTCGGACGCCCTGTTTCCGACCGAGTCGGACGTGCGTCCGGGCGCAGCGAGTACGATGCGAACGCACGCGAAATCGTCGACCGACTCGTTCGCGGGACCCAACCGCTCCGACCGACTCGCACGGACACGACTCGCACCGCGCAATGGAGACGTTCCCCGGCCGGGTAAGTACGATGCGCGCCGCAAGCAGTCCGACCGACTCGCGCCGTCCGGCTCGAGAGAGCAGTCGAGCCGCACTTTGGGGGTCCGTGTCGGACCCCCTGTATGACTAGCCGCGCGAGTCGCACACAGGGGGGACCCATGGGTCCCCCTACCTGTGCGTGTACGGCGCGACCCGCTTCGACGCGTACCCGCTTTAGGGGGCGCCTTGTTCGCCTCGCACCCGTTGAGTCAATGGGAGCCCGCGTACGCGCGTGACACGACCGGCTCCCATTGACTTCGATAGGAGTCCGACCGAATCGAGTCCGATAGCATGCGAACGCATCGTACTGCGTTCGGGTCGGATCTGCTGGAGTCCAGATTCGGTCGGAAATCTCTCCGGGTCCGGCTCGGTCGGAGAGATTTCCTGCCCGGAACCGGAATCGGCTCCTTGGTGTGTTTCCCCTCTTCTTTCCTGAATCATCTTCTGACTAGGACCAAAACTCATCTTCTAAAAGTTACTCTTGCGCTCACTTAATGCCACCTATAATATCTCTGTGAGAGGAACCTGAATTTCTTTCTACAAAATGATGCAGAATCACTTACTCTGGTCCCTCGCAGATCACTGCATTATATTGCCTGTTCTTCTCAACCGTACTTAAAATAGTTATCTAACACTTACATTTATTGAGGTGACTAGAAGTGATCTGTATTACTGTCTTTCAAATAGAAAGAAATGTCTCTGCTAATATTGCTTAGCACCCAAGTTGTCCATCAGCATCACTTCTCCCATTAACATGAAATAGTGAAAAATCTTTCCAGGGTGGTCGCCTTTGTCTTTTGATAATTTGTACGTAAAAGCTCTATCCTAAGCAACTGTTGCCTTCCTGACATGCGATCCAGCTTCCAGTACCCAAAAACGCAGCCTGCCTCTCGGGCACACGCCACGCGGAAGGCGAAAAAGCTGCTCTGTTTACCACTCTCACTCATCACTATCACAACATGCACAGGTGCTCTGTGATCCAAGTCTCACTCCTCTGCAAGACCCTGTGTGCACAGTTCCCAAAAGCTTGTTACACAACATGAAAGCCGTATACAGCGTGAGAAAAGAAGTATCCCTTACTTGGCAAACTTGTTTATACTACTAAAAATATCAACATATTTTTCTTTATTAAAAAGCGCAACACTCGCCACGAAGGGCCTGTAAAATGGCCGTCTTGGAACGTAAACATGTACTATAACACAGACCTTCTATGACACACCTTTACCTAAGTGACACACAGTGGGAAACCAAAAAATCAAAGAAAGGGTGGGATGTACAATAATGTTGTGCACAGTGCAAGCACTTGTATGTTAGTCAGGAAGTTCCATATTCGAATTTGAAACACTTGCAAGGGATTATATATTTATTTAAGCCCGCTTAATATTAATGTGCTGTTGCGAGGCAAAGTTTCTAAATGCTCTGAATGAGCCTTTGCTTGTGTGTTTTTGTAAAATATGAGAAAACCGTGGCTGCAGTGATTTTTGTTTGTTTACAAGTTTTGATTGTGCGCTGCCATAGTTGTTACTTACGGAAATTAGCAGCAGAACAATATTAAAATCTTAAAAGTATGCCCCTCCACAGGTATCCCTTCACTTATACATACACATTCTTTTTAGGCCTTCTCAATAAAAAATTACTTGTGCAAATAAATTTTTTGTGCTGCCACCCAAAGCGGGGTTTGTCTACCTTATATTGTAATCAAAAAAGGGAGGCTGATTGGCTGTCTTCTCTGTGAAAGCAATGAGAAATGGTTGTAAAATAAGGCAAATCACTGTGGGAGGTAAACACAAAGAAAGGTGTAGCACACAGATCAAAAAATTTTGATTGAATACTAGTTTTAGTATCTTTAACAAGAAGTGCACGGTATACACAGAATTTTTAGTTCTTAGTTTGTTCATTTACCTAACCATAGACCGGAGCACCCAATGTAAAAATGTCTTTTGAATCTATATCCACGATCACGGATAATCGTGCAACCACCAAAGCATACACCTCGGAACAGGCCACCGAAATGTATGGGTTAATACAAGAGGCCAAAGAATTCAATGTACATAGTGGCTCAATAACCCAACAACTTAAACAGCTGGAGTTCATCACACAACGTGAACTAAACCAAAGATTACATGCGTCGACCTTGATCCAGTACCACAAGGTCAAAAGGATCCCTCTCGGTTTGAGGTTGGCACTCAAACCCATGTCATATCGTTTACAACACAACTGCCAATTCAAGGAAAAATGGTATGCAATACTCAATAAGTGCTCACTGGATTTGATCTTACTTTTAGTAGAAGAACTTGCCAAAACCATACACGAATTAGAAGAGGAAATTGCGACCATACGCATGGATCTGTCCAGCAAAATGCCAGAAGAAGAATGGAAGCAATTTTTGGAAGAATTTAACAGAAAATTGGATACATATGGAAAAGAATTACAAGAGACTAAACGTTGGAAATTCAAGCGAGATAGGATAGATTACAAGCTTAATGAGGCATATACCTGGGCAGAGGTACATGCCCAACGTAGACTTACTCGCAGGACAAATAAATCGTCTGAAGAAAGCGTTGTGACAGACAAAGATACAGATACAGCAAGAGTTTCAGTTAAGATGACACAACCTAGTACGGATTGGACATTAAACATCTCAGGAGATCAGGCTGGATCATCATCATCTGCACAGTCGGTTTCTTTTTTGTCCCAGGCACCCGACATGGGACAACCACCAGACCTGACCATGGACAAAGAAAGTCAAACCGCAAAAAAAACAGGCGAGGACAAAGAAAAAGGGAAGAAAGGATTGAGGAGTCAGAGCGGGACTTGGTGATAAATATATCATCCAAAGCACTTGCATCTCGGGAAATAGCAGTACTTAACAAAGGTACTTCTTTCGTTCCAACATACAGAGGCTCACCTTTGGAAAATGATATTGCTTTGTTTAAATTCATGAGTATTGAGATTGAGGAATTTTTTGAAAACATTATTCCTCCACAAGAACCCAAAAGACCACGACAAGTGAATTTAAACCCAAAGTACCTTTGAAGCTCCAATATCCCACAAAACACTGGCTATATTCGAATCATTAGTCAAGAAAGACTTCAGTATATTGGATTACAAACAACGGAGGAATATCAAACAAAATTTCAACTGCGCAGAAAGGAGCATCCTTCTGCAACTCGCTAGAAATCCGGAGATCACATTCCAAAAGGCTGACAAGGGTGGTGCTCTAGTAATGATGGACACTACGTTTTATGAGAACAAAGTCGCGGAACATGTTAGAGACACTTCCGTGTATATGCTACTGGATACAGATCCTACAGTGGAAATTCTTAACTTGTTGCAGAAAATTCTTGACAAAGCGCTGGACATGGATTGGATTGATGAGAGCACTAAACAATATCTTATGACGCAATCTCCGCGTAGACCCAGACTATATATGCTCCCTAAAATTCATAAGAACAAACGCGATCCACCATTCCGACCGATTGTGTCGGGGTGTGGATCTGTGTTTGAACCTGTTGGTAGATTCATTGATGCATTTTTGCAACCATTCGTACAATCGTGGCACACTTACATTCAAGACACTACGGACTTTCTAATGAACGTAGAAATATTTGCTGAGAAGGAGACGAAAGATTTGGTGTTGTGCACAATAGATGTTGTATCATTGTACACCTCTATAGTCCGTTCAGAGGGTTTGGAGGCGATTGAATGGTCTTTACTTCAACAAGAATCCATCAGCACTAGCAAGATCTTCCTCCTAGAGTTACTACACTTCTGTCTCCACCATAGTTATTTCGATTGGAACAAAGAATTCTACCTGCAGTTGAGTGGAACTTCTATGGGGTACGCGGGAGCCCCAACGTACGCGAACACCTTCATGGACAAATTTGAAGAGGAACACATTTTGAATCAAACGGATTGGACGAAAGATTTACTCTTCTTTTGTCTTTACATTGACGATATCTTCATGGTTTGGACTGGTTCGGAGGCAGCTCTAGAGAATAACATCCACCATCTGAATTCCAGAAACCCAAGAATACAATTTACTCACACTATCAGTAAAAAGCGGTATCTTTCTTGGATGTTTGGATTGAAATTACTGATAATGGTCTTCAAACAAGTCTGTATAAAAACCTACGTACAGGAATGGTGCACTATTATTCCAGAGTTTTCATCCATCAACTCTGATAAGGAATCTACCTTACTCCCAGTTTCTCAAAGTCAGGAGACTGGTATCCGACTCAAAAGTATGTTGAAACAACCATCCTGGATTTCAAAGAAAATTACAAGCGCAGGGGTTATCCAAGTGACCTACTTGATTCTTTCGAACAAAGGACATTATCCAATGAGTGCAGCAAATTATTACAAAAGAAACCTAAAGAGGAATCTAATAGTATGGTATTCGTTTCCAAATTATCCACTACATCAAAGGAAATTCGCAGTATTATCATGAAAAGATGGGAACTTCTTCAACAAGAACCAGATGTTAATAACTTGTTCCTCTCCAGACCAATATTTGCATACACTAGATCCAGTAATATCAACAGGGCTGTTGTCTGCAAAACCTACACCTAAGAATAAAACAAACATAGGGATGCGGAAATGTCAAAATTGCATTCATTGCAATAATGTGATTACAGGCCATATACTTCTACAACCTCGTACTGGGGAAAACATCAAATTGTTCTACAATGGAGATTGTAACTCAAGTAACGTCATCTATTCTATTAAATGCCCATGCGGCATGCTCTATATTAGCAAAACAGAAAGGAAAATCAAAGTCAGAATCACTGAGCATAAGAGCAGAATACGTAACAAGAGTACTACCTCGTGTTTTGCGACACATTGGGACGAATGCAGACACTCAATAGCTCAAATCAAATTTCAAATCATTGAGTTTGTGCAACACAGTACAGGAGCAGACATTAACAAACGTCTGCTGCTAAGGGAAACTTTTTGGATCAAACGACTTGACACCTTGAAACCTAGGGGGCTCAACGACAAACTTGAAATGAGCTGTTTTTTATAATCTCTCACAGCAATTTCTGTTCCCGTAAGCGTTAATGAGCGTATATACATACAAGTGTGGAGAGGGCAGTATCTCTCTGTGAGTTTTCCTTCTCTAGTGTCTAATAATGCTCACTTGTTTACACACCATAACACGGGTTTATGACACTTGTATTATTTTCATGAGGTAACACACAACAGGTCTGGATGGGGATAAAGGCGGTTTGTTATTTAGGTTTTTATCATTTTTTGACACTGTTTTACTGACGACATGTATACAATGGACGGGGACAATGTTTTGTTACAGCAATGATGGACATGCCTTTTTTGTACAGACAGCTTACTCTAGTATAATTAAAGATAGATGAACAGGAGAATGGGTAGTCTAAGATGGCGTCACTGGATTCACTTCGAGTTTATTGACCTGGTTCATGGGTCTGTCCCTAGTTATTTGTCATAAGCATATAATGGCTAGTAGGTTATATTCCAACAATATGGCATATATAAGCATTTGCTTTAGTACGCGGAGATATAGGCTCACAGAGAATTTATTCTTGTATAATCTAAGTTAGATGGATACGTGAACGGGTAGTCCAAGATGGCGCCGCAGGATGTACCCGAGTTCATCGATATGGTTCGTAGTGGTTTGTTATCTTCATGTTGCGCCACTAGTACACGAGGGTAAACGGAACTTAATGCCAACTGCGGAGCTTGATTTACATTCATTCAGTAGACAGATGTAGTTATACAACTCATCCGTGGTGTGTTACATTATGACGCTCGTTTGCAAGATCGGAAGTGTTCGTTCTGCACGGGAGTTAAATCATGGTGGCCTCAAGGTGTTGATCGAGTCCTTTCCGGAGGGAAGTTCGAAACGTGGCGAACGGTAAGACTGGTTGTTTATGGCTGGTTATTATCTTTGAGTCATAATGCTAGTGAGTATAGAGGTACTCATGGGCTTCTGGTTTATCTTATTTCTGACAGGAAAGGCCTTCTCGACATCGGCGTTCTCGTTGTGGTAAGAAAACTGTTACTGCTGTATTAAATGCACAGGATTAATTACTAGATTGCACTGGATAGTGGTAATGGTTGATTTTGTTTCTTGGCTCTGTTGTTGTCTCGGCAGACAGAGTATACGTGATTTTCGCCACCTGGAGGTACTTGTGGTACTTTTTTAGGTCTCGCCTAGCGATGCAGCGCCATGCGCTGCTCGCTATGCGAGATCTATTGTTGCCGACTTTAGCTCCGATGCGGGACAGGAGATGTGCACACGCGTAAAAGACATCAGCTGTGAACGCGTACGGCGGCGTTAAGCTGAAGTTGCAGGACAGGATATGTGCACGTGCATTAGTGATGGCGCGTTAACACGCCTCCTGCTTGCACTTTCCCAGACTGCCGATGTGCACGCTCAAGGGCACGCTCACGAGGCGTGTCTATGTGCTTGGGCCCGGACAGCACATGGGCACGCGCACGGCGTGTGTTTCAGCTCTCGCATAGAGACGCAGCGCATGTGCTGCTCGCGGGCTCCGAAGGAAGAAGATGGGAGTTATGTAAGGTACTTTATTTATGCTTGTTGCTTTGTTGTGAGGGTTTGCTGGTGTCGCATCTTTGGTATTTCGGAGCCCGAAGCGCTGTGCCTGCTCGCATTCACGCATATTGCAGCCCTTTTTTTCAGCAAGGAAAGGCTATTCCAGGTACATTTATTTAGACAATTTTCGTTGACGAAGGAGGCGCCGTGGGTGGTTAGGACTCGATAAACACCCAATACTGTCGCACATGCATCGCCCAAAACCTCAGCGTTTAGTACCTCAACCAACACGGAAGTTACGATTCTGAACGTTTCCGTTCAGGACTATCCCCTGAGAAATGAGGCGTTTTTCAAAGGCCCTATCTAAGGCGCTCATTAAAGAACAGATTTTTCGGTGCCCTGGGAAAGATGATTCTAGCAGACAGTATCCACGCCCCACCCCTGCCCCCTGTCAACCATTGCCCGCCTTAGGGACACTTGCACAACAAGGGCGTTATTTATAACCGCTGCTCTTGTTCGGAGCCTGTGGCCTTCCTCGGCGTGTACGCTTCATTATGAGCCGTTTCATTTTCTTCACTGAAAGTAGCATTTTCCATTTTCTTTGATCCAAAGAGCCCCCCCTCCCCCCACCCCACCCCCCAGTGCAGCGCTTTAGTTCAGTGTAAAATTTGCACAGCCCCAGTCCTCGTGAAAAGAGGGTCGTAAAACTGTGGAAGTAATTTTCTGGGAAATGCCATCTCTACAATTTGTAAAATTCTGTGTCTGCAGGTTTGGGTCCTCCATTTTCTCTGTGGCAGACTGCTGAGCTGTCCTTCTGTTTCATGTTTACTCTTTAGAGGGATCCTATATGCATGCCCCGAGGTGTGATTCCCTGCCCTTTCGCGTGATAATTAAATAGCAAGCGTCCTCAGGCCATGGGAAAGTTCAGAGAAGCCCCACTGCAGCGTGCCAGGCGCTCAAATAGTCATCTGTTTATTTTTAACGTCTCTGGAGTGTGTTACATGGGAACATGTGGCCCATCTCACTGTTATAAACACAAGCTAAATGCAGGCTTATGCCATTTAGACCATATATTCGCACGTACGCTCACGGGACACCAGCTTACGGACAAGTGTAAGTTTGCTCTGGAGAGTTAAAAGCAGAATTTTAAGCACAGCGTGAGGATGCCCGGACAGGGCAAATCCGCTATTTCCTGAAATGAGTGCGCTTTTACCAACAATAGTTTACTGTATGGAGCAAACTAGGTTAAGGGTGTCATCAATACTGGACATAGAAAATAATTTTCAAGACGATATATACGAAGCGTTTCCAGTTATAGGTTGATATCTTTATAGACGGCACATTTCATTATATGTTACCCAAACGGATTCCAATATGCAATGTTATGAAATGGCGCAAGCCGCGAGCTATTGGCATTGTAAATGACAATGCCTTTCATTCATGTTTTACAAACAAAACCATAAATAAAAGGCATTGTCATTTACAATGCCAATAGCTCAAACTTCACGTCATTGCGAGACCTATTGCATTGCAAATGCTTGTTCTTAACTTGTGTACTGATGGAATTAACAAGAATCATTTCGCTAGATGTTTGAACTTACTTTTCAATTTTAGTAACTGCCACATTATATGACCGACTGGATATTGGAGAGCATGTTTATCTAAACAGTTCTGTGTCAAGTGAGTAACATTATTGATACTGTGGGCTTATGACATGGTTACCATGATAACGGACACGGGACGTGTTGCACTGGTGCACTGTTTTCAAAGACACTTTTTTGGAGAGGGATTATTAGCACAGGGAAGGTTAAGTTACTGGTTTGTTGGGAAAGATCAGGAATGATGATGTAATGATGGATATCGATCTATGAATGTACATGTAAATATGATTTTTGTATTTTTTTCAGATGTGCCCCTGACGAAGGGACGTTAGTCCCGAAATGCATTGGGTTGATGTTAATTCAATTGCATGACATGGATAATTGAGTTGCTTGTACAAAATTGTTTAGTTGACGCATGTATAGTGTCATTTCATATTGAGAATCACTGTGAAGAAACATTTTGTGATTAAGATCAAGGAAGATTGCATTAAAAACAAAGTGATAAATGCTAACAACTTTATTGTTGATGTTTTAAAATGTTCGTATATCTATAACGTTGTGCACACCTTTGTCCATGAAGCCAGTCTGCTTCTGGTCCCAATTTTCTTGTAAAATAAGGCAAGCCACAAGGTTTACTTCTCCTGCCGTTTTTAGCAGTATAACGCGCAGTGGCTCTGTCTTAAGTTTTGCAAAGCCTACTTGGAGCGCAGTCTCTCCGTGCTTCTTGCAGTCCCTCCCATCCTGAATATTACCGGGTAGGACCACCGGAGCTGCTTTTAATTTGATCCGTCCGCTCCGTAGGACAGGTGTGTCCTGATTGGCGTATATGTATTGTATTGTAATTGCATTTATATAGAGCTTACTACCCCTGACGAGGCGTCGAAGCGCTTTTTCGGCGAGTAGCACGCTACTCCGGGACCCATAGAGAATTAGTATAGTGAAACATGCAAGTAAATTTTAAGTGGTGGATAGGTTAGTCAGTTATTTGGATTCGGAAGGATAGCCGAAGGATAGAAGAGGAAAAAAAAAAAAAGGGTTTGTATTTATATAGCGTTTGTTACCCCTGATGGGGTGTTGAAGCACGCTACTCCGGAAACCCATAAAGGATGTGTGCTGAATTAGTATGGTGAAATATGAAAGTAATTTGAGTGGTGGATATTAGTCAGTTATTTGGAGTGAGAAGGATAGCGGAGGGATAAAAGGGAAGAAAGGTTTGCATTCATGTAGCACCTGTTACCCCTGATGGCTGTTGAAGCGCTTTTCTGGCAGAGTAGGACGCTACTCCGGAACCCATAAAGGATTAGTGTTGAAAATTAGTATAGTGAAATATGAAGTAATTTGAGTGGTGGATATGTTATTCAGTTATTTGGATAGAGAAGGGTAGGTTGCGGGATAGAAGAGGGAAAGAGGTTTGTATTTATATAGTGCTTGCTACCCCTTGATGGGGTTTTGAAGCGCTTTATTGGCGAGTAGCACGCTACTCTGGAACCCATAAGGATTAGTGTTGAATTAGTATGGTGAAACATGAAAGTAATTTGAGTGGTGGATATGTTAGTCAGTTATTTGGATTGAGAAGGGTTTGGGAGGGGTAGAAAAGGGAAAAAGGTTTGCATTTATATAGCGCTGGTAACCCTGATGGGGTGTTGAAACGCTTCATTGGCGAGTAGCACGCTACTTTGGAACCCATAAAGGATTAGTGGTGAATTAGTATAGTGGAATAAGGAATTTGAGAAGTGAACATGTTAGTCTATTTTGATTGAAAAGGATAGTGAAGGGATAGAGTGAAGGATTTTTTATTTTTATTTTAATTTTTTAGGTCATAGCAGTAGGAGGAGGCTTTTGGATGAGTAAAAGGGGTTTTTGAGGGGGAAGAGTCAGAGGGAAGAGTTTAGAAAGGTTTGTTTTGGGGGATCGGTATAGTAAAAGAGGTGTCAGATGATGCAAGGAGGGGTAGAGTAGGAGAGAGTCTAGAAAGGGTTATTTTGGGGATCATAGTAGTGGTATGGGGTTTGGGATAAATGAGTGGATGTAGAGGATATATTGATAGATGTATAGGGTGAGATATAGGGTAGTGAGTGCATTGGAAAGAGTAGTAGAAAGAAGTTTGAGATGAGTCAGAAGGTTGGGCTAGAAGATATATTGAGAGAAGTATAGGCTGAGAAATAGGGTAATGCATTTGAAATGCTAAATTAGAAGAAAGTGATAAATATATAGATCCATAAGTACATTGAAAGTATATAGATGCATAAAGGAGGTAAGTATATGTAGATTAAAGATATTGATAGAGGTACAGGATGAGAAATAGGGTAGTGCATTGGATATGCTTTTTCAGGAGAAAAGTAACACACACAGATCCAAGTACATGGAAGGTACATAGATGCACAATGGAAGTAAGTACATGTAGACCAAAGATGATTTTTTTATTTATTATTTATTTATTTTCAACAACATAATTATTCTACATGTTTATACAAAGCAATACACAAAGATAGGTACATATCTATAGTGAAAATAAATGCTTATATACAGAGGGATATGCTGTAAATTTCTGTTTGCGTATGGTGCTTATGTGGGGAAGAGCCAATTCTTGAGTAGTTTTCTGAAGATGAGGTGGTTGTCGGTGGATCTTATGTTGGAGGGTAAAGAGTTCCATAGTTTGGCTGTTTGAACAGAGAAGGATGTGCCACCCGTTTTTTTCTTGTATCTTGGGATTTTGAGGCGAGATGCCCCTTTAGAGCGTAGGTTCCTTTGTTGAATGTGTTTGGTGATTTTATTCCTGATGAAGAGCGGTCCCATTTCATGTATTGCTTTGTGGGTGATACAAAGTAGCTTGAACGTGGATCTTCTGGCAACCGGTAACCAATGCAGGGTTTTCAAGGCAGGTGAGATGTGGTCTCGCGGTTTGATATGCAAGAGTAGTCTGGCAGCCGAGTTCTGAATCCGTTGTAGTCTTTTCATGGTCGTTAAAGGTGATCCGTGGTAGAGGCTATTGGCGTAATCAAGTTTGGACAGAACAAGGAGATGGTAGCTTGGACCTTGTGTGGAAATCCCAAATGAGGGAAAATTGGTCCCAGTGTTTTTATAGTGACAAAGCTTGATCTTGCTAGTTTGTCCACTTGGGCATTCATCGACAGCTTGGAGTCCGTGGTCATTCCGAGGTTTCTTACTTCCTTCGATACTTTAGGCGGTGATCCCAGTTCATCAGGCCAGGCGGCAAGCGGGTCGTAATGTTTCCAATCGCCACACGTGAGTATTTCCGTTTTTGAAGCATTCAATTTGAGATGGCTCCAAGTCATCCACTGATCCACGACTCTGAGACAACTGAAAATTGGGGATTTTCCAATGTCTTTGGGGCATTCCAGTTGAAGGAGTATTTGCGTGTCATCTGCATAGTTATAGCACGTGAGGTGAAATTGATTGATCAGTACCGGTAATGACTTCATGTAGATGTTGAAAACCATGGGCGAGATGATAGAACCTTGAGGGACCCCTGCTTTTGTGGAGTATGGTTTGGACGAGAAAGGTGGGGTATGGATGACATTAGTTCTGTTTTGAAGGTAGGACGCGATCCAGTCTAGAGCAGTTCCCTCTATGCCGGCTTCATAGAGTCTTTGTTTCAGAGTGTCATGATCAACCGTGTCAAAGGCAGCCGAGAGGTCCAGGAGGAGTAGCGCAGCAACCCCGTTGCGGTCAACTGTATTCTTCAGGTCATCCCAGATGGTAAGGAGGGCAGATTCAGTGCCTCTTCCTGACGGAATCCTGTTTGGAAGTCTGAGAGTATGTCATTCTCTTCAATGAATTGTGACATCTGGGCGAACGCTGCTCTTTCTATCAGTTTGCCCAGGAAAGGTCCATTTGTAATGGGTCTGTAGTTGTCAGGGTTCAGTGGGTCCAAGTTTGTTTTCTTCAGTAAAGGGCAAATGTGTGATTTTTTTTGAGTTCTGGAAATATTCCGGTAGTTAAGGAATCGTTGATGATTCTTCTTACTGGAGTGGCAGCAGAGGTTGTTAAAAGAATTGTCTTGAAAGTTTGTGGTGGACAGGGGTCAGAAGGGCTGCCGGCAGGCCTGCTTGCTTTGACCAGGTCCATAAATTCATCGTGTGAGATGTGTTGGAAGGAATGGAGAGGCTGGGTTAGAGTATTCTTGGATTGTTGTTTTGTACAAGGGTTAGTGCTGGTGCTTTGTTTCTGTTTTAAGTACGAGTCCAATGTGTCTGCTTTGTCCGTGTAATGATTTGCCAGTTTGTCTGTGAAATCTTGAGTAACGGGATGAGTTCCTTCTAGGCAATTTGGTTTGCGAAATTCATTGAGTATTTTATAGAATTCTTTATTTGCACATTTAGCATTTTGAATTCTGTCTGAATAGTACCTTTTCTTAGCTTTTTTGATAGCTGACTTGTATAATCAGTTAATTTTTTGTAGGTGAAGTTTGTCTTGTTTGGCGTTTTGTTTTGAGCCAGGTATGTTGCAGCTTTCTAATTTGTTGTTTTGTCTTTTATTTCTATGTTTCTCCAAGGCGCTTTTTTTCTTTTGTGCTGTTGTGTGGTTTTGACTGGTATCAGGATGTCAAAAGCTTCCTGTAGCCACTCATATAGATTTTGAACAGAAGTTATTGTTTCCAGATTTGTACTTGATGTTAGTTGTGTTTCTAAGTGTTCCAAATTGAGTTTGTTCCACGGCCGATAGGTGGATGGATGTAAGGTCGTTTTAGGTGAGTCCCTTAGTGTTGTTTTATGTTGGAAAGCAAGCAAGTGGTGGTCTGACCATGTCACTGGAGTTATAGTTTGAAAGGTAACTAGTTCAGTATTAGCAAAAATGACATCTAGGATATGTCCAGCGATGTGTGTGGGTTTGTGGACAATGATGCAGGTTCAGTGCGTCTAGGCCAGTGATTGTTTTTGGATGGGTCATATTGGGTTTGTCAAACCAAATGTTGAGGTCACCCAGAATGCATATGTTGGAGTGTATTGTTATCAGGTTTGAAACTGTGTCTAGAAGTGCGTCTGGGAATGTCGCCTTGCTAGGTGGAGGTCTGTAAAGGAGCAGGAAGTTACAGGATGAAGACGGTGTAGTATTGCATCTTGTTAGAAGAGCCTCACAATTTTTTATGGAGATGTCGTCAACTTTAGTGATATGTAATGTTTGCCTGAACACAACAGCTAGACCACCTCCTTTTTTTCCTATACGATTTTTGGGTGATCGTTTGATAGCCTAGAGGAATGGCTTCATGCAGGACTGGAGCCATATCATCTCCCAACCATGATTCAGTTATGAATAGTATGTCTGGTTTTGCATCAGTGAGAAGGTCGTAGATGAGATGTTTGTTTTTAGAGAGGGATCGAGCATTTATTAGTAGACAGTTTAGAAAATGGCCTTTGGTGATAGTGAGACTTTGTTTTGTAGAAGAGTGATCAGTATTGTGTGGGTTTGTAGCAGGTGTGTTTTTAGTGCTGGCATTAGCTGTATTAGGATAGCAATCGTGTAGCTGTTCTGTATCATGTTCCTCATCCAGCATGCTAAGAAGGCATTTTGATGGGTCTGCGTGTGTATGTGGTGGAGATGGTGTTTGAAAGTGAGTTGGTGTGCTGTGTTGTTTTCGTGGTGTAACATTGTTGTGCAGTAGACATGGGGAAGCGAAGTTGTGAGGTGTGGTGCGTCGCTTATATTTTTTGTGTGTGTTTATGGCGGAAGGTGTATGAGTCAGGGGTGGTGGTTCAGCATGTGGGTCATGTAGTAAGGTTCTAAATTGTCCAATGGATGAGAGGCGGTTAGAAGAGAGTTGCTGTGTTGCTGTATCTGTGTTAGGTGTGGTGGAAGAGAGCAAGCTTGGCATTGGAGTTTGTTCCTTTGTGTGGTTTGAAAGTTGGGTGTATCTGTTTGTATTTTGTGATGGTAAGTATTTTGAGGTGTTGCGCTTTGAAGATCTTGTTGTGCTGGTGTGTGTGATATGTTTTGTTTTTGAGGAGTAGTGAAAAGGGGTGCTGGTGTATTTGTTTCATGCAATGGATTTGGTTGTATAGTATTGTTTGTGAGAGGAGGTTGTAAGGTAGAGGGGGTGGTGATGTGTTTGAGTAGAGTGTATGTTGTGTGTAGGAGGGAATGAAGTAGAGGTAAGCGTGTTTGTCTTAGACTGGTTTGTTGCAAGAGTTAAAAAGTGTGGTGGTGTGCAGTGTGTGTGTTGTGCATTGGTGTTATTATGGTAGAAGGGAGAGGAGGGTGTTGGTTGGACAAATGATGGAATGATGAATATGTTAGTGATAAAAGGTTGTCTGTTAGGTGTAATTAGAGCAGGGAGCGTGTGTCTGGATGGGATGTAGTTATGTATGGTGTTGAATGGCATTGTGTAAGTGATTGGATTGGTTAGTGGTATAGGATAGAGTTGTGTACTGTTTGTAGGTGATGGTGGGTATGTGTGGTAGTTGGGATAGAAGGGTGTATAGATGTCGTTTGGTTGGGTTTGTAGTGCATGCTGGTACATTGATCTGTGCATACGGTTGTGTGTGGTGTACATTTGGTGTGAATGTGTTACTATGTTTGTGGATGGTGTGGGGTGGCTATTACTGAATGCGAAAATGGGCAGCATTTCTGGCCCTAGTCCTGACTAGTCTCGAACAGGCTCAAACAGGCAATGGCCCTTGTCCTCTCCGCCCTTAGCAGGCTCAAACAGGCAATTGCCCTTGTCCTCTCTGCCCTTAACAGGCTCAAACATTGGCACTCCGCCCTTGTCCTCTCCGCCCTTGTCCTCTCCGCCCGTCCTGAGACGCCCTAAGCCTCGGCCTTTTATAGCCCTAGTAATCAGGTGACCCCTTCAGCCAATGGGAACCCTAGCCCTAACCCTATCCAATCACAACACTAGCCCTAAAATCTAGAACCAATAGGAGACCAGGACCATACAGCCAATCTTAGCCATAGTCCAAGCACCCAATAACTTTCAAAAACCCTGATCTCTACGTCCAATAGAGGCCCTAGCCCTACCAGTAGTCCCAACCCAAGTCCAAGCAACCAATGGCACAGGAAGCCCTAGTCCCTACTTCCAATAGAAATCCTAGCCCTAGTCCCAACCCTACATTGATTGAGTCACAGACCAAGAAACCAATCGGAACCCTCAAATACCCAACCAATCAGGACACTAACCCTAATCCAATAGAAACACCAGATACAAACACCAATCCGTGTACACATGTACCAACCACATAAGGTCCCAGCGACCTCAGACAAGGTTTGCTGGCCAGGGAGTTGGGAGCTGCTTCTCTTGTTCAGAAATCTCCTAGGAGACAGACAAGCTCAATCCACACTTTGGACTTCTGCAGGTAAGGGCCTAACTAACTTGTCCTCTGACAATAGTGTTTGTATAAAACTTTACTCCCTCTCCTGGCCAAAAAACGAAGTGCACAGTCCCTATTAAACACAGTTTAAACAGCTCACAGAAGATTACTGCTGCCTCAGAGCACCCTCTGATGTAGAATATCCCTGTTGCTGGGGGGGCTGGTTTCACTGACTTGTTAACACAAAATGGTGGCTGGGGGTGCACTGCTTAACATACAGGTCTTAGCACAGAGCCAAGGGGAAATTTGAAGGGAAAAACTGATAGTCACCGGGAATGAGAGGGAAAAACTACAGAGTTTGGACTGCAAATCCCACAATTCAACACGTTAAATGGAAGCAATCATGGGCAGGAAAAACCACAAGTTTAAACACAAAACAGGTGATAAAATATGCAATCACGGGCAGGTTAAAACTGCAATTTTAAACTGTAACAACCACAGGCAAAGACAGTAATCACAGATGGGGAAAATCGTTTTTTTCTCTTTTTTAGGAAAGAGACAGCACTAGTCTGCCTCCTTACCACTTCCTGGACTCTGCTCACTGCAATCTGGGGCACAGGTAGGCTGCAACTCACAAGATGGAGGTAAAGTAAAGGGCGCTGTAGACAGACTGGGACTGAGACCATGGTTGCCTACTAAATCTATAGAAAGAAGCCAAAAACGCTATCCTAGATTAAATCTATTGTGTCGTGCGAATAGAATTCCTGAATAGATTTCAGTTTTTAGGCAGACGTTCCATCCATGTAGAATGGCCTTTATAAAAGTGGGATTACAATTAGATTACTGTGAAAAAATATTTTTTCATCCCTTTGGGAAACAAATGCACTAACTTGGGCTTTCATTTAGTAGCGGAAAAGCTCATATGGTTGTAGCGATGGTTAATATCCTTATGGATGTGTTGGGGGTAGTCTTTTGGTGAACCTGGGAGACTCTCTTTGGGTCTCTGTGCTCCACTGGTTTTTAACCAAAATGATAGCGAAGAGGACTTTTAAGATGTTTCCCTTCATGACTATGTATGTAGACCATCAATCAAGTAGACCGTTGTCCCTTCTGATTAATATGTCTACCGCTTGGATAAGGCAACTTTTGGGTTCATGACTGGGTTGTGAATGGGTCGTAGGTGGTCATATTTACAAACTTGCCATATGGGCTAGCTCCATGAGAGAGGCCACTGTACTCATGTTTTATGTGGACTCGTATTGCTAAGCAGCATAATGTTCATAGTAATGATCGACTGCTGAGATAATTATGTTGTACAGTCCTAGAACTGGCTTAGAAAGGTCGTGGACAATGTTTTGGTTTAGCGTCTTATGGAGGAGTTTGGGAGCGTTGTCATGTGGCACTCCAAATAGCAGAGCTGCCTTTAGGACTGATTTGTTATTATCCATCATAGTTCCAAAGTGAAGATCCCAGAAGGAATGGTAGCAAAATGTGTGCAGGACATGATGCTGGCCTTTCCTGCAGCTCATATTAAAGTTTTTAACTGCCAGCTGTGTGCTGCAACCTTAGTTATACTGTTTCCACAATGGAGCTCCCTAGTACACACCTGTTGGATTGACCAGTGATTGGGGGGAGGGGGTGGCTTCTTGGTATGAAGTGCTCCCTTTTATAATGGCACAGACTAACCCTCTTGAGTGAGATCACTGTTCCAATTTACAGCTTTTTTCGAAGTCTCAAACTGCTGTATCAAACTCGATCAGAGACCGAACAACTGTAATCTAATTTGAAGTAGTGGGCACAGGCCGTTGTGTATGTCTGGTATTGGGCAGAGCATTTGGTTTTTAAGAATGTATTCAATTGGTCACTTAAATATTTTTTCTTGAGCAGTTGATTGGGAGGTTTTGTAAAGTGCTATGGGTTACCTTTCCGCTGTCTAACAACAGTGACACAAGACAAAATATGGTTCAATGGGGAGAGGGGAAGTTGTAGTCGAGTTGGATAGTCTTTGTAACTGTGTCCAATATTCTTAAGTTTTGACTCCTGTTAGGTGCTGAACTCATTTGAAAGCAAGTCAGAAAAGTATCTTGAACTGCTTATAATCGAATTTAGATCTCAAGTTAGTGATAACGGTATTTATAGTCTTGTGCAACCATGAATTTTGTCTTTTTGTTTTATCCTCTCAAAATGGTGTTGGTGCATCATATTGACTAACCTTAAGTAAAGATTCCCGAGTGGGGTGAGAGAGGGCTGTTCCTGCATGTATTCTAGGCGTTTGGGCCAGTACGCTTTATGGACTGTGCACAAATCCTTAAATTTGATTCTTCTGTCCACAGGGAAGGTGTGGAGTATTTTAAAGGCTATCTTAGTATGATTCAACCCGTGAATCCCTACTGGTCTTTTGTCTCCCCACGAAACTCCTTGTCAGATTACAAAGTAGATTTACAGTAGTGGGTATGTGTGATGATGATAAACTCTCCTCAGTTTGTGTCATTAGGTCATGGGATGTTTGAAGAGGGGTGTGATGACGTATCTTTACTTGTTTGGTTGACAAAACTCGAGGTGAAGGATCCCATTAATCCTATTTTGTTGTATTTGTCTCGATTGAGAGGAAGCATTGTTTGAAGCATGCGGCTGGCAAGATCTGTAGAAATGGACACGTGTCTTAAGGACCAGACTTGGCGTCTTAGGGGTCTCCAAGAGTTTGGCTAAGGTGAAGGCAGATTATAATAGAGGTGGTGAAGTTAGGTAGTCTGGGATGGTGGTGGAATAATTTATTTTTGGCAAGTTTAAACTCTAAAAATTCAAGTTGGTCTTTCCATTGTTGTTGTGATATGCAAGGGTTATTTTGTAGTCAGTCTGGATCAGTCCATTCTTCATTTAATGTTGAAAATGTCCTTCCTGACGTTGCAATGCCCTATTAAGGCATTTAGCAGACCAACCCACTTATGCTTTCCTAATGGCTTTATGGTAACTTCTCCTGTGTGTGTGTGTGTTCCAGCAAGTGTTGCGTCTTCAGTCTGAGAACTGCACAATTGCACTTCAGCCTGCAGTTAGTATGTTTCAGCTCATGTTGCTCTCTCCTGAACCACCTCTTGGGTGATTTGATGTCCAGATTGTGTTTTATAGATTTGGTGAGCAGTGGAATTTCTAAGGCAGTCAGTATACCCAGTTAGAAGTAAGAGTTTCATAGTTTGGTTGATTCAAACTCTTGTTTCTGTAAGGCCTCATGGGGGTGGAGTGGGGCGTTGATTCTGATGTGGCTGATGGGTTTGTTTGGTAAGTTTGACAGGTTGCTGTTTGTACCACGTCAGACCAGGTTTTTGTTTGATGTCCTTGTTCGAAGTTTCTAGACTTTATCTTAAGCTCAAACCCTGTCCAGTTATATGCCTGTTGAAGGCAAGGTGCCTGCAGGTTGGCGAGGAGGTCTGTGTTGTTTTTAGCATCTGCCATGTTGACTCACAGATTAGACACCTGCAGTTGTGTTTTTTGTTTTGATCTTTGGGTCTCCAATTGAAGTGTCACTTCAAGGAGTTATTTTAATAAGGTATGGTTATATTTAGGGGATAGTGGACTACTACTGTGATAAGTTGGGGGGGAGGGGACTCTGGAGTATTTCAGAGTTTGCTTCTCTTGTCCGTATAGCTCCGCCTCCATGTTGGTCCAGTTTGTGTAACCCAGTGTTGTTTAAGACCATCCTGATCCCCTTTTAATACCTGTGGTGCTCTGAGAACCATGTGTAGGCGTAGAGAAAGATGTTTTGTCTTCCATTAATTCTTGTTACTTGTTTTCAAAGTTATTTTACACACACCACACATCCATCACCTCCCCCTCACCCCCCTCAGTGTGCTCGGTCGTGTCCCAACAACAAACCGCACAGGAGCACAAATGTGTTTTCATCTCTTGGTGCCTGGCCAGTGAGTTGTAATTTAAGAGTGCATGCAGGCTGCAAGTTTCTAATGTAGATCCTGGAGGGCTGGGTCGATGAGAAATTTCAGAATATTTGTAAAAGATACTTTTACATAAAATAATTATCAGAAATGGTTTTATTAAACCCAGAAGCCGTTCATATTTTATAAATAAAGTTGATACTATTGCTTTATCCAGCATGTAGATAAAACCAGGAAAGAGAAGTATACCTGAAGTAAATGATGCATGTAGTGATTCTAAATGCAGCTCATTCACACGGTCCGTGATTATCCTGAAATCTGGCATGGATCCTGCCAAATGGATCCATGCCCGCACTCGTTTGCGATCTCTGGGCATACTCTCTTCACTAGTGGAGTGAAGTCTGATCAAGGTCAGATTTTGAGGATATTTACTAAGCATACATACAGCAGGTCTACACTGGATTAATTGACCTATACTGTGGCTGTCCGGGGCCGGTTCAAGAGCTCTGGATCCAAGTCTGTTGTTCGACATATCTTCATGAAAAATATTTACATCCAGTGAATCTGTGGTTGTCGTGAATATCTGACATAAGAGCTTTTGTTGGATCCGTATGACACAGACCATTTTACTGAAAATGTTACCTGAATAAGTCCTCCTTATGGATTAAATTTACATTGTCAAAAAGAAGTAAAACAGTTATAAACTTCGAATTTAGAGCTGCATGTCACGTCTTCTGCTGCCTCTGTGATGTGGGGCTGGTTAAAAAAAAAAAATCAATCATGCAAATGTTCACACTTGGTACAAGTACTGTCACGTATTGCAGTCTCCTTCCCCCTTGGGGGAACCGGGAGCTGCTCCTCCCTCTAACTGATAACCCTTCCAACATCTTCTGGGTTAGCAACAAGTGTTTCTCGTGTTCCTAGAGCAGGGGTTTCACAGCTTTTCTATAACCAGAGCTACATATGTTGAATGAAAATCATTCCGAGTTACTAATATTGTTAGTGTTGCAATAGTGACCACATCAGGACAGATTACATTTGTGGCCATCCTATGCATGATTATCAGCAGTGATCACCTCAGTGCATCAGGCAGGTTTGTCAGTAGTAATGTTCAAAAATTAAAAAATCTTTGGTTTTAAATTCCCCAACATGGATAAAATGTTACAGTCCTGCCCATGGCACCAAGCTTCTGATATTAGTAAGGATTCTCTTCTACACCACCTGATGTATCACTCAAATAACTGCTTTAAATACATTTTGAATATTGATTCATTTTTCTAGGAACACTGGCTCATGAGGTCTGACATAACACACATTTGCGTCCCGGATATACACACTCAATTTTGAAATCCATATATGAATTCACCCAAGCAAAAGCTTCTAACTTAGTAGGCAGGAGAACTACTGACAAGTTGCTGGAGAGGTATTCTTTCTTGAGGCTCCGAGATACTGTTACCAGATCGCTATATGCTGGCAGGGTAGGTTTACGGTCTTGGACGTTGATTTTACAAAGCTGTGCATTTTTGGAGTTATGGTCTTAATTTGCTTGTATTGAAATAATTGGACTTAGTCACCTCATCACAAATGCCCCGGGTACTTACCGGTAATCTTCATTACTCCGAGTATAGTCTTCCTCGCTACATGAGTTACGTAGTGAGCTTTAGCTCCACACCAGAACCCTCCAAAGCAAATTAGCCTCCCATGCGTCCCATCCCTCCCCAACATGGCCGACCCTTGTCACCCTTGACCCAGTATAAGGGGAGGGTCGACCCACCCCACTTCCTGTAGAACTACCAAACCCCAAGAACCACATGAAGCTGATAGCCAAACAGGGAGGGAGGGATGGGAACTCATGTGGCGAGGAAGACTATACTCGGAGTAATGAAGATTACCGGTAAGTAACCGGGGTATTACCTCCTCGTAAGTCTTCCTCGCCACCAGAGTTGCATAGTGAGCACATACCCAAGCCAAGCGGCTTCATGGAAACTCACAAGAAACCACTGAGAAGGAGATGCCAAAGACCCATGACAAATCCAAACAACACAGACGAATGGACGAAACCACCCAATAGACAGGCAAATCACGAGCTGGTAGAACCAGCCCCGAGAGCCGCTACAGCAAACCCCCTCCGCGCAGAAGGACCATCCAAAACCACCCGGTAATGATCCATGAACAAGTGCAGAGAGGACCAGGCCGCAGCCCGACAATCACCCCGATAAACTCCTGTGAAAGAAGCCCAAAACAGAGAGAGACTCTGGGAGGACCGACCCCGAACCAAGGCCGACCACTCAAGACCCCGGACACCCGTAGGCCAGCAAGAGAAACCACCCAATCCAATGACTAAAAGTGGACAGAGCAAGCTCGCGACCAGACCGCACAGTGCCAAAAGCAACAAACAAACTTGCACAACAACAGAAAGAAGCAGTCCGGTCCAAAGACACCAAGACCGCCCGACGGACATCCAAAAAGCGAGAAGGAAGAAACAGCCCCAGCCTCCAGAACCGAAGGAAAAGAGGGCAACACCACCAAAGTGACCAACAAGATGCCACAGCAGCAAAAAGACGCAGTCCGACCCAAACATAGCAAAACTGCACGTCGGACCACCAACAGCAAGAGAGCATAATCCGCCCCATATCCAATGACCGGAGGGAAAGAAGGAAACAAAACCCTCCGGGCCCAGCGGACAACCGAGGGGACCGAGGACAGACTCCACACCAAACGGTCCACAGGGAGACGGAAGCCATGGGAGGAAAAACCCAGCACCAGAGAAACTCCAGGCATCACTCCAACCCTGGGAGAGAAACCGCCACGAGTGACAACTCCGTTCCCCAGCCAAGGACAGAACATCCGTGCCAAATAGCCAAAGGGAGCGAACCCAGCAACATCCCTGGAGAGCAAGGCAGGGGAAAACCGCCCGGCCCAGAAACGAGAAACCCCCGCAGGGCCGGGGCAAACCCCAGACAAACCAAAGGAACGGCCAACAAAAGCGGCATGAGAAACCTGCCAGCAAGGGGACCAACGGACCCTGCACAGACCGGGAACTCAATTACGCCATCCAGCCCCACTGGCCGGCAAAGGCCGCAACCACCCGGGAAGGGGCCACCAGAAAAGGAAGGCTGCACCCGCAGACAGGGCGGGATGGGAGCCGCGAGCCCGACCCAGAATAAGGGGAAGAAATTGGACACCACTAACCCAGATCGGACCGAACCCGTGGTGACACAACCACCGGCAGAATGGAATCCGAGGGACAAGGAGACCACCAGGACAAGAGAAGGTACACCAATGGGAACAGATGAAGGCGAGCCCAGGGGAGCAACAGGCAGCCGCCGAAAGCAATACCAGCACCCCCAACCACGGGACCCAGACGGGACCACATGAGGATGAACCAGAACCCAAGACAGCCCAGTAGCACCTAGACCCACCGGTCGGGAAGAGCCCCCAAGAGAAAGACGATGCAGAGCACCGCCAGTCAACAAGGCACAAAAACACCCGAAACCACTCCACGTGGAGGAACCCGACCAAGGCAGACAACCCCAACACGAAAGCCAGTGGGGCAGAGGACAAACCAAGGGGGAGCGCCTGGAATCGGAAGAGCACGCCTCCAAACACAAAACTGGCAGTGACAACGAGACGAAGGGGGACAGGCCCATTGAGGTAGGCAACCAAAACCCAAAAGTACCAGAAACAGGATGGGGAAAACTCCAAGGCCCCACCGACAAACAGGAAAAAAAAGGCCCCGCTGGAGAAGAACCTGAATGACAGCCAACAGCGCCTCGGCAAGCACAGTCAAATTGCAATAGCAAAGGCGAGTGCCAAACCCCCGACCTGACATAGCCGACGCCACCAAAAGGCAGCAGACCAACCAATGAGCAACAGCTCTCCGGGCACGAGCAGGCGAGCCCAATAACTGAAAACAGGTGTCATCAGGGCGGCAAGGCAGTAGGCAGGACCCACGGATCCGAGACGGAGGTCACCCAGGACGTGAGGATAGGCAAAAGACGGCCCCCAACAGCCGGGATCCGAGGAGAAGCACGACTCGGAAGCGGGCGCAGAAGCCGCCCGCCAAGCCGGGAGTAGGAGTAGAAAGGGGGTCCACGGCCACGGCCATGAAAGGGCAAGCCCTCCAGAAGCAAAAGCCCACACGGCGACCAGGGAATGGAAGGACCGGCGCCAACAGCAGCCCGCCCCCATCAGACACGCATTAGGTCAACAGCACCTGGAAACCCCAGGCGGTCTCCCATCCAGGCACTAACCAGGCCAGACTCTGGCCAACTTCTGAGAGCATACGAGATCAGGACCTTTCAGGGCGGAAAGGCCGAAGGCTCTAAGCCAAGAAAAGGGAACAAGCAGGCAGGGACAAACGCAGCCCGCAAACGCAGCCACGGCCCCGCAATACACACAATTAAACGCCAATAGGTAGAAAACCTGCCCGCCCCATAGAAGCGACGAAACCCCCTCATAAAATGCACAGCATCAAGGTCCTATATAATCCACTGTTGAATTCTTTTTCATTATTATTCATAATTTAAATGCATGCATACCTCAAGGTAACTTGGCGCTGAATAACAGATGTGCACAATAGTCATCCAACAAAATGGCACACAATAAACAACCCCAGAAGGAGAGAAGGATAAGCGGACCTGCCGGGATCCGAACCAGTGACCATGAGGTCAAACACAGGTAGCTGCCGTGAACGCAGTAGTCCACTGAGCCACCAGACCCGGCAGCGAGGGTGAAAACACAAATCCAAAGAAAGTAACATCGCCATCAGCATCGACCGAGAACTCACAATCCGTGAAACACCATGAAAGGAATACAGAACCACAGGCGTAAGAGTCTGCGACCGAACCACCAGGCCACGGAGACCCATATAGGAAAAAGACAGAAGGGAGAGGAAACGGAGTGGGACGCCGACCTCAGTCGGAAACCTGCACGCACCCCCTCTCCCCTGCAACCACAAGTGGCACGAACCAGGAAGGGAATAATGGCCATCCGCCCAAGAAAACAACCATTAGGCATGCCAAATCCGCACCCACAGGAAACGCCCAACCCCTCAAGCACCCCAAAATAGCCAGGGAGCAACAGACACAACGACAGGGCCGCAAAAGGGCCGAAGGACAACGGGCCCAGGAGCCGTGGGAGGCGCCGCCCCTCGAAGGCTCAACCAACCGGAAAACACGAAGGCAGACCGGAGGTGGGAAGAACTGCCTTCGCCCAACCGCCACATTGGGAGATGCGGAGGAGAGCGTCCCGCGCCTCACGACCCCACCGAGAGACGGTGCGGAGGCAGAAATGCGGTCGAAAACAGACCGGGAAGAGGCGAATCGAGCACGGCAGCCGCCGGCCGGCAAAACAATGCCGTATGCTTGCGACCCCTGTCGGAGCAGAGCCAAGTCCGGGAGAACGCAGGGCAAATCCAGGTAAGCATGCAAGTGCAGAGGAGCACAAAACGGCAGATACCCAAGCAGGCAGAGCCCGCTAGAGCAGGGCAGAACCAAATGCAGAGCCCCATCTGCCAGCGCCCGCAAGTGCCAGCAGCGCCTGCAAGAGCAGGGCAGCCACAGCAAAACAGCCAGGGGAGATGCCACCAGCGGCAGCCACGAGGCGTGGGGGGACGGGAGGGGAACCCAGAAAATTAGCCCGCTAGGGTAGGGCCTCACCCCCAGGGCCGTGGGACCTGCTAGAGCAGGACCTCGCCCCAACTTACCTGAAACGCGCTCTGGAAGAGTCTGCAGCGCAGAACAAAAGAAACAGGAAGTGGGGTGGGTCGACTCTTCCCTTATACTGGGTCATGGGTGACTGGGGTCGGCCATGTTGGGGAGGCATGGGATGCTAATTTGCTTTGGAGGGTTCTGGTGTGGAGCTAAAGCTCACTACGTATCTCTGGTGGCGAGGAAGACTTACGAGGAGGTAATATTTGTTAAAAGTAAAGCCCAGGGCATGGAACATTGTGTCCTAGCTGTTAAGGGGCCTTGGACACTCAGTGGTGATTTGCCGTTCATCACATTATTTAGTTAAGTCATAAAGCCAGGGTCAGGGGCGTAGCTTGGTCAGTAAGATTGAGGTGTGGGTCAGCTTCCGATTTTCCAACGCTCATGCAGGCATATAATGTTAAAACACATTATACGACAAGCGGGTGCATGAGAAGGCCTAACGGGAAATGGAAAGGGAGAGGAATGCGGATTGGTAGGCGTATTAAGAGAAAAACCACAATATTTTGTAAAATGACAAACATTTTTGAGTACTTTCAAAACAGAGAGGGGGAGAGAGTGTGTGTGCGTTTTTGTCCGTGTGTATGTAAACATTCCTGGTGAAATCCGACAGACATCTGCCCAAACCCTACTGAAAGCCCCTGTACCCAACTATTTATCAAAAAAACATTTTATTAGGGGGACCCAAACACCCCCCTGAAGCTTTTCTGTTTCTGAAGTTTTCATTTTGGTCTGTAGGTTGCAGCTCTTCGAAGGAAATGTGAAGTTAAGGAAAACCTGGAAAGTTAAAAATGCATACCAGTCCACTTCTGGTAGCCTGTCACACTTCTATATGTAGTTATGCCACTCACCTATTCGTGATGACACTGGTAATCTCAGTCGCCATTAGGTGGCACCATATACTGGCACTGCCCTGAAATGTCTCGTTGGACATTGTTTTTCGTTTATGCAAGGTGGTGGAGGGCCGAAGGATGGGGGCCCGCATGACGTTAGTGACCGAGGCCCTATAAAAAGCGTTGATGTGGGGTGACCGCAGTGGTGGCTGCACTTCTGTACATGCGTATTTTGGACGAAGCTCCAAGGGTTATCCCTTTTGGGACATAAGTTGCTGGTTGTGGCTTCGAGGTGCTTGGTGTGAGATGTTGATATATTTGCGGGAAATGTTTCTTAAAGCGTGTTTATTAATTGGGCGGGACACCCCTTCTGTGTGTATAGCATTAGATGATGATGTGTCCTGGTAAGCGAGGTGTTTTCAATAGTTGTGGGGCGTAGATGACACGGATCTGGTTATTTGCCGCCCTCGAGCCCTCCCCTCAAACACATACACAGACTGTGAGCTCCTTCCTCACCAGCGTAACTCGATGCGGCCCCCGACCTATCCGCCGGCTGTCAGTCCCGCAACCCGAGCCTCCTATGGCTGCCCGGGCAACGGGCCCCCTTCGCTCTTCCGCCGCCGAGCACCGTGACTGACCGCGAGCGGTGTCGGTGTGCCAGGTGGGCGCCAGTGGCACTGCATCGGTGGTCAAGAGCGGGCGTTGGCGCCCGGCGAGCCGTCGGCGGGAGATGACGACCCGGCATTGGTGGAGGTGAAGGGCAGAGTGAATCCCGAACGGGGACATGGGGCCCCTGAGGGGAGTTATTTGGGGGCGTAACAGGTGCACGAGGCTGCCTAACAAGTATTATCATGGAGGAACTTGGCAGCGTGGCTGAGGAAGCAGGAGGCTCTCATATTATATAGGCCGTAAGGCAAACGACACCTTGACGGCGTCTCGAATCCGCGAAGTGCCCAGACACGTCGTGCTCTCACCCAAGGTTGGCAGCACCCACACATGACGGTCGGGTGAGGCAGGAGGAGGCAGAGCGACAGCCCAGCTCCCTCTTGCATGGCTGACTTCTTACTTCGAGGTGACAAGACTCCCCAGAGCCTGAACAACCTACCGTAGTGAGGCCTACTGTGGGTGTATGCGTTTGGGACAGTGTCTGTGAGACATTTTATTTCTCCACCAGGCAGTTTCTGCTCTCTCCCTTTTCACCGCTTCCCATCTCTCTCTCTCCAGCACTTCCTACTCTCACCCCCCCTCCCATCTCGGAGTTCAGCACTCCACACTTCTCCCCATCTCCCTCTTCTGAACGGTTCTGCCCCCTCCCCCCCGTTTTTTCCACATTGTCTGCTCTGTACTCCTCTTGCTCTGCCTGCACGTTTCTGCTGTTAAACGAAGTGATGTTAAGCTATTTTTCTTGAACTCTTTCCGCAGCCCGATCTCTTGAACTTCAAGAAGGGTTGGATGTCCCTTTTGGACGAACATGGCGAGGTAAGATCACTGTAAATGGCCTGTATACGAGTTGAAATGGACTTTTATTTTGACATGTTCTTGATACAGTTTGTGAAGGGAGTGGTCTTTCTACTGTTCTCTGGAAACAGTTCGTGGAATTTGTGTTGTTTTCCAGTAAGGTGATTTGTGTAAAGTTTGCATTAAACATGGTACACTTTGCATTGCTTATGTATTGTGGCTTCACCTGTCTTTGCAGTTTAAGAAGCACTGGTTTGTGCTGACTGACACCAGTCTGCGCTACTACCGCGACTCCAACGCTGAAGAGGTGAGTGATGCTGCACGGAGTGTCCCTATTTCTGAGAAATTAACTGCACCCTACATCCACCCTTTCTTGGATGGGATGTGATTGTCTCTCATCTGGAAAACGGACGTTTTATTTATATATTTTTCCTCGCCTATGCTTCATGTCCCCTCTCTTTACAGACTGATGATCTGGACGGGGAGATAGACTTGCGGACTTGTACAGATGTGCCAGAGTTTGCTGTGCAGCGCAACTATGGGTTCCAGATCCGCGTGAGTAATACGTACCTCCCTTTACTGGTCCTTCACCTCCTCTTTTCTCTTGATTCTCCTGAGCGTTTTGTGTAGTCTTAATGGAGGAGGGCTTAGTTTCCACCACAGGACATCCTGCTGGGGGTTCATGGTCTCGCTCTATGATGCGCTCTAAAATCGCAGTGACTTTCAATGAGTATTTGTAAACCTGCTACAAGCTTGGGCCTGTGGTACAAGCACCTATCCCTTTTTTTGCGTAGTAGGCCTCCACTGGAAATAACTTTGTTTCACCGAGTGGCTAGTAGATTCTGTAACAATCTCACTGCTGGTGTAAGAGTTCAGGGCAAGTCCCCGATTCATCCTCCAACCTCAAGAATGTGCGTATCTGCCTTTTCGCAATCCACTTCCCCCGTTTCCTGATCACCGCTGATCAAACGCAATGCAGGTAGTGGTCAATGTTGTGTAACTCTCAATCTTTTACCTTCCACTCACGTTAAAATGCAAGTCCAGCTTTAGATTTTAACTGAAATGGATTTAACTGAGTTATTTTGAGTATCAGAAGAATATAATGGTCACTCCGTTACTTAACATGTAAAATCCTAGCCATACCCTTGAAATGAGTCTCCCCTTGGAGTTAAGTTGTCACCAGGACTGAAGTATAAATTAATACAATAATTACGTCTCTTAAAGTTAACTGCAAAAAAGCCCTACTCAATTCAAAGATGATGGTTGGTTAAAAAAAGCATCAATAAATGCATTTAAGAAAGCAGGTATTTGGTGTGTACAATAGTTATTCTTTGAAACATTTACCAGTACAAGTTTCCACACTTTGCTGTACCCAGTGGATAACCTTTAGTTTCCTTGGTCTGACCCCCCCCCCCCCAAGAACCTTCCAGATGAGGGGTCTGAGTGCTTAAAACTCTCACTGCAAATGCTTTTTAACTAGCAGAAAAGTTCACTTTCACAGCTCATTTACTTTGTGAGTTTATTGAAATGTAAAACCCTTAACCTGGGTTTCAAATGGGCAGCAATAGGTGGGTTGAAACTCTGGCCACAAATTTGTATGTGTGAGGCACCCTACTGCAGTGTCTAGCACAAGAGAACTGCTTTTATGACTGCATTTGCTTCTCATGGTCTCAACAGTCCCTTGCAAAATTTCACTGTGCCACCCAGCTCCTGATCTCCTGTTCTGTGTCGTACTGGTATGCTTCCTGACTATGAGGCTCATTCTGTGCCCCTTAAAATGTTCTTGAGATGATTTTAGTGATTCAAGTTGGTCTCCAGGAGAGTACTCCATTCTGCTAGTGATTGAGTCTGCCCAAAATGATAATACTCTAGCTTTTGTGACCACCATCTCCAAATCCAGGACATGACGTAACTAGAGGGTTATGAAATCGATAGTTGTTGGAATGCCCTTTTTACCTGCACACCAACTTGAGGCCCTCTTTGGTAAATTTGTGCTATCTGCCATGACTGGGCACTTCACTTCAGCAAGGTGTGTGTGGGAAGTGGCATGCATGAGGGGCATATGAAGGGTTGCGATATCTCAGGCTGGGGATGGCAGTGTGTATGGGACCTTTGACCATGCAATTAAAAAAGTTTAACCATACCACCTTTTAGCCATCATATTGCATCCTGGCCCAGCCATTTTTTCAACTAATTCAGAAATGTGTTCTATTTCATATTTAACTGTGGGTATCTAGCTTGTATTTACTTTCTGTTGATTGTAATCATTTGATAGCTGCAGAGGCTTGGTCCAGTACCATTTTCTACTGTTCTCATGTCTTGCAAGTAGTATTAAATCGAGCAGTAACCATTGTTGTGAAGTACAGTTCTAAACGTAGATACCTCACCTTGTGAATATCTCCAGGTGCCAGACTGGATTCAGAGATTTTTCTCAGCAATTCTCTCGTGTGGCGGTAGGTGGGATCATGCGGTTCCACATCTGGTTCGTTCCGTCTAGAATGCAAAGTCTGGACCCCTACATAACCGCCACCCCTGCTCACTGATGTAATTTCCTTTCTTTCTGCACTTTCTAACACACATCCGAGCTCGCTCCATCTACTTTTGTCAAACTTGACAATTTCTTTCAAAAAAATGTTTCCACTGTGCTATGTCCATGTTTCCTACTAAAGGGACAGGGTTCAAAATGTGCAAGGTCTGCCACAAACAGGCATCCGTGAGAGATCCTCACGAGGTGTGTGTCTGGGCTCCAAGCATCACGTGTCATGTGACAAGTGTGCTAGGATGAACTTGACGGCCATACAAGACTATAAGTCCAAAGATGTACATACCGGAACATCACAGGAAGTTGAAAAGGTCCCAGTTGAAGTAAAGGGCACGGCATGCTCTAGCTTCCAAGGCAGATCTTGTGAACGCTCATCATCAAAATCAAGATCTTCAAGTAAGTCCCAAAAAATTAAAGAAACAAAAAGTCTAACTACTGTTTCTCTCTGTTTCTCCCCCCCCCCTCCCCTCAATTCCACTATTTGGAGTCGCACAATGCCCTGGGTACTTCCAGGCAGCAAACTCCATCTATCTATTTATCACAATAGAGAGTGAGAGAAAAGCAGATCGGTTGCAATCTCCCTGATAAACTCTTATCACATATGAGCAGCTGCTGTCGCTTGAATTTCCTACAGGATGTCAAGCCTTTCCCGAAGGAGAAAAAGGCAATAAGCCTGGTCCCTAATAGTATATTGATGTCCCTTGTCTGAACTTTGGGCGGTGGGGTATCCGAAGATATTGGAATAGACGCCTCACTCACCTATCGTGACATGCTTCATCATAGGCGTCTATCCACACCCAGGTAAGATGGTACTAACTGGGTAGACTCAACCAAAGATGTCATGGGAGTTCTTATATAAAGCAAAAGTTGGTCATGCAGGGAACCAGATGAGTGATCATAAAAATACCTTGAGGTATACCCAAACAATGTTTATTAGGAGGGTACCTGGTGTATGGATAAAAGTGTGCACAATTCTGGGTTATACTGAATATAATCATTCAGTTGGCACCCTTTCAAGGTGCCAGCATGTTTCGGCCCGCGCTCTGAGCCCACGTGGGTCTGGGGCCTTCGTCAGGGCTAGTTATCTACTGTTAAGTGTCCCTGCTTGTGAGAGGTGCACACATTTCCTGCCCTGGAGTGAGGCCTAATGCGCTCACCTGTCTTCACTGTGTCATTCAGTATGTTTTCTAGGTAAAGGAAAAAGAAACCAGCATTGGCATAGCCAATAGGTCTCGCTTTTGGGACCTTATAAGTATTTAGTTATGCAGCACAATATCCTTGGTGCAACTACATCAACTGTTGCATGGCTAAACACTTATAAGGTCCCAAAGGCGAGACCTATTGGCTATGCCAATGTCATCATACATGCAGGACCTGTAACTTAAATTATTAGATTGAACTAAAATTATTGCCCAAGACCTGTAAAGCTGATGGAGATGTATTTATTGTTTTTATTTAATTATTCATTCATTTATTTGCCAATAAAGTAGCCTGATGGTGTTCAAACTGCAACTGACTGAATGAAATGTCTTTTGACTTAGAATTACTTTCTGTGGAGACATCTCTGTACTTTTCAAATAACCCATTTGAGGGTTGAAAACCTCAATTCAACTTAATTTTGTGAATGAGAACTGACAGCTCCAGTCCAACAAGCACTCTCAGAGCCCTGCATTGAAGTGTAGGGGCTGTAAAAATCCAAGTGTTATGCAAAGTGTAGCAAATGAGCCACGCCCTTCGGCATAAGAATGGTGTACAAGTAGTGTGTGTCCAGTGGTGCACTGTGCAGCTGATTGTCAACTTGTATGAAAAAGTGCGACAATTTTCCTGCTGAACGGTTATTAGAGAGTCCCAAATGCAGTGGGAATGCTTTAAAAATGTTCGCTCACACGCTATGCAGCTGCCAACTTGGCTGCACCAGCTGGCTGTCAGGTGTTGGATTGGTTCCAGTATTTGGTTATTAGCAGATGGCCAGCTGGGGGGCAGAGGTGAGCAACGAGGCGGAAGCATGAAGGCTCCCGCTCTGTAGTTACTGCTGGGGACATACAAAAGCCTGTTTACTCTTGGTGTGGTCTTACATGTATGTTGCCCGATTTAAGTAAATCCCTGGAAGCTGCAGCGTGCAGTGCTCTCTCCCCTACCAAACAGCCTCAGCGCTGCCCGTCAAATGCTGCTGCAGAAATACAGGGGGGAGTAAGTGAGAAACTGTACGGTAGGAACCAAAAGGAGAGACAGGAGGGAAACGCCAGAGACAAGGAGAGAGACAACAAAGTGAGAGGCGGCAAGGGAAATGCAAGGAGCGGAAAGATAGGAAACACTAGGAGACACAACAGTGAAGAAACAAGAGGTGAAACACCAGAAGGAGAGGGCAGAAAGGAGACATCCCTCGGGTGGACAGATCGGAGGGTAGGCAGCAGGTGCAGAAGTTAGGGTGACACCAAGGGAGAAAACAAGAGGGGAGTTATAGGAAACCGACCATCAGAAGGCGAGACCCGTGGAGGAGGGATGAAGAGGCTGAAGACAATAGGTGAGGCAACAGGAGGGAGAGGGGGTGCAAGCAGGAGCAGAGAATGAAGGCGAGCACTTCCGGTGGAGAGGGGCAGGTTGGAGCACAGGTCCGCAATGGGAGAACACTAGGAGGCCAGAAACAGACTGGGCACAAGTAAGCGGGTCAATAGCGGAGACACTAGTGGTGAAACTTGAGGAGCGGCAGAAGGGGAAGACGCATGGAGTCACACCAGAAGAACAGAAAGAAGAGACAGTATAAGGTGACTGCACGAAGGAACACACAAGGGCAGACCCCAGGAGGGAACAATGAGAGAGAGGCTACTAGGGTCAAGGGAAGGCTGAGGTGGGACTTCTGAGAGAGGTGGTAGAAGGATGACGGGGGCAGAAAAAGAAGCGGAGCATTGAGGTCTGTGTGAGAGGAACAGACTGCGTAAATGACCCATACTAGAAAGGGAATTAGGGACAGAAACTATTTGAACGCATGTGTTGGAGTGAGAAGCAGTATCCATGAGCGGATGTAAGAGAGACTGTTCTCAAATGCATAAAGAACTTTTCTAAGAACTTTTCTAAAGTCAATGACCGGGATAACAAGCATTGGCCGCGCGGCCGTGAAAGTGATGCGGCCGCGCGGCCCTGAAAGTGAAAGTGGCCAGATGGCGCCGGGAGCAGCAGCAGCCAGCGGGAGGAGCGGGACGCGCTCTGTGGTGGGGGAGGGGGAGGAGCGTTCGAAAGGAAAGCCAGATGGCGCCTGAGCGATGCGAGAAATGCGCGTTACTGTGCGCGTAACCGCACGCTCTAGGCCAGCAAAAGCTTGTGGTGGGATTTCTAAAGCCCACTCACTAAATGTCTCGCCAGACCAGCGCATGCGCTGGCTCAGGTGAGACCTAAAAATATAGGGTCATCAAACCTAAGCAAGTATTAAAGGCAGGCTGATTCCACCGTGCTTCCTCCTTTACTGTATACTAGACCGTGTTGTCTTGATTCTAACAACTATTCTGTGTGGTGAGTTCCAGTGCACCTCCATCCCTCAAAACTACATTCAACTCGTGAATCATCATGCAAAATTAAGATTCCCTACAGGTAGTGATCAAAAAAGAATCATGATGATCTTAGTGCATGTTATTAATCTTTCCTGCTATATTATCGTGTGTGTGCTACATTAGGTCCAGTTATAAGGACTAGGTGTAGTGGTAATTGATTTTATTTGTACCTAAAAACACTGCAAATCTGTTTTTATCTATAAATTCGATATCTCGTGCTTACCTACTAGATGTTTTTTAATAGGCACTTTGCAGATCAAGTGGTTGGTGCTGTCTTGTAGTCACACTCTATATGGAAAAGGAAGAGTGTGTCAGAAGCATTCTCCATGATCCGGGATAAAGTGCGTTGATTTGCGCACTCAAAAGCTCTCACCGTTTTTTCACACAACATTCTTGATGGTGTAAAATGTGTGAGCTCAAACATTTATCTCCATTATCGTTTACTGTGCCTGTGCAATGAAACCCGGTGTACATGATGGTAATAAGGGTTAAAACGGGGTAAAGCATCTGTCTGCACATTTTCTCCATGTAGTCATCACCACCTCGGGAGTGATTTTATTAAAAAACAGGGGTTTGCACTGGGTGTAGAAACTGGGTGTTTCCTGTTAAATGGTTCCCGCGGTGGAATTTTAAAACTGGGAAAACACTCTAAATCATGCGCGGGGAGGTGAGGCCGTCACCGTGATGCAACCTTAACAATGCAAGTTTGGACTGGTCCCTTCTCCCAGGGGATCGTGGTAACTGTGCTCGCCACCTCCGTGAGCCTTCACGTCCCCCCATGTGCCCCTACTTACTTCGTCAAAGATCAAGCACCACCTGAGTACCTCTGTTTCTCACTGTGTCCGCCGCCGAGTGCCGGCACATGGGGGGACGTAAAGGCTCACGGAGGTGGCGAGCACAGTTACCACGATCCCCTGGGAGAAGGGACCAGTCCAAACTTGCATTGTTAAGGTCGCATCACGGTGACGGCCTCACCTCCCTGCGCATGATTTAGAGTTTTCCCAGTTTTAAAATTCCACCGCAGGAACCATTTAACAGGAAACACCGGTTTCTACACCCAGTGGAAACCCCAGTATAACCCTGAATTTTGCATGCTTTTATCCATACCCCAGGTACCCTCCTAATAAGCATATCGATTGGGTATACCTGAAAGTATTTTTATGATCACTCATCTGGTTCCCTGCATGACCAGCTTTTGCTTTATATAAGAACTCCCATTCCATCTTTGGTTCGTCTGCCCAGGTAGTACCATCTTACCTGGGTGTGGATAGACTCCTATGATGAAGCATGTCACGATAAGCGAGTGAGGCGTCTATTCCGATATCTTTGGATACCCCACCGCCCAAAGTTCAGACAAGGGACATCAATATACTATTAGGGACCAGGCTTATTGCCTTTTTCTCCTTCGGGAAAGGCTTGACATCCTGTAGGAAATTCAAGCGACAGCAGTTGCTCATATGTGATAAGAGAAAACTCCATCTCCCACCCTGAAACCGATTCGGACTCTCCTTCCAATTTGTCTTCGACTTCCTGGCCCGGGGTGACTCAAAAGCAAATAAGGGCATTTAAGGAGGCTATGGGCTAAGTCCTTGGTACCCGGGCCCCCAAGGATTTGAGGTGGCCTTCAGTCAGTCACTAGCCAGCCGGTCCGTTCTTGATGCCGAGAGTGCCACTTGACTTCACCCCACGGTCGGCCTTGGCTTTGACCTGATGCTAATACCCATTATGGCGCTACAGCCCTTATCCCCAACACCAGAGGAGTAGTCCTGTCTGATTCGCAAGCAACCCCAGAGTGACTTTTAACAGTCACACCGACCTCCTGGATACCCACACACTGACAACAAGTCGCTTCCACAATGCACAGGCAGATTGCAGAGCAGCACTGGCCTGACCCGGGGGATCCTACCTTTCTCCTCCAGGATCCTTCACCAGAAGACCTGGTGGTTCAGGGCTCTACCAGGTGACCGAACCCCAGTGCATTCCTAACTGCACCCCCAGGTAGGTCGTCGAAACGCATGGAGACTTTTGAGAAGAGAATGTTCTCTTCGGCTAGCCTTCCTTTGAGATCGGTTAATATAGTCTGTCTCTAGCGGAGATACTTGCATGCATTGTGGGACATGATGGCAGACATCTTGTAAAAGGTCCCAGATGATTTTCGTCCTAACTTTCAGGTCCTCATACAAGACGATTAAGACGCTATGAAGTACTCCATAAGCTCAGGCCTGAACACTACCAGCTGCCTGGTTAGGGAAATCTGGACCACTATGGTGCTTCGGCACAGGGCTTGGATACACTCCACCGGATTTGCAAGTGATGTCCAACAGTCACTTGTGGACATGCCACTCAATAGCACTCGTCTCTTTGGAGACAAAGGGGACTCAGCCCTAGGGCGCTTTAAAAACAGCAAAGCAACAGCACGCTATTTTGGGATTCCACTGCCTCTGTGGCAGTTTCCCTGGAAGTCTAGCCCCTTTCGAGCAACAGGTCTTGCAACCCTTTTTAGGCAGAGGCCAGGTATTGAGCTTCCAGTATCTAGGCCACCAGGAACAATGATCTGCCCAGTCCCCTGCCCTGCACATAATCGCCTGGTGGGAGGCCGCATCACTTTTTACCTGTCGGGGTGGAAGAGCATCACATTTGACTAGTAGGTACTCCAAGTTGAGAAGAGGAGTGGGGAGGGGGAGTGAGCGGAGGGTTAAGAGTTAGGGGGTGTTATCACAGTGTGATTAATCTGCAGTTACAATATCCACCAGAAACGTAAGTAACTTTTTCTTTCTTTAGTGACCACCTATTTTCCCATTTGATATTCTTAGGGATTACATCTTGAATATCACATTTTGTCCAGAGTCTAAAACAATCCGAGATTGCTGTGTGACAAATCAAATAGATAGTTCTAATAATTACATTTTAAAGGAGACTAGTTTGGTAAAACTTTCAAGGACTGCCAGGATTTAAGCCCTTGTACCTTAATTTGATCACCTAAAAACTTAAGACCTGCATTACGTAATAGGAGGCTAAGAGCATGCCAGAGTCCATGGAGCATCACCAAATAGGTTGTCAGTTTTCTAACATGGGATCCCCGTTTATCTTGTACCACATCCTTCCAGCCTGTAAGACCTTTAATCATAATTTTTGAAGCATTTCAGGACAATTTACATAGAAAATTAACTTTTCTGATAATCTGGAACATAGATCTAAATACCAATCCTGTATCTGAGTCGTAAGTATTGTTCATCAAGAATATAACCTTGCCCTACATTAAAACGGAATATCTGGAAAGGCTAAACCCCTTTTATTAAAGTATGCCTCCATTTTTCCAGGATAGCTTTATGCTTCTGGAAGTCCTTACAAAGCTACTCTTTTTACCTTGTATCTTTTTATTTTTATTTTTTATTTGACTGAAACGTTAAGAAATTGAGGAGAAATTGACCGCCATCTCAGGATGTGGGCTTTATGGGCTCGAACCCATAAAGCTTTGTATTACCCTATAACTGCAAGAGCTGCTCTGGTTGTGAGTGGGCAAGTTGTCAAACTCAGCCACCATTTCTTTACCACCACCCGTCCTACTGCACTCTTTTTATAATAAAAAAATATATATATATAATTTGAGAGTTCTATTTAAAATTGACATCTGCGAGCCAGGGAAAACTATTCAGCTTTACTTCCAGTTGAAGCACTGAACAGAAGTCCGAGTGAAATTGCACCACTGAGGAGTTGGGCTAATCTTCCCCCACAAGCATGATCTTCTTCCGAGGGCTAAGGAGAACCTTGCATTGCTGAAAGACTCGGCAAGTGGAGCGTGTAGAATGTTTGTGTGATGAGACCCTAGGCCCAGCAAGCTGTATGCCCAACATGAGGATCCCTGTCTCCAGTGTGAGGTGCTGCTGAGACAGGGAGACTGGTACCTCTGCTCATCCCCGGCCCAAAATAAGATGGTTGTTCAGAGCAGACACTCAGTACGTACACCTGTTTCCATGAGAAAGCAGAAAGTTATCAAACTGTTTAAGCTTTCTGACTCTGCAACACGGTTTATCAGATGTGCTCCTATTCTTTCATCTCTGTGGTGACCATTTGACCTCCCCGTAGTCCGTTTGTGGACACTTTGCTTGTTTCAAAGGTTGTACTACACCCCTGCGACGACCTGCCTTTTTGTGCACCTGTTGAGGTGAGCAACTTAGAATCGTGGCATGTCTTTTTGTGCAGGACTGTGGCTATGGGAGTGCCAGATTACCCCAGCTCTCTCCTGATGACAGTAATCCAATCGAAAACCATCTTCTGATCACCAAAACTGACTTTCACTAGAAGCACAAATGGGCGCCTGGAGAACTCCAACCTCATGCATGGCCAACTGAAAGACGTGCCATGAAGCCACATGTCCACCATGAGAATGCCAAAATATGTAACGATTGTCTGCATGGAATGCATAAGTGTTTGCTGCTGCATAGACACAGCAATAGTTATGCACCTCGCCCAAGAAGGCTTTGGAGGAATGTACACAGCAAGGATCATACAGAGAAAAGGTGGCATAGTTATAAAGGTTTGCTCTGGTCCAACAGGCCTTAATCCATGTATTTGCAGTTGTTATTCAGCATAATATTTGCAAAAAGCTGCACAGTTTTCCTTATTTATATTATTAATGTTTTAATTTATTTTGATTCCTGTATGTTTCTGGAGCTGGCTGCTCCTTTTCCTGCTAGACATTACCTATTGCTGCATAAAGATCGCCATAGAAGGCGTCCTATTCTTCTTGGTTTTGGTCCCATTTTTATTTTCATTGAGTTTTCCGACACCTAAACTGACCAGAAATGCTTTGGTATGTCTTGTGAAGCGCTCGGCTGATTGTCCTATCTCTTTGATTTCTTTTTTCCCGGTTGGTGACTGGGAAGTTGCTTGATTCAAGTAACTCAACAACCACTATGGTGCTACGGCTGTAAAACAAAAATAAATTTTTGGCTAAAGGGTGCGTAACATTCAAAACGTTACCAGGGAGAATACGTGATACTGGACCATGCATTAAACCTTTCACATCGGTATGCTTGATGGGGGTGGGATTGGAAATTCTTGTGACAGTTTACAATTTGTCGCCAGTCTTTGCTCCTCTTTTTGCGTTTAGTTCACAGGCTTGCATGAACACTTCAATTGGATAACTGTTTTGTGCATGGATGGATGACTTTACTCCGTGATACTAAGGTGTGGGACATTTAAGTAAAGGAAAACTTCGTCTAGTTTAGGCAGGTCCAGGTAAGCAGCATGCAGCTAAGACTGCATACCATGTATATGACTCTCAAAAGTGGTTGGTGCAAGAGAGGTGAAGGCCAGAGAAAGCTGGAGCTGCTTAGTCCCTGTCTGAAGTGGCTACTTGCTTTGGAATCCTGGGTGACTCCATCACCATTTGTCCATAGGCACATCCTGTTGACAAACTATAGGTATCCCTGCCACCTAGTGGCATAATCCAGAAACACCCTCAGTAGCGGTTTAGATCTTGCATACTAGATAGCTTTTGCTGTTTGGTTGTGAAAGACCGTTTGTGGACTAGCCTATACTGCGGACGTACAGTGAGCCCCTCCCACTGCTTCCATTGGTTGGTTTTGTCATTCTCTTTTGCTTGCTTTTTGCTCAATGGCCTTCCTCTTCTTGTTTGTCCCTCTCCTGGAGCATATCCTTTTTACCATCCTTATGTTTAGCTGACTTGTATCCTTACACGGTTCACTTTTTAGGGAACTACTTTGGAGTGCTTAATGAAAAAGAACAGAGAGTGGATGTGTTTTCTAGCTCTCTCCCTCCTGCTTCTCTCCTTGCCTGGTGCCCACCCATGAAGCACTATGGTGCTGTCTACCTCATTTGCTACCCCCCCACCCCACCATACCCCCTCCACTTTGCTCTCTCCCTCATATGCTGCTTTTCACCTTTTATCCTCCCCAGCTTTAATATTTTATAACTCTTGCCCAGTCCCTGTTGCTTTCTCGCACCCACTTCTCAGTTGTGTGCCCACCCCTCGCAGTCCTTTTATTATTATTATTATTATTATTATTATTATTATTATTATTATTATATATTTTTTTGTTTCTTGCACATTTCTTGGAGAGTCCAGGACTTAATTTGTTGTCGGGCCGTTCTACTTGCTAAAATGCACTTTAGCACAATTTAAAATCCATTTTATTTACTGCGCCAAGTGGTGTCCACCATCCTGGATCATGATAATGGTGCCGTTTCATTAAGTAGGCACATGTGTGGTGATGCATCTGGGTAACAGTAGCATCATGACGTGAACTCGCCATAAGCATATGATGTCTTGAGTCATTTTTCGGTATCGCCTAAGACCACGCATGCACTGTTCTTTGCTAGCCATCTTGTTAACATAAACTTAAAGGGCCTTGCAGCCCCCTCCCTAAGTGCTTACAGTTCGTTGGCTTCTTTGACACTCTTATTTGCTAGCTTCACATCGGACAGAGCCGTCAATTTTAGCTTTCTCTTAATTTGTTTCTCCCTTTCGTGAAGCATGAACCAAGTCCTGGTTAGATTAGCATTTGATTAGTGGCCTTCTGTTGCTCACGCTGGGTTTTAGGTACCTTTTTTCACCTTCTTCCTTTATTGTCGTCCTCATTACCCCCCATCCTCAGTCATTGCTTGGGCATGTCATTATTTTAGACATTTTTCTGTATTTGTACAGTGCATATTTAATTTCACTTTAGTGACATGCTTTTATACTATTGTGATGCCCTGCCCCTGCACCTCCGCACTGAACCCTTTGCTGTGTTAAATAAAGTCTGTAGTGTGTGATCTGAGATTTCCCCCCTGCACCCAACCAGCCCTGAACCCTCCGCTACCCTCCCTGTTTGTGTTTATAAACCATGTTTATAAACCGCCTTGTGTGATCTCGTGTCTCTGCTGCACAAACACGCTCCCCGCCCATCGTCAGCTCACTAAACACAAGTTACACAATCCGAGACGTCTATGAACTGACATTGCCCCATTTGACCTTTCTCAACTGCTTTTGATGTGCCCAGTGCCTTCTGTCTGCAACAAACCCACAAAATATCCACCCAACGAATTGACGTTTTTCTTTGAAGAGAACGTAATGAATGTTCTCAGCTTTTTATACTTCTGAAAGGGACTGTAACTAGTTACCATTCACATTTCCGTGTTTAAATGCCACTGTCTGTATTCATGCATTCGAGAAGTTGTTTGCGGTGGTCTTTACTAACCCCAATCAACAGCACTTAAGTAACCCTGCATGTGGCACACTCGCTGAATCTTTTCGGTGTTAAAAAAAAACAACAAAAAAAAAACTCTGTCCGAGGGGTCCGTATGAGGGCACGAGTAAGGTCCTTTTTAGATTTCGCCTGCACAGTGCTTGTGAAATCTACTGTATTCAGTATAAATATTAAAAGTGACTTTCATCCCGCCCTTGGTTTTAAGTGGTTCCTGTGCTTGCCACTTACTTGTCCTCTATTTTTATTGGCTGTAGCATACTGTTTCCTGTTGTTCCTCTGTGTGCTTTCTCTTACCTGCACAGTGCTTGCGAAATCTATTGTATTCAATATAAATTTTAATGGCTTACATCCCTCCCTTTTCATTGGTTCCTGTGCTTGCCACTTACTTTTCCTCCATTTCTATTGACTGTAGCATACTATTTCCTGTTTCTCTTATCTGTCTCCCATGGCCCAAGTACTGTTCATCTGCATTGTGGGACTTTTTGTTTTTAAAGATTTTGCCTGCACTGCTCACACATGTAGTCACTTGCTAACATGGGCGTGCATACCTTTCATATTGACGCCAAGTCTTGCACCGTTTCCCCTTCACTAGGCAGCCTAGCACCTCTGTCCTGAAGACCTCTGCAGCAGTCTCTTGCAGGGCCGCACACATCCCCCGCATCTGGCTGTTTCCTCAAGTCTTCGCCAGCGTGCTTTGGACATCCATGTTTCACAGAGCTCAGAAACTCTGCATCTTTCTGTTCCCGCGCCAGGCATTGCGTTTCTGTCTGCAGTTCAAACGTCTCCAATTTCAATTCAACCGCGTTCATTCATGAAAGGACCTCCAGGGTTATACCTGTAGCTTCCAGGAGAAGGGGGAGAGTGTTGTAAACTTAAAATGGGGCACCAGCACACTCGTAATGCGTTTTTGCTTTCATTTGTATAAGAACCATGGAAGTGAAAACTACTTTTATCTTAGTAGAAAATTCTGTAAAAATCTTCTTTTTACCTGACTTTGGTTTAGCCCACGGTCCTGGCGCCATAATCTTTTTGTGAAGCAAATGCTTTGTTGTTGCCGAAAGGGTGGGGAGAATCAGTGTGATGCTTAGGGTGACCAGATTTTGACTACTAAAAACCGGGACAGACCAGAAATAAAAGTAGGACTAAAGCCTTTAGTCTTACTTCTATATCTGACCTGTCTCAGTTTTGCATAGCCTTGTAAGTGTGTGTGTGTGTGTGTGTGTGTATATATGTATATGTGTGTATATATGTATGTGTGTGTGTGTGTGTGTGTGTGTGTGTGTGTGTGTGTGTGTGTGTGTGTGTGTGTGTGTGTGTGTGTGTGTGTGTATATATATATATATCTATGTATAGATAAAAATTTACAGGCATGCACACACTTACAAGGCTACATTTACTTAACTTACCATGGCAGGACCTCCATCCTGAGCCCGCTGCCCTCCTCCCCACCCTGTCTGTCCTCTGCAGTGAACATGCAGCCCAGCGTACCTTCTCCTGTGCTGCCTGACTGATAAATTACTCAATTTTTTCAGTCTTAAGGGGTGCCTGTGAAAGGAGAGCATACCTTTCAGTTCTGCTTTACTGAATTACCTGACCTATGTCCTAAAAACTGGGAAATGTATTTAAAATGAAGAAAAGTGTTGGAACACTGGGACAGTCCACCGAAATCTGGGACGTCTGGTCACCCTAGTGATGCCGGGTGCATGCTGGCAGAAATGCATGGACACTGCGCAGAGGTATGAAAAGTTAAATGGCAGTGCCTCAGAAAAGAAACTCATGTTTGCTGAGCACTGAATTGTGCCAGGACACACTGTTGTAGCTCGATATCATGGTAACAACGGTCTATACGGACACCCTGCTAAATAGTGTAGATGCTGCACATTTATCAGAAACCTCCTTTGCCTTCTATTTTTGAGTCCATTTCATACTCTATTTCTGAAAGTTTTTCAACGTCGCGTAACTTTTGAGAGGGGCTGAGATCGCATTATAGGATGTCTTGCTTATTCAGCACAACGATGCAGATTTTTTTTTTTTTTTTTTTTTTTTTTTTCTCTCTTCAAATTCAGTGACCTGCAGACACTCTCTCTTCAGCAAGCACGTTCTCCGTAATCTGATAGACATTCATGTCACCACTCCACACTTAGGAGCCACCTGATTTTTATGCAGCAAGTAATGGCAGAATTTTAGCTTTCTCCTGCTTAAAAAGTTTGATTCTATTTCTAGTGTAGGAGAAAATTAATTACTAACAATTGTTTTTTTATAAATCCTATTCTTATGCATTCCCAAATGCTAGCATGTGTAGACAAATGGAATGTTTGCAAACCACTCAGATGCTTGCTCTATGAAGTCTGTTTTTTCTTTGAAAAAACATCTCTGGAGATTCAGTTTCCAATACCATACAATTTAACATAGAAAATGCTAATTTCTTTTTTTGAAAGTGAAATCCTTTGTGTACTTTCCAAGATGATGTTTTAACACATAATTGTGTAGTACACCCAATCCACTCCAGTACAACCCGCCTCACACCAATCCACCCCTCTCAATCCAGTCCACCCCAGTCCAATCCAACCCACCACACTCCAATCCTCCCAACCCACTACAGTCTGCCCCATCAGCCCCACTCCAATGTGGCCCACTCCAATCCAAAACAATCTGGCCCACTCCAATGTGCTCCAATCCAAAACAATCTGCCCCACTCCAGTCCAATACACTCCATCCAATCCACCCCACTCCCATACACTCCATCCATTCCACCCCACTCCAGTCCCATACACTCCATCCATTCCACTCCAGTCCAATACACTCCATCCAATCCACCCCACTCCAGTCCAATACACTCCATCCAATCACCCCACTCCAGTCCAGTACACTCAATCCAATCCACCCCACTCTAGTCCAGTACACTCCGTCCAATCCACCCCACTCTAGTCCAGTACACTCCGTCCAATCCACCCCACTCTAGTCCAGTACACTCAATCCAATCCACCCCACTCTAGTCCAGTACACTCCATCCAATCCACCCCACTCTAGTCCAGTACACTCAATCCAATCCACCCTCTAGTCCCGTACACTCCATCCACCCCAATCTAGTCCAGTGCACTCCATCCAATCCACCCCAGTCCCATACACTCCAATCCAGTCCAATGCACTCCATCCAATCCAGTCAAATACACTCCATCCAATCTACCCCACTCAATCAAATTCACCCCAATCCAACCCGACTCACTCCACCCCATTTAAATCCACCCCATCGAGTCCACTCCACCCCACCACTCCCCAGTTCAGTCTTCTCCAATCCATCTAGCACACCCAACTCCAGTCCACTCCACTCTAGTCCAGTCCAACCCACTACAATCCAGTGCATCCAGTCCGCCCCATTCCACCCCGCCCTAATACAATCCACCCCACCCAATCCTATCACTCCAATTCAATCCACCCCACTCTATCCTAAATAAATCCATCCCTCTCAATTCCACCCCACTCTACTCTACTACACTGCTCTCTACAACACTCTCTGCCACTGAACTCTACTCCCCTCTACTCAACTCCACGACACTCTATTCCCCAGTCTCCAATCTACAACACTCAACAAATCCACTCTACGACACTCTACTTCCCCCCACTCCACGTACGTTTAGCCATGCTGAACAGGAGCCACACTGGTGTACAACATGTCAAAAACACATTGCCAAAGACAATAGCTCTTGTATAGGCAAGACCTATTGGCTTTGCCAATGCTTGTTAACTAAGGGGAACTGAGCCATCTTAAGGGTAACTTCAGCCTACTCTCGCATACTCCTTTTTCCACCCAATTGTCAACTTGGATTCGAATTCCACAGTATTTGAGTCCAAGAAATTGAAGATGATAAAAAAAAAAAAAGCATCACCTGTCAACTTAGTCCTAAGCATAGTGGCATTGCAGAACTTCCTGGACGTAGCTGGCATCTCCTGGGGAAGAAAACTCTGGAGCTTAATACTGTCATAATGTTTGTGGAGTAGGCCACATAGCTGCGTGGCATAGATCTCCATAGACACATGCTGGGGAATTACACTGACCCTTTGTTAGTCCCAGGGTAGTATGCTCCAACATGAGATTAAGTTTAAATTCCATGCAGATTCTATAAATGGGTGATGCATGATGTTATGCCTGTAGCAATGGTAGCCATAGCAGCTACTTGGCAGATATCGTCTTCAACCATCACAAACAGTTGGTCTGACCAAAGCAGACTAGTTTTTAGTATCTAAATAAAAAATCAAGACCCACTTCTTATCCAAATTGTGAAAAATCTCTTCAGCCGAGTGGACGTGGAAAGAGTCCAGCAAAAAACCTTCAGCAGCACATTTGGAATGAATGAAGGGATTAGAACGCGCTATATAAAAGCTACTCTACAATACAAAGATGAGACAGCCTAAAGAGTAACAATATTTGTATAAAAAAAATCATGAAGAATTCTGAAGTGCAGCAGGCTTTTGCTGGCTTAAGCACTTTGTTGATGATATGGCAACCAAGAAGGCTGCCTTTCAGGAAAATCTTTTAAAGTTGCACGGTGCCATCACCTTAAAAGGTTTGTCCATAAGTCTGACCAAGACACGATTGAGGTCCCTTTTGCTGGCCAAGTGCTGCCTGTTCTAGCGGAACATTTACGGCAGGACCCTTGGATGGGCCTAGGTATTGAAATGCCAATTCCACAAGCATCATTCATTCAGCTTCCCTCCATGAACCGGTCTCTCCTCTGGGGTACAGGGATGGGACCCCTCTGCAGAACTCAGATGATCAGGTTACCAGATATGATAGAACGCCAGAACCACCAAGATCATACAATTCTCTAACCTGTCCCTGATCATCTTAATAATCCTCCGATCTGAGTACTCCTGAGAATTATAATGTCCACTGCTAAAATTAACTCCTATTTCCCTATACTAAGCCACCACTAATCCTTTTTGGGTTCCGGAGTAGCGTGCTTCAACGCCTCGTCAGGGGTAGTAATCGCTATATAAATAATATTACAGCAAGGGAGAAACTTGTCCAGTTACCTAGTTAGGCTTTTACCTAAAGATGGGATACCCTACTCTCTTAATAAGTAGGCTTAATTGCACATGCTTTTGAGGTGGTTGTGAAAGGATCTACAGAAGGTCTAACTTCTTGGAGGCTCTGCCGCTCCTGTGACAACCAGAGATGCCTGTACAGACTCCTCTGATGTGGGAGACCAGCTTCAACATCCCTCTCTCAGAGCTACAGCCAGCCAGGAGGGCTTTTGAAGGAAAATAGCTTTGAAAAGCGGGGTGGTGGGTGTATGTTCCCCTGTAGAAGAGGTCTGTGGTCTTGTTTATATGGACTTTTTACTCCTTGGGTCTGAAGCCTGATAGAAATTTCTTAAGCACTCAATAGAATGTCTTCAGCGCTGGCAGTTTTATGTGCAGAGGCATATCTTACTTGTTCATCAAGGCACTAATGGAGACTTCCAACACATTTTTTGTGGGGGGGGGGGCGGCGGAGGGGGAGTTGCAAACTACAGATAGAGTAGTCATAAGGGGCATCATACCAAGAGTTTGGGAGAGCAAAGCATGGATGGGCCAGGTGCTGAGCTTGGACTAGACTGCTTATCCTCAGCCAACTTATTAGAAAAGGCCATTGGATAAGCAGATACACTGTTAGTTAAAGAATCAAATATTGTTTCGACTTTCCGCCTCGTTCAAGGATGCCAGTTTGCTGCTATATGCCAAGCTTGTGAATCTATAATACATTTAAGCTGCAAACAACGAGTTTGCAGTATGAATGGTGCCTGTTGATGCACAGGTAAACCTCCACAAGAGGCGAGCAAAGTGATTAAGGTCCAGCACTTTTGTAGGCTCCATCCTGGAGCTACATATTCTGAAAGGCGGGGTGTGTACCACATAGTGTCCTTTAGTGAGTCTTGTCAGCTCTGCTCTTTAGCTGATGCCCAGTATCCTAGACGCATATTTTAAAATTGAAATTCCACCTCTAGTTGAGGGTGGTGAATTAATGCAAAGAACACAAATATGTGCCTAAGAAAAGCTGCCTTTTCTTATATGTGAGTAACATTTGCCCTACACCACGCTGAAAGAAGCCTGTGTCCCAGAATGTATTAGGATCTGTGTAAAAACTGCATTTTGTTTATTATAAAAAAAGTGACCTTCAAATTAGGTGACCCAAAACGAAAATAAAATAACATTAACGTAAATCAGTGACAATAAGATTCGAAAATAATGACTTAATCCATTGTGTACAATAATACACAAAAAAGAGCCACTTGTGCCCTTCCAGGAAAAATTGGAACCAGGTGAATCGGAAAACTAAACCGAGAATAAGATTGCTTTGGCAACACACTTTAGATGGGAAATACAGTGGGAGGCACCTCATTCTAGACTTTTATGGGCAGGTGCTCTCTTCTCCTCCCCCAAACCCTGCCACCGCCATACACCCACACCTATTAATAAAAGTGTTTTTTTTTCTTCATTGTCTGTATTATAACTTAAGGCGCGGCGCATTCATGAGGCCATGCGTTACTTTTTATCTAATAAATTAGTAATGCTTTTTTTTTTTTTAAATAAAGAAAATGGCAAATTCAGCACTAATAATGCATTGCAGCAGTATCTTTCCCTTTGCATCACGTTCCACCGATCATAAACCCTGTATTGTTTATTACACTTTCACTGTCAAACGAGTCTCCAAACCAGTGCTTGCCACACACCCTTTTTAAAAATTGGGAGCAGGGCGGGGATAAGAACATAAACACAGACCTTGAGAGGGAAGGGCTGATTTTAAACATGACCTTACATGCCTTTTGCACATGTCACCAGTTCACACCTCTAAGTCGAAACGGGTCCTACCCCTCTTCCAGTCAATAACTATCTGCATTGACAACATCCAGAATAACTAGTGCCTTGTTTTTGGTTCGTAGACTGTAATTTCCTCCTTGAGCAATATCGTTTTTTAGGTCTCGCCTACGCAGCGCGCATGCGATAGGAGACCTTTAGCCGTCGTTCAGCTCTTTTTCGAAACACATACTCGTGCTTGTGGCGGCATCCAGCTTGCGGGAGCGAGCAGGAGCGCGCCACAAGCACGAGTATGTGCTTTGAAAAAGAGCAGACTACGCACGCACCACTCCCGGGCCAGCAAACACATGCGCGCACCTCTCTCCTCGCCCACTCACTCGCTCCGCCCTCTCCGTCTCCTTTTTGCCTCTCCATTAACGCGCCAGTCCCATCCCCCAATCCCTGTCTCCACGTTCTCTCTCCTCTCAAGCAAATCTTTCTTTCTCTTCCCATAGTTTCACTTCCCCTCTCCATTTCTGACCCCATCACCTCTCGGGCCCTCTCTCTAAATCTGCCCTCCGAAGCTCTCACTCTTTCTGTCCACCCTCTTCCTCTCTGTCTCTCCCCACACGCCTCTCGCTCCTGCCTTTAGCGGCCCACTAAGTATTTTATGTGGTACATAGAAATGATTTTTAAAAATATATGGGAATACTTGCTACTTCTGTTTGTCGCTGCTCAACTGTCACAAAGGAGTGCCTCCCGCTCCTCCCTACTCCCGCCCCACTTGGAGCTCATTTTCGTACAGTCCCATAGAATACACGTTTTCCTTTTACAAATTAAAGCAAGAACGCAGATGCTGCTAGTTTACGGTCGGTCTGCTTTAATTTTATATACCGCAAAACGTCCTTTTGTATTTGCGTTTGAAAGACGGTAACTCTATGCCGATGGATCATCAGCTGGAAGAAAGTGAGGGATCAAAAACATAAATGCAGAGGTGTAGAAATAGGCCTTCTTTTTGAATTTTTTCAATGTTACTCTTCAACACCAAATATTTACCCTGCACACAACACAACATGGCCTTGAGATTGGCTCAGCAGGTACCTGTTTTAACCAAGTGGTCGAATGTTTGAACTCAGACGCGTCACGCTGCCTTTCACCCTTACGATGTTAATAAAGAGAGGCATGGAGTTGGAGGACGGTACCGTGGTTGTCTGTATCAAGAAAATATTTAGTTCTAAGCATGTGCTTTACAATTAGACTGTTGTGTTCACCTTGGTGCTTGGGTCAAAGTGCAGGTTTATTTGGGTAAGCGGATATGTAGTTGCTGATATGTAGTTGCTTTTCTAGATATAAGAAAAGCCCCACAATTCACGCACAGCCGCCCCCTTCTTTACGGGGATGTGCTACTCTTTCCCTTCTGCATACACTGAGCCGAGACATACTTTCAATGCTGGCATTATTTGCTTAGTATTTTAGCAGTTTTACCATTTACGTTTCTATTCCTGTCAAAAGTTCTTTAAAGTATATTTTATTTGGTTACTTTTTTGCCAGGCTGTGCTGTCTGTCTATTACTCAGAAGCTTTACTTGGAAGCATTGTTTTGTTTGGACATAGTTTTATTAACTATCAGCATGTACATGAATACTTTTATTCCAAATTCCAAGTCAATCATCTCACTTTTACTATATTAAACATGCTTCAATGAGAATAAGTCATTGGCTGTGACATTCGTGTTGGGTAGCATACCATATCAGGACACTGGATGTGCAGATAAAACCACATTTTTTATTGGAAATAATTTAGTCTATATGTGCAACTTTCATATTGTATTAGCATTTCAATATAGACTTGGATATTTTTAATAAAATGAAAGCAGAACTCATTCAAGGGGAGAACATAGCCTTGCTCAACTGCAGCATCAATATTAGGTCCTCCTCTCTTAGCTTGTTTTCAGCCTCCACTATACCTTGTCAACCCGCTGCCTTATATTCGCGTCTCTAACCTCTCAATCCTCAGCCATTCTTTATTTTCACCCTCCGACTGTCTCTCCTGACCCTTTTCCAAATCAACGACTTTTTTGTCTTCAGTCATGCCAATCGTTGTTTCTACCAAACACAGCCAGTGGACATCCAGGCACGACTGGGACTATCTTCCAATCGGAGGGCCGCTGCCACATGAGGGGCCGGGTCAGAAGTTGCACATGTGCGAGTCTGTTGATTACGTCTATGGACTCCTTACTGGCTGTTTGACTGGAAGGTCCAATTGAATCTTCAGAGACTGGTGTAACACTTTTTTACATGTATAAGGACCTTTTTAGAGAGTAATCTGACATCTGTCACCCGCAACGGAGTATGATTTTGGTTTAGAGTATACATCTAAGTAAAGCATTCTTATGTGAGCTGCGCCATACATACGTGTATTTATATGTATAAACCTGTGTATATGTATGTATGTACGTTAGAGAAGTACATGCCTGCCTAAGTAAATAAGGTGAGCCCATTCACGAGCCAGGTGGGGAAACTGAGGAGCTTACCCCCGCACATGGAGCCCTCCCTCCAGCCCTTACAGTATTGGGCAGTCTAAGTCACAATGCATTTACTAGGCTTACAGTAAAACTTTTGTTAACTCCCAAATATGAAACGTGTAAGTGATGTATTGGAAGCAGACTCTTACTCAGCTGTTGCAGAGGCTAGAAAAGCTACCCCCCCCCCGCCACAGTGATAGGGCTGTAGGTAGCCGCATTTGTTGGTATTTGCCTGCAACGAAGTGCAAAGAAAAACAAGCATTGGCATAGCCAATAGGCCTTGCCTTTGGGACCTTATAAGTGTTTAGACATGCAACAGTTGATGTTGTTGCACCAAGGATATTGTACTGCATAACTAAATACTTATAAGGTCCCAAAGGCGAGACCTATTGGCTATGCCAATGCTTGTCTGATGTGGAGTGGATGATTAGTTTTGAGTCGCATTGAAAAATGAAGCATTCAAGAATTGCGTTAACCGTTTGTCGCTATTTAAATAGTTTGTAGTTTCTCGCTAATATTATGAACGGTGCTGAATTTGAGTGATTTCACCATGTCATAAATGTTAATGACACGCATTTGTGCGATTTGTTGTAGGTTTTTTTTTTAATAGGAAATAGATTTTGCTTATAAGTAGTTTATGGAAATTAGGTGTAGTGGTCAAAAAGTCTGAAATGAGGGCAATTTTTATCTTTCTCCTTCACCACAGAAGTCTGACATTTTGAGTGAAACTTACCAGTCTGCAGTTTTTTATTTGATAATGTGGTGTTACCCTATAGACTGGGACCCTGGTAAGTTGTAGCATTAGAGAAACAAATTGTGCAGAGCTTGTCTAAATAATGCTTTGATAAATGACAAATTATGCAGTAAATCCTGTGGTCTAGCTATTTTGACATTGTCGAACCTGTTGAGATAAAACATTCCCTCTGCCTTAAAATAAATGGATAGGTTTCTTAACATTGCTATTCAACATGTTATTCCCCCAAGAATGAATAATTTTGTGTTGCAAAGAAGCACAAGAACACCATATTAACACTGCTTTTTGTACCTGCGGAGTGTAAAGATTGTCAAATATATATATATATATTCAGAGAATACAAGCCAGAAAATGCCTACATTTTTTGCAGAAAAATAGTCTCATTTATAAGGCCCATCCAATTTTTGTTCCAATCTAAAGCTTCTCCTAAGTTCACCCTGTTTGCACACTACCTGGGTCTCGGAATCTTTTAGTTCCATTAAGTAACATCCATGCAGAGCAGTATTATGCACTTACTTTATTTATGCGTAAGTCTGACTAAGAGACACTTTACCATTCAAGACATTGAACCTTAAAAGGAGAAGTAACATGTTTCAGGGTTTCTTGTAGACTGTGAATATCCTGTTGAAATAGCGCCTTAGAAAACCTAGTCTGTGATATACATTTGGGCCTTCATTATAAAAAGGAATCCTCCTTTCCACCCTGCTTAAATTGCTTTGATGTACAAAGGTTTTGGCTTCTTGCCACAGACATCCCACCTCACTTGACGCACCCTGCCCTGCCATCATGCCAAGTGTCCCGTTAAGCACTGTACTCTGTGTTCAACGATTTTAATAGCATTTGATCCCTTTGCGGTGGCAACAAATGTTGGTAAAAATGTGCAACTGTAGCGGATTCATATTTAGGCAGAAAATAGAGCGTCTCTAGAATCATTTTTTTTTCTTTAACTGGAGCTTTATTAGAGGTCTAATGAACAATTAGTGGGCTACCATAAGGCTCATGACAAAATTGTAGTGCACCTGAACGCCACGTTGCTGGACTTGTGGAATTCAAACGTGTTAAGTAGCATGTGTTATCAAACGAGCAAAGCGCAGGTTTAATTGTACTCTTTTGTTAATGCACATTGTAACCACCTGTTTCAAGATAGATGGGTATTTTTAGTAATTAAACGATGGACATCAATTTAAGAGACAAAAAATAGTGATTGAGTGCTCCCCTCTGTATTTGCTATCTTCCTTCCACGTGTTTCCCAAGATTAGCTATGCTTTTTTATTTTTATAAATACCACTCGGTCCAACATCCTTCCACGCGTTTCATCCGATTATACACGCAGTTACGTTATACCTCTGAGATTTAAAACATTTGAAAATAGGAAAACTGTAGTAGGCGAAGAGCTTTTTTAGTCTTTTGTTACAATGCCTAATAGATTTTTCTTTTCTATTTTTGGGGATTGGGGAGTTGGAAGCTAGGAGGTAATCGATTTTTAAGTTTAAAATGAATTGTTTTGAAACCTCATTTTTTGCTCCAAAACATATTTGGACATTTCAGTTTGTTTTTGCATCACCCGTTTCATATTTTGCACCACCTTAAAAAAAAAAAGAATGGGTGCTCTGAAGAAATGCCTGTATCTATACATTCAAAATGTAAAAATTCTCGGTCAAACACTCTTACCTGATCAATCCGTGAAATGGCTTGCTTTGTGTTTGGATCACACACAAAAATTAACCTAACTCCAGAGAGACTGAACTTGTGTGGATGTGCGTATGTGGAGGGATGGATATGTGCAGCATAATGTATGCAGTACGACACACACACAGTCTCTGTATTCAAATGGCTTCAGAAGCAGTTTTTGATTTTGCTATTAGGTGGCATGGATTCCTACATTTGATTATGAAAAAGCCTATCAACTAAGAGTTGTAGTCCTAATGAGGACAACCTTATCCAATTTACAACTCCTATAAATTGCACAATTGTGCTATCCTGAGCTATATAAAAATTAATAGAAATTATCCTCAAGGCTTTGGAATCTTTCTGCTGGTATAAAATTCTGCTTGGTTGTAATAATGCAAAAAGAACAGATGATGGACTGATTCTGAACAAATCAAACCTTGACCCCAGTCACAGATCTGGGGTAAATCCATTGTTCTTTTGCCATGGGGACCAGGGTCAAGACTGATTTGCACATGGCTGGGTCCAAACTGGAATGGTGTGGCGAGCAAAGAAACGATGGCTTAAAACCAGATCTGTGATTAGGGATGAATGTTTGATTTGTTAAGCGTTCCGTCCATCATTTGTTCTTTCTGAGTTGTAATAATGGTCACTATAAATGGATTAGTTTGAGGGGTGTACACTGTGAGACTGGCCCACTGGTGATGGGCTCCCACCCTGGTTCCATGTTGACCCCCCTAACCCCTGATTTGTAACTTTCCCATTTCCAATATTGTCCAACCCTGTGTGCCTACTCTACTGTCCACGGCCTGGCTCCTCTCATGCTGTGAAGTCGCTCCTCACTCCTGCTTTTCATGGTCCCTACAGACAAAGGAGGGGGTGTTCACCCTCTCTGCTATGACCTCTGGCATCCGCAGGAACTGGATTGAAGCCCTGAGGAAGAATGTGCGGCCCAGCAGTGTGCCTGATGTCACAAAGTAAGTTACTCGCGCTCATTAACGCATACCCCATATGCCAATTCCTCTCCGATTCCAATACTTTCTACTTCATACTCTGTGCCCAGACACACCACAATCAATCCAACCACATACCACAGTGCCCCATCAGCAGAATATAGCCCCAACATTTTCTCCTTCACTTTTTTCCTTGTCACTCTTATTTTTCTCTGGCTCTCGGTTAGTCTTTCTCTCTCTATAGTTGCCAAGTGGCCTATATCATGTGACCACTTCTGCTAGTTATGTCTGTTAAGCCATTTTTATGTTTTGTTCTGCAACCTATAATATTGGGTTTTACACTAAAGTTGGGAGTAAACTTTCTAGTATGGAAATGGCTCTCCGCTAAAAAAACCATTGCTGGCTGAAGGTATTGTACATGATATGGGGATTTTTGTCAGCAGTGTCTTTACCCCATCTCTCCTTTAAGTTTCTCTATCTTGCACTTGCCCACCCTCTTGTCCTCTGCTCATTCTCTCCTGTAGGCTCTCTGACATGAACAAGGAGAATTCATTCCATGGCTATACCTCTCAGAAGGCCCAGTTACGACCAGCAGAAGAGCAACAACAACGCCATGCTTCTGTAACGGAGCTACGAAGTGGCAGCATCAGGAGAACAGAGCCTTCCAACCGTCAGGCCTCTTTTGAGTACGTGGAGCTCTCACCGGTGGCCCAGGACACACCGCCACGACTACGGGCTGGCCCACGGCCTCTGGAGAACTCTGAATTGGAGCGTGAGCAGGCCCAGCGCTCTGAAGAGAGGCGACGGTGGTTTGAGGCCTCAGCTGTTGGGATGCGACCAGAGGAGACTGTGGTGGAGGCCTTTAGGAAAGGTGTGGATCGAGGGCTATCCAGCCCTGCCCTCACTGAAGAGCAGAGAAGTCGCTTGTCTGAGGAGATTGAGAAGAAGTGGGCAGAGCTAGAGCGGCTACCACTGAGGGAGACTAAGCAGATCCCGCTTGGACGCTTCAGAGTGGGATCCACCGGAGAATCTGGGGATCAGCTGGAGAAGGAGGTAAGAGGCTATACACCCCTTTTTAACCATGCACCGTACATGCATATAAGCCACCTTCTTGGTCTGTGTACATCTTAATTGTGCACTAGCCCATCCACCCTATTACTGTGTGGCCTTTTAAGGAGTAGACCTTATGTTTAAGGAATTACTTAAGCAGTACTTGCCTTGTATTTCTTCTCTCTCTTAAATGAACTTTTTTTTTAAAAAGCAATAGAAATAAACACTGTTGGAACAGTCTTGCCACAGTAAAAGTGAACACTGAGAAGACTCCTAAGTATACACAAGATATCTAGCATTGGTAGCTAAGGTGGCAATAAAATGTTTCAAAAGCAGTAGCCTAGGATTCGCATCTGTCTTCTGAATATTTGCTAAGCCTCTGTAGTTTTGGGAGGGTGAGATAATCAGTAAGACAAATTTGGCTGGTGCTAGAAAAAGTGGTCAAGTGTTTATTCTTTAAATGAACTGCACATGAATTTGACTACTGCTGTGGGGATCCGTGGATTCCTCCACCCATGAGAGTTTGAGGAGGTTTTTCTGATGTAAGGGCTTTCTCATCTTTTCGTCTGAGGCTTTTGAGCTTAATGTTTCCTCCTTGTGACTTCTTGTTGAGCTCTTCTTAGGTGTACTGTGTAGTGAAAATTACGTTTTTGGGCATGAAATATGGGCATTTTGGGGAGAGGTAGCACAAGCTCTGGAGGGGCTGTGATTTGCTTCATTCAAACTGGGCAAATTCTTCTGATTGTGGGAGATAAAAAGCTTCTCTAGTTGGAGATGGGCTGTTAGGGGAAAATAAAGTATATAGTTTGGTGCGGCCAAACTGTGAAACTTCTGTTGCTTTTTTTTTCTGTCACAAATTTGGTACATGACCAGTTCATTGGAGTATGGAAACCTAATAGTGATTTGTTTTCCTCAGAGAGGCCAGATAGGTGTATGGGGCTGTTTCCAAACTCCAAAACTGCAAGACGTGGCAGGTTCTCTCCCCCAGGTTCTTTCAGTGAAAGTCATTTTCACATTTCTTGTCAGCCTGACTGGTGCACGAAAATCCCATGAGTCTCCTCTTGCACTCACCAACTTTTAAAGACGCACTGTGGCTTCATGTTCAGCAGCAGTGCCTAGTACTCCCATGTGCTTCGAAACACTGAACTCATAACTTTGTGATTGCTATTCCTCTCTCTGGCAGATTCAGAGCTTACGGGCTCAGCTAGACCGATCCCGGCGAGAGGTGGAGTCCTACCGTGCCAGCAATGAGCGGCTCACCAGTCAGGGCAAGTCCCAGTCTGCTGGGAATGTGCCCCGGGGCTTCATTTCACAGGTAACTGTGCATGAAACTTTGAAAGGAGAGCTTCATTTTTTATCAATCTGTACCCCTGTCCAAGACAACACGCCCACAAAAGATGATTTTGTCTAATATGCTGTATTGAGTGGGTGTCCTCCCACTGTCGAGGCTGTAGTGCTATTCTGTGTTCTTGGTCTGTAGCAGGTGAAATTATCTAGTGTGTACACCATCTAGAGCAGGGGTGTAGTTGAAAGGGGTCTGGGCTGATGATACTGGGGGGGGTAGAGCATGTTTCAGTCCCCATCAGGGGAGATACCAGGAGGTAGTTTGTGTAGAATTCACCCTGTTCAATGTCGGTGTGAGTTGGGAATGATGTCCTATTTATAGTGAAGGGAATTCTAGTGCTGTTCTGCAGTATTACCTGCCTAGACTGGATAGTAATGGTCACTTTTTTGGTGGGGGCGGACGGGCCTTTTAGAGAGGATTAGACTTTGGAATTAAATGCCTCCTTCCCCTGCACTTCTTTTATTTACCTCATCACTGTTTGCATCTCAATCTGTTTCTCAGGAGTCATGCGAGCGTAGCCTTGCAGAGATGGAGAACTCGCACCGTCAGGCGATGGAGGAGCTGCAGCGACACCACCAGAGGGAGCTGGAGCGCCTCCAACGTGAGAAAGACCAGGAGCTGGCCGAGGAGACTGCCATGACAGCCGCAGGTGAAGTTCTGCTCCATTGCCTACCGGAGTCCTTCAAAACCACACTTGTTGTCACCTAGGACATTGGAGGTCACTAGATCAGCCCACAACCCCCATTGGGCAGGCTAGTCCTTTCCTTATCAACCATTAGGCCCTCCTTATCGAAGTTGGTCAAAACACAAACACCTGTTGACATTTAACACAACATCCAAGTTGGGCATATGCTCTTCATTTGTGTGTGACTTTGTCCTCTACTTTATTAAGATGATGAAATGTGTGAAGGCCTAAAACTTGGTTTTAGCAAGAGCATTATGCTAAAGCTCTTTATTGATTTGGAATTATGTCAGGAACTTGTGCTGGCAAAATTTAAAACTTTCACATCCCCAACTAAATACCTCTGGCCATAGGAATCAAAATATTTCTATCAAGGTCGACTAAACAAGTACCATTCACATAGTAACATTTAACTTGGAAAAGGTGGAATGCAGACAACGATATACACATGAGTGATACACGCTATAAGATATTTCTAGTTCCTCTACATCAAGGCCTCAAAGTCGTGCCTTGCAGGAGGGCATGTAGCAGAAGGTAGGATATTTCAAGGTTTCTAGTTGATGGTGGATTTCGACAAACACGCTAGCAATGAATCCATCTTGGTGGAGGTGTTCTTTCAGAACTTTGTCATGAGCACATGGGTATGTGTAGTCTTCACGGGGGTGAACTGTTTTCTTGTAACGAGTATATTAAATACTTTTTTCTTCCCTTAGTTCTTCCCTTTGTGGTCTCTCAGGACTAGCTGGCCTTAAACCAAGTTATGTTGCTATCCTTGTTCTGATTCTCTCTCCTGCCCCTGGATCGGCACTTTCTAGCAACGTGTACCTTTTTGTCTATTGATGCACTGCCCCTGAGCTCCTTCTTGCGATTCCCTGAGCTTTGCCTTTGACCCCTGTCCCTTTTCTTTTCCAGCTATTGAAGCCATGCGGAAAGCACACCAGGAGGATCTGCAGAGGGAGCTCGCTAGAGTGCGCACCTTTCAGTCTGGCGGTAGTGGTCCTGCGGGCCAGGATTCCCTGCGCAGACAGTACCAGTACGTGGCACCGCACTTGTTCCTTCATATAGTCTCACTGCTCTTGTTTCTGCTGCCCGTCCCACCCATAGTGCTTTATTCTTGCTCCCTCTACAGCGGATTTGCACTGCTCATTTTGAGCAGCGATGGAAGTATATGCGGGGTGTATGGCATACCAAGGAAAGGGGTGAACTTTTCAAGGGGGGTAGCAAGGAAGAAGGGGAAAAGGTGTCTTACAGAAATGCAGATGGTCATGAACATTGAGTTGCAGGGACGTACTTAAGAAACAGGTGCAATTAAATGTTTTAAAAGTATTGTGTGTAAACTTAAAAATTGGAACCCACAGACTGTAGTTGGATACGCGTTTCTTGGAGGAATGTGTGTGTATAGTGTACTACCCATATGAACATGTTGTTCACATAAATGTGAAGTAGGTTTTCAATTAAACTTTTACTGTGCTAGAACTGTTTTGTGGTTTTTCTGTTAATTAAATATTGCATTATTTGAATGCATGTCTTAAAGTGTGTGGAGGAAGTAGGTAAGAGGAAAATATAAGTATCTCTAACTTGTGCCTCTTGCAGATCTGAGGTGGAGTCGCTGCGACGGGAATTGCAGGTTCTTTCTGAGCGCTACTCACAGAAGTGCTTGGAGATTGGCTCACTTACGCAGAGTGTGGAGGACAGGGAGAGGGCCCTACTGCGATGCCAGGAGGAGGGCAGGGAATTAGTGAGGCAGAACCAGGTACGAAGGTGCTAATCCCGAGCCTATTGTAACGTGAACTTGTGGCCCCAAAGGCTGGGTCCACGATCCCAGCTCTGTTCAGGATTCGACTTTCTTGGAGAATATTTAATGTTCCTATTCTTTCCTGGTTTACAGGAGCTGAATGACCGTTTGTCAGAGGAAATCAGTACGCTGCGATCCTTCATGGCCACACACACTGAAGGCGGAATCCAGAATAGTGAAAGGAACTCGTGTGAACTGGAGGTGAGCCCTCTGCTTTGAATGGTGACAGTCCTGTCAGGAGGGAGGGTGTGTGAGTTTGGCAAATAAATGGTTCGAGGCATGTGTGCTGTAGATACACATGCTTTGCATACTCTTGCCATCTAGTGTTGGGTCCAGATGTTTGCATGTTTTTCTTTGAAGAAGTCTTTCCTAGTCACGAGGTAAGGTGACTCCTCTTTTCGGTGATGGTGCGCATGGTCATCGACTCCATTGCTAGATTGTTTTTTTCCGCCATTGGGTTCGGACATGTATTGCTGCGCTCCGGTTCAAAACCGTTCTTCGGGTTCCCCTCGACACGCAATCCTCTCTACCCTCGACGGTATTGTTTCCGTACGCGTTCCCACTTCTCCGCGTATCGGTTCGACATCGGAATCTACCTTCCATCGGAAAGCTTCGTGGACGGCCTTCATGGCCTAACAGCGCTCAATCAGCTTTCAGTCGATGGATCGGACTCTATTTAAATTCTGTCCTCAGTGCCACTCGAAGTATCCGCGTAGCGACTCACACGAAGTGTGCAACTTGTGCTTGTCTCCCGAGCACAAGGAAGAAAATGGTGACGCTTGCAGATCGTTCCGATCAAAGAAGACTCTTCGCGATCGTTGGGTTCGACGTCGGGAGATGAGGCATCATAGCATTGAAGACACGCCAGACATCTTCGGTGAAGACTCCGGCCAAGACAACATCGAGGCATCAGCGGCAGAGGAGAAGGAAGCCTTCTCTGAACAAGACTCGGAGCTCGAGATAGACCTCGACGCTGAAGAACTGCTGCAGGGACAAGGTGATGTGAGTACCGAAGCCCTCTTGCCCCCACAAACTCCGAAAAAACACAAGGCTTCGGCACCACCTCTGCCTTCTGGACAAGGTCGGCACCGAGACGACGTTTCCGACGCCCCGTCTCCGGGTCTGGCTCCGAAACAACTAGTCAAGTCTTCCGGCTCGGTACCAGGTCACCAAAAGTCCTCTTCGGAGCCGAAACCCTCCGGTTCCAAGCGCAAATCCGGCTCAGAGCCAAAATCCTCCGTGCCAAAACCAAAGCAACCTTCGGAGCCGAAACCTTCCACGCTGAAAGGCCAGCCTCCGTCAGCACCGAAGACAACAGCACCGAAAAACTCTGCGCCGAAACAGAGACCCCTTCAGATCTGAAAGTGGGCACTTTTACGTTAACACCTGATCAGAAGCAAAAGAGGATACATATTAATCCAGAGACTGGCCATATTGACACTAAATCACCTCTAAAACGCAAGCTTCAGGATGAGGACACTTCTTACAAGGTCCCCTTGAAGAAAAAATCTGTAGCTACAAGTCCTTTCCATCTGCCATCATTTCCAACTTCAGCACCTCCGTCTCCACCTAAGAATCCTTTGCAGATTACACCTCAGGATTCCCCACGATCTCACCATGACGATACAGATGATGGGGGAGGTGAATCTCCCAATAGATCCATGGACAGATTACACAGTTGATCCCCCAGGTGATACTGATCCAGACCTTTACCCAGCCAAACCTTCTCCAGACGACAGTTCATCACACCAAGAACTCCTTGCTAGGGCTGCACATTACCATGGAGTAGAACTACACAAAGAATCACTAGAAGAAGATTTTTTTGTTTGAGACTTTAGCATCTACACACAGGTCATCACAGACACTTCCCATGCTTAAAGGCATGATGCGACATGCTGATGAGATTTTTAAAGACCCAGTCAGAGCACGCATCTTGACTCCTAGAGTGGACAAAAAATATATGACCTCTCCTACAGACCCTATATTTATCAAGGGACAGTTGCCATTAGATTCCTTAATAGTATCTAATGCTCGCAAGCAGGCAAATTCTCAGACCTCAGGAGATGCTCCTCAGTCAGATAAGGAGTCCAAGTTAATTGACGCTTCTGGAAAGCGCGTAGCTGCTCAGGCTGCAAATCAATGGCGCATTGCAAATACGCAAGACAAGGGCACACTGGGATGAAATGGAGCAATTGCTCCAATATCTCCCAGATAAGCATATGGCTAAGGCACAGGACTTAGTAAATGAAGGTAAGCTCATTTGTAATTCCTTTATACGATGTGCTCTAGATGCTGCAGACAGAGCAGCTAGAGAGGTTAACACCAGCATCCTGCTTAGGAGACACGCTTGGTTAAGGATGTCAGGGTTTAAACCTGAGGTCCAACAATCAATCCTTAACATACCCTTTGATAAGGAACACCTATTTGGTCCTAATGTAGACCAGGCGTTAGAAAAAATGAAAAAGGACATTGAAGTAGCTAAATCTATGGGAGCACTCCAGACTACATCCAACAGAGGCTCCTTTCGTCGCTCCTTTTACAGAGGAGGGTCAAAAACCCCATCCCCAGATCAAAATACCGCAACTTACTTAGGTAACACCCAGTCCTCTCCCTCCAGAGGGTTTTTTCGAGGAGGTTATAGAGGCAACAACTTCAAGGGTAGGGGTGAGGGCAACACACCCCGTAACTCCCCTTCCCCCAACAAACAGTGACTTGCCCACGCTTCCCCCCCCCGATTACACCACACCTGTCGGGATAAGACTTCAACAATTTTTCCCCATTTGGCAGTCTATAACATCAGACAAATGGGTGCTTGGAATTATCCAACATGGTTATTGCCTGGAGCTTAGCAGCAATCCCCCAAGCATTCCACCTCGATCTCACAAGCTATCTCCAGAACACATCCACTTGCTAAAACAAGAGGTCCAGTCCCTCTTACTAAAAGGGGCAATGGAGCCAGTTCCAATACAGTACCAGGGCTCAGGGGTTTATTCTCTGTATTTTCTCATCCCCAAAAAGGACGGTTCCCTAAGACCTATTCTGGATCTCAGAGAGCTAAACCATTATACACTGTCAGAGCATTTTCACATGGTGACACTTCAACAGGTACTCCCACTTTTACAAAGAGAAGATTTTATGTCTACTCTAGATATAAAAGACGCATATTTTCACGTTCCGATTCATCCGGCTCATCGCAAATACCTCAGATTTGTGATAGGCAAGCATTACCAGTTCGAGGTGCTTCCCTTTGGAGTGACTACAGTGCCCAGAGTTTTTACAAAATGTCTGGCAGTAGTCGCTGCTCATCTAAGAAGACAACAAATTCATGTCTTCCCCTATCTGGACAACTGGCTTATCAAAGCCAGCACTCACCAGCACTGTCTACAGCACACACAGATCACAATAGATCTACTTCATCACCATCAATGCTCAAAAATCTCCACCTGCATCCGTCACAGATGCAGTCGTACTTAGGAGCCAGTCTAGACACAGTCAAAGCTCTAGCCGCTCCCAATGTAGCCAGAATAAGCAATATTCAGACTGCTTCTACATATTCAACCCGATCAAGCTTTACCAGCCATAGTGTTCATGCAACTGCTGGGAATGTTGGCGTCTTGCATCGCAATTGTACCCCATGCAAGGCTTCACATGCGTCCCCTACAACAGTGCTTGGCACGCACGTCAGTGGAATCAGTCGCAGGGTCAATAAACCGATCTAGTATTGGTAGACAGCCGTACCCATCGCTCTCTGCAGTGATGGAACCCACAAAACTTATCAAAGGGACGGCCTTTCATCGACCCTATTCCACAGATCGTTCTCACAACAGACGCATCTCTAACAGGTTGGGGGGCTCATCTCAAAGGTTACACAATAGAGGGCTTGTGGAGCAACAAGCACAAAAGACTCCACATCATCCATCTAGAGCTTTTAGCAGTTTTTCTAGCACTCAAAGCTTTTCAAACTCACCTTATAGCCAAAACTGTCCTAGTCCGAACAGACAACATGACAGCGATGTATTATGTACAGAAACTGGGGGGGGGGGGACACTCTCTGCAACTTTCGACACTAGCTCAACCCATTAGGAATTGGGTAATTAATCACAAAATGTATCTTCTGGCAGAACATCTCCCAGGAGTAAACAATCAAATTGCCGACCTCCTCAGCAGAAGGAGACAGCAAATTCATGAGTGGGGAACTTCATCCCCAAGTTCTCCTTCCCTACTTCCAACAATGGGGTTTTCCACAGACAGACCTGTTTGCCACAGCCGAAAATGCAAAATGCCCAAGTTTCTGCGCCAGGTTCCCACACCCGCTCTCAAAGGGCAATGCCCTATGGATGAACTGGTCAGGGATATTTGCCTAGGCTCTTCCACCGCTCCCGCTCATTCCGCATGTGGTTCGGAAACTCAAATATCCCTCACACTAATCCTAGTAGCTCCCACATGGGCCCGTCAACCATGGTACACCACACTGTTGGAGCTATCAATAGTTCCACATCAAAAGCTGCACCTCACCTCCAGTCTCCTCACACAGAACCATGAAGAATTCAGACATCCATATCCCAAAGAACGAAATCTAGTGATCTGGCTCCTGAAGTCAGTTTGGTTATTTAAACTTGCCACCAGACTGTATGAATATTCTAAAGGAAGCAAGTAGGCCTACCACCAGAGCTTGCTATGCAGCTAAATGGAAAAGATTTGTTATATACTGCAATAACAACAAAATAGATCCTTTAGATGCTTCTATACAAAACATTATATGTTACCTCTTACATTTACAACAAACTGGACTAGCTTACTCATCTATTTGTTTGCACCTGGCAGCAGTAGCGGCGTACTTGCAGAATAGACAACATTTGTCACTATTCAGCGTTCCAGTAATCCAAGCTTTCATGGAAGGATTAAAAAGGTAATACCACCAAGAATTCCTCCTGCTCCAGTATGGAATCTTAACATCGTTCGCACAAGGCTCATGGGGTTACCTTTTGAACCATTGCACAAGTGCCCGTTGCAATTTCTGTCTTGGAAGGTTGCTTTTGTCATTGCCATCACATCACTAAGGAGAGTTGGTCAGCTACAGGCATTAACCTTAGAAGAACTCTTCTTTCAGCCACACAAAGACCGATAGTTCTCTGCACCAACCCTAAATACCTTCCCAAAGTAGCTTCTGCTTTTCATATAAACCAATCAGTTGAGTTACCAGTTTTCTTTCCTCAACCTGATTCTGTAGCAGAACGCGCTCTTCACACGCTTGACGTTAAAAGGGCTTTACTGTACTACATAGATGGGACAAAAGACTTTCGCAAAACAACTGTTTGTTGCATTTGCTTCACCTCACAAAGGCAATCCGATCTCAAAATCTGGTATTGCCAGATGGATTGTTAAATGCATTCAAACTTGCTATATTAAAGCTAAAAAAACTTTAACCATACCCCCTAGAGTGCATTCCACTCGCAAAATAGGGGCTTCAGTAACCTTTTTAGGCAGCATTCCTCTCGCTGACATATGTAAGGCAGCTACATGGTCTGCACCACACACATTTACCAAACACTATTGTGTAGATATTGGACTGCTTTCCCCTCTCCGGTCTTCCAGTCACTATTTCCATTCCTCTCCCCTGTTTTCTCTCTCCCCCAGATCCCCACCCCCACCTTCCTTCCCCATATGACGCGAGTCTTGGTTTAGGCTACGCACTAATAACTTATTTTATCGTGTAATCTCATGTTTTTCTCCTCTGATGATACGTGTAACTGTAACTGATAACTTCTTAACCTGTAACCTGCGGATCCTCATGTAAAGCGCTCTGATACCTTCGGGTCTAGCCAGCGCTATATAAAACTTTTCAAATAAATAGATCTGTTAGTATGTCAACGGGCTAATGTAGGCCAAGCAGTACTTAAAACACTGTTTCAAACAACTGCAACATCTACAGGTTAGCCACCGCTTTGGGAGTATACTGCTTTGTAGTCTATGCAAAGCATGTGTATCTACAGCACACATGCCTCAAACGGATAATGTTACTTACCCAGTAAGCATCTGTTGGCATGTAGAGCTGTAGATTTGCATGCGCCCACCCAGGTACCTGTAGTTGTTAGTTATTCATTATACATTCATATGCATGGACATCTCTATACTACACTTACTTACTTCATTCTCGCCCTCTTGCGGGAAAACAATCTAACAATGGACTCGATGACTATGCGCACTATCACCGAAAGGAGTCGTCCCCCCTTACCTCGTGACTAGGAAAAACTTCTTCGAAGAAAAACAACTTGCAAACATCCGGACCCAACACTAGATGGCAGGAGTATGCAAAGCATGTGAATCTACAGCTCTGCATGCCAAGAACAGATGCTTACTGGGTAAGTAACATTATCCTTTTCTTAGACTGACCCTCTTCTCATTGGCACCCCTTCACATGCGCTTGTCTTCCTTTACTAACAGCCAATTTTCTTTCCATCAATACCCCATGTCCATTTCTCCCCATCTTCAGATTTTACATGTTTAATTCTTTGCCTTTCTTCTTTTTATTTGCCTTGCTTTTTATCCAGTTTCTTTGCATTTTTCTCCCCTACATGTTTAGATTTATACCTCTGGTTTCTTTCTTCCCTCAACTTCTCTGCTCCCTTCACATCTGCTTTCTTGTATTTGCTTCTTTTGTTCATTTGTCATCTTTGTCACCTCATTCTCTCATCATTCCTGGTTCTTTTCCAGCCTCTAATTTTCCTGGTGTCCTCTTCCCCATCTTCATTTTGTTTCCACCTGCTCTTTGTATCTAATAGTGCACATGTTTCCCTGCATGCTTTGCATACTCCTGCCGGCTAGTGTTGGGTCTGGATGTTTGCAAGTTGTTTTTCTTCGAAGAATTCTTTCGAGTCACGAGGTAAGGTGACTCCTCCTCTCGGTGATAATGCGCATGGGCATAGACTACATAGTTAGATTGTTTTCTTTACGCAATTCGGACGTGTTTTGCGGCGCTCCGGTTCGAGACCCTTTGGTACGCAATCCACTTGACCCTCATCGGTATTGTTTCAAACGCGTTTCCCATCCCTTGCGTATCGAAACTTAGTTGGGTCGGAACACTCTAACCGCAGCCTTCAAGCCTTTCCTGTTCGAGTTATCTGCCACTCGACACCAACTCCATCGAGTAATGCACTGATGGATCGGGCTCCGTTTCAGTTCTGCCCTCGGTGCTGCTCTAAATATACACCCATCGATCTTCACAAATTCTGTAATCTGTGCCTCTCCCCGGAGCACAGAGAAAGAGGATTGTGACGCCTGTCGGTCATTTCGATCCAAGAAGACCTTACGGGACCATCTGGCTCGATGTAGAGAGAGAGAGGCAGAGCATTGAAGACACTCCTGGTATCTTTGGAGAACAAGATATCGAACCGGAAGACATGGAGGTGTCAGCAGCTGAAGAGGAAGATACTTTCTCTGTTCAAGATTCCAAAATAGAACTGGAGTCCCATGATGTTCCACCTGGTCAAGGTGCCATGAGTACCCAAACCCCCATTGCACACACACAGGTCTGCTTCCACCAAACAAAAGGCTTCCGGGCCACCACTGCCATCCGGCCAAGGTAGGCATCAAGATTCTTCTTAGAACGTCCCGTTCTCTGGCTCAGCACCGAAAGCACAAGCAAAGCCTTCCGGCTCGAGCCAAGATAACACACCACCTGCTCCTAAACCTTCGGTTCTGAAGGACAAGAAAGAGAAACCTGGTTTGGCTCTAAAAAATTTAGCACTGAAACACAAATCTACTTCTCTAACTCTTCCGGAGCAGATTCTTGAAACCATGAAAGAGACGGGATCCAAATAAAAAAAAATCCATAGAAAAAAATACATATTCATCCAGATACTGGGCGCATCATAACAAAACCTGCCCTACCACCATCCACCAAAACAAAGATTCCTTGTCTAGAGGACACTGGAAATATTATTCCTCTAAAAAAGACATTGGTACCAGTCCCTTCCACCCTATTCCTCATTCCCCTCCACCACCATCTTCAACTGTGCCTTTAGTACCTTATTCACCAGGAAACCCTTTAAACATCACACCTCAGGGTTCTCTTCACACAGACCTGGATGCAGATGTAGGGGATGACACTTAAGAAGCACCACCAGACCCATAGCATGACTACAATGTAGACTCTCCAGATGACATAGATCCTGATCTTTATCCTGAAAAACCCTCACCTCCTGATGACAACACCTCATATTGGGAGTTAATAGCCAGGGCAGCTGCATACCATGGGGTCACAATACATAGAGAAGCCTTAGAGGAGGACTTTCTATTTGAAACACTAGGGGCTACACACAAACATCAGTCTCTCTCTATGATAAAAGGTATGATGCAACATGCAGAGGATATTTTTAAGCACACTGCACGCATAAGCATTATAACCGAGTTGACAAAAAGTATAAACCCCCACCTTCTGACCCAATTTTTATTAGGGGTCAGCTTACACCAGATTCTTTGGTAGTGTCTAATGCTCGTAAAAGAGCAAATTCACAATCAGCTGATGCAATACCTCCAGACAAAGTATCAAAATTAATAGATGCCTCAGGCAAAAGAGTGGCTGCACAATAAGCATATCACTATCATATAGCCAACACGCAGGGTCTGCTTGCTAGGTATGATAGAGTCCACTGGGATGAAATGGAAGAATTAATCCAATATCTCCCAGGGGAGCGTAAGAAAAAAGGACAGGAATTGGTACAGGAGGGGAAATTAATCTCCAACTCCTCCATCCGGTGTGCACTAGATGCTGCTGATACCGCAGCCAGAGGAATTAACACCAGCATCCTCCTCAGAAGACACACATGGCTGCGTATCTCTGGTTTTAAACCAGAAGTCCAACAGACAATATTAAATGCTCCTTTTGACAAAGAACATCTTTTTGGACCACAAGTAGATGAAACATTGGAAAAGATGAAAAAGGATACTGAAGTAGCTAAATCTGTGGGAGCACTTCAGACACCCTCTAATAGAGGTTTCTTTTGTCGCTCATTCTATAGGAGAGGTTCAAAAACTACCTCCACAGATGCCTCTGCATCTTCATACAGGCCCCAAACTCTAAACCTTTCCACTCTAGAGGATTTTACAGAGGAGGATATAGGGGTAACCACTCCAAAGGTAGAGGCACACCAACCGGTACAGCCCCATCTTCCAACAAGTATTGACTTCATAACGATTCCTCCAATCATCTTACACCTGTCGGAGGGCCTCTACAACAGTTTCTTCCCACTTGACAATCAATAACATCCGACAAGTGGGTGTTGGTCATTATCCAAAATGGTTATTGCCTGGAGCTCACCAGCAATCCTCCCAATATCCCACCTCGCACCCACAGGTTCTCTGGAGCACCAATAACTGCTCAAACTGGAAATACAAGCTCTGTTAACAAAAGGAGCTATAGAACCAGTTCCAATACATCATCAAGGGCTAGGGATTTACTCCCTTTACTTCCTAATCACCAAAAAGTACAGTTCTCTACAGCCTATTTTAGATCTCAGGCCTTTAAACCTATGCATACCATCAGAGCACTTCCATATGGTCACACTTCAGTAAGTGCTTCCACTCTTAAAGCAAGGCAACTTTGTCGGCACTCGACTTAAAGGATACATATTTTCACATTCCGATTTACCCAGCACATCGAAAATATCTCAGATTTGTGATGGCAGGAAGCCATTACCAATTCATAGTACTACAGTTCGGGTTTACTACTGCACCCAGAGTATTCACCAAATGCTTAGCAGTGGTAGCAGCTCATCTCATCTAAGAAGACAACAGATTCATGTCTTCCCATAGCTAGGCGATTGACTTATCAAAGCCAACACATACCACAGGTGTCAACAACACACTCAATTTAACATAAACCTTCTACATCAGCTGGGATTCACAGTCCGCACCCAAGAATCCCATCTTCAACCTTCACAGCTGCATCCTTATCTAGGAGCTATGCTCAACACTCAAACAGGTCTACCCTATCCAAATGCATCCAGGATTCGAAAATTTCAAACATTGCTTCCACAATTCCAAAGCAATCAGTATCTAACTGTCAGAACTTTCATGCAACTACTAGGGGTGATGGCATCATGCATTACCATACTGCCTCATGCAAGATTAAACATGCGACCTCTACAGGAATGCATAGCACATCAATGGAATCAATCACAGGCTCAATTACAAGATCTAGTGTTGACAGCTGCACCCATCGCTCTCTGCAGTGGTGGAACACACAAAACTTATCAAAGGGGCAGCCCTTTGTCGACCCTGTACCACAAATTGTGCTAAAAACGAGCACATTCCTCACAGGGTGGGGTGCCCACTTACAACACCTAACAGTTCAGGGACCATGGGACATCAAACACCAAAGCCTCCACATCAACTACCTAGAGCTTCAAGCTGTTCACCTAACGTTCAAAGCATTTCTACCTCACCTTATAAGAAGGCTGTCCTAGTCCAGACGGACAATATGACAGCCATGTACTATGTTCAAAAACGGGGGGGGGGGGGACACACTCTCTCTACAGTTACCACGTCTCTCTCTGACCATTTGGCAATACATCACAAAATGCAACTGGTAGCAGAACACCTTCCAGGGACAGACAACAACTTTACTGACCTCAGTAGGATGCGGCAACAAGTCCACGAGTGGGAACTCCACCCTCAAGCCCTCCTCCCATACTTCCACAGGTGAGGATTTCCACAAAAAGATCTCTTTGCAACAGCAGAGAACACAAAATGCCCTAACTTCACCTCCAGGTACCCACACCTTCTATCCAAAGGCAATGCCCTATGGATGAATTGGTCAGGAATATTTGCCTACGCTTTTCTGCCTCTCCCTCTTCTTCCATTTCTGGTTCGGAAGCTCAGGCAAACGTCTTTCAACCTCATTGTAGTGGCTCCCACCTGGGCTCGTCAACCATGGTTGACCACACAACTAGAACTTTCAGTAGTTCTACACGAGAAGCTTCCCCTCACCCCAAACCTTCTTACTCAGAACCATGGCGAAATCAGACATCCAAACCCCAAGGAGCCCAACCTAGCGATTTGGCTCCTGAAGTCAGAGTTTGGATATCTAAATCTTTCACCAGATTGCATGACCATTCTTAAGGAAGCACGTAAACCTACCACTAGAGCATGCTATGCAGCTAAGTGGAAAAGGTTTGTTATCTACTATAATAACCGAACAATTGACCCACCTGATGCACCTGTACAAAACCTTATTTGTTATCTCTTGCACCTACAACGTTCAGGCCTTGCCTACATCTCCATACATCTACACCTGGCAGCTGTGGCTGCCTATCTTCAAAACAGACATTTATCTTTATTCAGAGTACCAGTTATTAAAGCTTTCATGGAAGGCCTTAAAAGGTTGATACCACCAAAAGTTCCACCTGCATGGAACCTTAATATTGTTCTAACAAGACTTATGGGTCCACCTTTTGAACCTTTACATAACTGTCCCCTCCAATTTCTCACTTGAAAGGTTGCTTTCTTAATTGCTATCACCTCACTAAGACGTGTAAGTGAGCTTCAGGCTCTAACAGTAGAAGAACGATCTTTTCAGCTTCATAGAGATAGGGTGGTTCTTCGTACCAACCCAAAAATCCTTCCTAAGGTGGTGTCAGCTTTTCATATTAACCAATCAGTTGAGCTCCCTGTTTTCTTCCCTCAACCAGAATCTGTAGCAGAGAGAGCCCTGCATACATTAGATCTCAAAGAGCATTAATGTATTATATCGACAGAATAAAGGATTTTCACAAAACACATTTTTATTGATTTTGCTTCCTCATACGGGAAACCTATTTCAAAATCTGGCATTCTAGATGGATTGTTAAATGTATCCAAACATGCTATATTTAAGCCAAAAGGACTTTGTCTATACCTCCTAGAGCCCATTCTACTCGTAAAATAGGAGCATCTACGGCTTTTTTTAGGTAACATTCCTATAACTGACATTTGTAAAGCAGCTACATGGTCTACACCACACACATTTATCAAACATTATTGTGTGGATGTTAGCACGCCAACAAGCTAAGGTAGGACAAGCACTGCTAAGCACACTTTTTCAGACAACAGTAACGCCCACTGGTTAGCCACTGCTTAGGGAGAGTACTGCTATACAGTCTATGCAAAGCATGTGTATCTACAGCACACATGCCTCGAACGGATTCTGTTACATAACCTGTAAGCATCTGTTCTTGGCATGTAGAGCTGTAGATTCACATGCACCCTCCCTCCTCCCCGGACACCTATGATCGTTGCAATTCCTATTTGCATTCCACATACATGGACATCTCTATTTGCGCTTGCTTACTCCATTCTCACCCTCTTGTGGCAAAACAATCTAACAATGGAGACTAGGCCCATGCGCATTATCACCGAGAGAGGGAATCCCCTTACTTGACTTGAGAGACTTATTCGAAGAAAAGCAACTTGCAAATATCTGGACCCAACACTAGATGGCCGGATTATGCAAAGCATGTGAATCTACAGCTTGTCATGCCAAGAACAAATGCTTACAGGGTAAGTAACATAATCCTTTTTGTTTATCCTCTTATTTGCTGTCTACTCTCTACTGCCTATTATTTTCCCTTTTGCCCCTTTTCTATATGCCTTTTCTTTTTCCCCCTTTTGTCCTTGGCTTTGCATTCCAGTGCCCGTTTTCTTTTTAACTTTCCTTCTTTCATATCTTACTCTGTTACCTTGCCTCCTTCTTTCTGACCATCTTCTCTTGTTACCGGTTTGTCCTCCTTTTTTCCTCTAAACTCTCTTGTTTGGCTGCATGCTGTTCTATCTCCTTTCTAATAGTTTTTTCATTTTTTGTCTCCCACCTCCTGTTTCCTCTATATATGCTCACAGGTGCTGCTGAGGGTTAAAGAAAATGAGCTTCAGTATCTGAAGCAAGAAGTGAACTGTCTGCGAGACGAACTTCACAATCTGCAAAAGGTCAGTCAAAGAGTGTGCTGACAGCACTTCTACATGCACCGATGCTCACGTGTGGCAAACCCTGCTTTGGTCCTATAAAATGGGAATCTCTTACCTTTGTTTCCACTCACTCCGTGAATTAACCAATTGCTTGTCGGTAATCTTAAATTAGTCTTGAGTCCAACTCTTCCTTGTTCTAGTCCGTGCTCATGGGGCATCCGAAGGATCACGCTCTGGATATTACCTTCTTGGATTGCACCACTTGAAATTCCTTTATTTTTGTACACTTTTTATACCTTTTCTTGAAAAAGAAAAATAAGTCTCTTCCCTGTGTCCTGCAAATCTGAGGACCTTTCCAAAACTACTTGTCATACCTTGCTTTACTTCAGTGTGGCCCCTAGGAGAACACACTGGAAGGGCTTCCAGATCAGGAATGGGATTGTTGGACTATGAGTAATCAAGAGTAGCTGCAAGTCACTGGGTCGTTTAGCTGTAATACCTCACCAGTCCTTGGCTCTTGATAAACTATCCAAGCAGTATCAAACACGCTGTCGCCAACTTGAGGCGCCATCTCTTTATTTAAGCACAAATATGCAGCCCTCCAAGCAAGGGATAGCGCTGAGCACACGACCGCCCGAGACTGCAGTCACAGTCCAACTTTCAGGCCATAGTGATTTACAGAGTTATTGGGAAGGAGGGGGGCTGCTTTAAACTCTGTAGTTGATGGGGGGGGAGAGGGTGGTCTGATTTGGACTCTATAGTTGGGTGTAACTGTCCAGGACACATTTCAGAGCCATCTCAGTCAGCGAGGCTGGCTCCAGCTGGAACATAGACCGTTTTGCTCAGTTGTGCTATTATCAGCCCTCTCCTAACCCATCCTCCACTGCAAAACGTTTGGCTCTGTGGTCTTAAAAAGGGCTGCTTCTGAGAACCAATACCTTACCTAGCAGCTCCATCCCTGATCAAACTCCATGCAGGAACAGCTCGCAGTGAGACGCTCGCATGGCTGGGGATAAAAGCTCTCCCCATTTAGCACTACTAGGCATAATTTGATGCCCCTAGTATGTCATAATGTAAAGATAAATTGTTTGCTGTTTTCATACAAAATACTGCCCAGGTTTAAGTCCTCCTACACCCTTTGGCGAAGTACAGGCTCAATGCAAACTTACCAACTAAAGATGGGAATCCTGAGGGGCGTGGCCAAGATGGCGGCGAGATAGGACGTGTCTTTCCGTCTCTCCTGCTGGCCGCCTAACAAAGTACGGGCCCTTGGCCGCCTAAAGCTTCGGGAGGGACCTGAAAGTGAGCCCCGGTAACGTGTCTGACCCCGGGAAACACTGAGTGGTCGACAGGGGAGGCCGGTGACCCCGGAGGAGCGGCTGGGCCTCGTGGCGGACCCGGGGTGCGGCCGGGGAGAAAGACTCCGGAGACACCCGGAGCCGTGCGCAGAGGAGAGCCTGGCCGCGCGGTGAAGCCTGAAAGAGGTGAATGCGGGCTGCATCATCGGCTTGCAGAGCGCGCTGAGGAGGCGCATGGCGGCGGTGGAGGCCCGGGAAGTGGACTAAGGGTAGCGAGGCCCGTGTCGGGGACTGCCGCAGCGACACACCCGCCATTTTGCCCAGCGGCCGCGCGGCTCTCTCGGGCCGTGTGAGCAGATGAGACCAGGTCCCGCGGTCGGCGACCTCTACGCCACAACACATTACAGGCAAGTGAGGGGCGCGGCGCTGACAGTACGCAGCGCTCGATTTGCATCACGAGCCGGGGGAGAACCGGCCCAGCCCTGAAACGCAACCCGGGGAGCAAGCGCCGCGAGGCCCAGAGTGTAGCCCCCTCCCACGTTTGCTTCAGGTGAGGGGCAAAGGGTGACGACCGGCCCAATCAGGAGGAGCATACAGGTTGGCATACCTGGGCACGGCGGACAGGGAGGAGGCCCCACTGCCTAGACACAAGCTGCGCTGTGTCCCTTACAGAACCTGACGGGACACCCAGTACCCAAGACGCACGTGGCACTAGAGGAGAGGCAGCCCGCCCTGGTGGAGCCCACAGCCGGAATCCGGCACGCTCTAGCACGGCCGCCATTAGAGGCGGTCGCCGAGGGTGGGGCCCGGCGGCCTATGGAAGCGGCCCGGGTGCGGCTTGTGGGTTCGCCGTGCGGTCCCCCGCTCGGCCCTGGTCCCGGCCTGGGGCCTAAAGGAATACTAGTCTGCGGCCCACCCACGAATTTGACTGGCCACAAAACACGAGGCCCGCGGATGAGGGCCCCGCCAGAAGGGCGGAAGTAAAATAGCACTGAACGCGATCCCTACTAAGCATCACATCTGCTGCGGCACGACAGTGGCGAAGCCACATAATTCCTGACCAGGAGGTCTCTGGAACCTCTGGGTGGCAGGGACGGGAGAGCTACCGGGAACGACCCCGCCTGCCCATCTCCACCTGAGCATCCTTGTGGCACTAGACGCTCGCCAGTTTGAGAAGAGACGCACAAGGGGTCACTTTATTCCCCCCTCTGCCTCAGCTGCACGCAGTGAGCGACGGGACCGGAACTGGGATCTCCCATCCCCGGTATAGCCAAACAAACTAAGCGGACTAGCGGCAGTGTGTCACAAACACAGAGAGGGAGTCCACGGAGCCCCCCCCGCACCCACAACTCAGTCTAGGAGTCCTCATTCTGTGTCTGGAGCGGTCACGAGCTAGCACTACACACTCCACCCCATAGGGAAGGAACATGTCCTCTACCCGAGGGAAGAAGGACAAAACACTAAAGGAACTCTTCGCACGCCCTCAGGGTGGAGCAGCGACGGACCCTCCACCGACGGACGACGACGCATTATCACAGATGGGAGAGTCTAAAGAGGAACCGGTGACGCAGGCTTTCCTGGAATCCCTGTTTACGACACTCCGTGCCGATCTACGAACGGTCAAACGAGACCTGACATCTGAAATTAAGGACATACGCAAAGATGTGGATTGTATAGGCGAGCGAGTTGCGGCGCTAGAAGACAAAGGAGATACCAGGGACGTGGAACTGACTGCTCTACAACAAGAGGTCATTCGCATTCATGATCAGCAAGTCGATCTCCAAACACTTCTCGAAGACTTGGAGAATCGCTCCCGTCGTCACAACATCAGAATCCGCGGGGTGAGAGCGAATGAAGAGGCTGGCGACATCTTCACCTATGTGCGAGAACTGTTCAACCCCGTCTTGGGCAACCCGCCTGAGGCAGACCTCAGAATCGACAGAACACATAGGATGCCTTCCCCGCTGTGACCAAAGCTCCCCCGTCTGACATATTGGTATGCGTCCAAGACTTCCACACTAAGGAGGAAATCCTTCGCAAAGCCAGATTGATGCATCCGATCATATTCCGAGACCAGAAACCAGTTCTATATCAGGACCTAGCGGCACTCACTCTTCAGAAGCGAAGGACCTTCAGACCTATCACCACACACTTACGCCAACGTAACATCTCATACTGGGGGGGTATCCATTCCGACTTATTTTCTGGCTTGATGGCAAGCTCTTTCAACTCCGCTCTCTCTCCGAGGCAAGTCGGTGCTAGGAGTTGACATCCCTGACGATGATGAAGGCAGCGGTAGCCCCACCCGTGGGACTGGAGAGGCACAACCACGCTGGCGGCAACGGGCGACGCCGCCGCACTAAAAGACCGGATCCCGCGGAAATCACGAAAGGACAGCAGGCGGTGCTGGAGGCCCTGCCAGAGGCCCTTGCAAAGGCCGAGTTCGTGAACAACACAGGGGCCACTCGTTCTTCCTGAATCCAAAACTCGGACGGCTGGCGGGGGAGGCGGAGAGGCAACCTTGGCCACAACACGGCTCCCATGAAGACCTACCACCGATCGTCCACGGATGACGGACTGAACTATGCTTTCCGAACCTTCCCGGGCACCTGTTGTGCCAATTTTTCATGGTTTGTTTTTCTTTATTTGTTTGCCTTTTGTTCTGGGGGTCCCCTGTCCACTGCCCCCCGAATCCTGCAGCCGTGGCACAGAAGCACTAGGTGCATCCTACGACTACATAGAAGCCAACACACCTCGATCCTCTATCCGGTTTCCCCATTGCACGCCAGACCCAACACCTTAAATGCCGCCTAACACTCTTAAAGTCCTCACACTTAACGTGCGAGGGCTCAACAACCCGGTCAAACGCCGGGCGATCCTCTCCTATCTGGAGAGCACGGGCGCGGATATCTGTCTCCTCCAAGAGACACACTTGCTCGTGAAAGATTGCCACCGACTTAGGTCACGCAGTTTTTCTCATCTAAGCCCTCCAAGACAGCAGGGGTAGCGATCTTAGTCTCCCGGGCATTCCAAGGGAAGGTGATGCAAAAGGTGACGGATATCAAGGGTAGGTTGCTTACCTATCAGTTCGCGATTGGAGGACACACATTAGTCATAGGGTCCATATACGCACCCAAGGAAGGGAAGGAACGGTTTTTGCATGAAGCTCTGACGGAAGCTACTGCTACGCCCGAGCGTAAGATTTTGCTGGGGGGAGATCTTAACTTGGTTTTCGACAACACTCTGGATAGGTCAGCCCAACGCACAGGTCAAGGGGGTGCTCTTTCCCACACGGGGCGGTCCCGCCTGGAGGACTTGGGCTTGATGGATCTCTGGCGATACTACCACCCGCGTCTCAGGGAATACTACTACTCTAGCGCCAATAAAACCTACGCGCGTCTTGATTACCTCATAGGCTCCTTGGCGCTTCGCGACATCACAAAGGCAGTAGAAATTCTTGTAGCGGCATTGTCCGACCACGCACCAGTAGTAGCCACCCTGACACTACCGCCTATCCAGCGACCAGCGCGACAGTGGCGCTTACGGGACACCTTTCTTTAGCGTGCAGATGTAGTTGCCCAGATACAACGCGCACTCGATGAGTACACAGCGCACAATGACAACCCAGCCACGCTCATGTCCACTAGGTGGGAGGACCTGAAGGCGGTTATCCGGGGCGAATTCATCGCCATATCATCCGCAGATCACGCAGATCGCAGACAAAAGAGAGAAGACCTTACTCAGAAGGTGCGGGAACTGGAACAAATGCACCAACGCACGGGGGCTCCCCGAACTTGGCGCCAATTGACAGCAACTCGGTCACAGCTGGCTGCAATAGACCGTGGCAGGGCAGAATATGCTGCGCTGCACCTGCGCCATTCCTTTTATGTTGGTGGGGGGGGGGGACAAATGCGGGCGGTTGCTAGCACATAAACTAAGAGAGGTTAGACGGCTCCAGGGGGTCCAGGAGATCAGGGACCAAAGTGGGACAGCGATCACAGACGACGCAGCTATCGCCGAGACTTTCCGAAATTTCTACGCCCACTTGTATAATGAACAACAACTGGCTGCGGAGGACATAGACGCGTACCTGACGCAAGCCCGTCTTCCCTCTCTGACCAGGCGGAGCATATAGAACAGGAGATACGAATCGAAGAAGTCATAGCGGCTATCTCGCGACTCAAACCAGCCAAATCCCCAGGCCCAGATGGCTACACGTCGGCCTTTTACAAGCATTTCTGTTCTACACTAGCACCTCTACTGACCAGGCTTTTTAACTCCTTTGCGTCCCCAGGGGCGATCCCCAAATCCATGCTGGAGGCCGCAATTGCGGTCATCCCTAAGCCAGGGAAGGATAGGACTAACTGCGGGGCCTACAGGCCTATTTCCCTCTTAAATATTGACCTGAAACTCTATACTGGGATTCTCGCTGGCCGACTAGCCCCTTATATGCCAGCGCTCATAGACCCCGACCAGACGGGATTTATCCCCCAGCGCCAGACCAGTGATAATACCAAGAGGGTCCTGCATCTCATAGAGAAGGCGTCGCGCATTCCAGGGGAATACATACTCCTCACCATCGACGCCGTAAAGGCCTTCGATCGGGTTCACTGGCCCTACTTAGAACAGGCAATGATCCACATAGGTTTGGGGGAGAGAATGAGAACGCATATCCTAAACTGCTATCACTCTCCAACTGCGTCAGTGAGGGTTAACGGGCACACTTCAACTCCGTCTCCCATCAGTAGAAGCACTTGTCAGGGTTGTCCTTTTGTCGCCCCTGCTCTTTGCTCTATACATGGAGCCGCTGGCGCAGAGAGTGAGGGAGCACCCACAAGTCACAGACATTAAGTTCGGGGGCGATATCCATACTATCAGCTTGTACGCGGACGATGATCTCGTCACTCTATCAGACCTGGAGACTGCCCTGGGAGCCTTCCTGGGGCAGCTGGACTCCTTCGCGAAGGCCTCCGGATTCAAAGTCAACATCACGAAATCTATCGCCCTAAATCTTTCATTGTCACCACAGGCGTTGGTACGTCTCCAAAATCGGCACCCCATTCAGTGGTCTGACGAGACAGTCCCCTACCTAGGAATTCACCTGGCTCCTACACTACAGACTACGGCGTCGGTGAACTCAAACCCGCACAGATCTGCAGCGATGGAAACACTACCCCATTTCCTGGCTGGGACGCATTGCAGCTATTAAGATGACAATTCTACCTAAAATCGTCTACCTCTTTCAGATGCTCCCCCTGCAACCTCCCACAGGATGGCTGCGCCGCATTCAGTCGGAACTTTCCCTTTTTATTTGGCAGGGCCGCAAGCCGAGAATGAAGAGGACTGTCAGCACTCTGCCGCCTAACGATGGGGGCCTCGGGATTCTAGACATCACGCTCTACTACAAAGCTGCACAATTGCGGCATTTGGTCGAATGGAGCCGCACTGAATCGGAAAAGCACTGGTTATTCCAGGACCGAGCAGTGGCTGGCACCTCTCTAATGAAGATCCCTTTCCTTAAGAAACAGCAGAGACCACCCAACCTATACGCTTCATACATCACCCGCACCACATTAACATCATGGGACCAGACCAGTAGGAGTCACAACCTGACTACCTTCCCCTCCCCCCTACACCACTTTTTGATAACCCTGACTTCAGCCCTGGGACAGGAGAGATGTCTTTTACACACTGGAGAATCACAGAATGCCGGGCAATGGGTCACCTATTTGATGTGGAGGGCATCATCCCCCTTGGCGCAGCTTAGAGCCGATTACGGCCTCCCCGAGACCGAGCGGCTGCGGTATTGGCAGTTACGACACTGGGTACTACATCCTGACAACAGGTCGCAGGCGCAAAGACACCTCACCCCTTTCGAGCGCTGGCTTGTCACTCGGTCATCAGATAAGAAACTGATCTCGGATCTATATAAAATGCTACTCGCTCGATACGCGCGTGTTTACAATGCAGGCCGTGCGCGCTGGGAGAGGGACCTTGGGCGCGAACTCGGCAGCAAAGAATGAAAAGGGGCATACTATAGGGCGCGCCACACCGCGAGCCATATGGGACTCACAGAAACACTAACAAAATTAGCCTCCTACTGGTATTACACCCCTGAGCGGCTACACCAGGCTGACCCCGCACACAGCGCTGACTGTTGGAGAGGGTGTGGGAGAAAGGGTACACTGGTCCATCTACTATGGGAATGCGAACACCTGCACCAATATTGGTCTCAAATCCTGGACGAAATAGACAAACACCTCGATACGGAACTGCCCAGACTCCCAGAATACGTCCTCTTAGGAGTCCTGAACCCTCTCACGTATCCCCTAAAATCCAGAAGAGGGCGACAGATAGCGATAGCACTGGGCACAGCCACTCAAAACATCTTAACACATTGGAGAACTCCTCGGATTCCCACACACACACGGGCTGGCTTCAGCGAATGTGGCACATTCTAGGGATGGAGAAGATCTCGCTCACGTTGGCAGGGAAAGGCTCGACGTTTAGCGAGCTCTGGCAGCCATTCCTGACTCTCCTGGCCCAGGAGTTCCGGGAACTAACATGTCCATGATACCTCCACCTTCTACGACTTACCGAACCAGACAAGACGGATTAGCAGGTTCCGCCCTAGCTGCAACACTTTATTTCGAGAAACGTTTCCCAGTTTGCAGTGGACGGGTACAGGGGGGGGGAGGCTTTTGGGAGGGGGGTGGGATTGTTGTTGTTAATTTATGTTTCACCTTTTTGCTACTAGCTGAGCTAAATTGCTCACCCCTGAGTTCTGCGTAACCCTATGGTGAACCGTCTTGGCACAACACAATGCTATGCTGGCAGCTGATTCAATAAAAAGATTTAAACCATAAAGATGGGAATCCTGATAGCTGTAACCCATGAACCAGCTGTGCATTACATGAGATGAAGCGTTCTGGCAAACAGTCAGTCCTGTGAGACTTACAGGATTATTTGCTTATTAGTGAGCTCTGAACATTTCACCATGAATGGGTACACACAAGAATCCACACTGGTGTGTGTGTGTGTGTGTGTGTGTGTATATATATAAATGTATTATACTTCCGGGATTGTACTGCAGAATGCTGATCCACAGCCTAGCGATGACGGTGGCAGCAGCCGTCTATAAATCAAAGTAGAAGGACGATGCAGAATTCCAGCAAAGACCAAGCGGCACACCAGAGGACTATACACAAATTTATTGTGTACACAAACAACGCGTTTCGGCGATGCCTTTATCAAGTTAGTTTGTCACGTTCAAATTCCCATAGAAATACTCGAACAAGTTCATGAAAATAGAAAACATACTGCAATCCCAATCAATCATAGCTGAAATATGTGACGCAAAATTACATCAGAATAAATCAAGATAAATGGACAGTTATGCCGGTAAAATACATATCGATACAAAAGGGGATGATGGACGGAACGTTTGAGCCAATCAAACACTCACCCCCAGTCAACTGATCTGGGTTTAATCCATCATCATTCTTTAGCTCACTCCACCACCCCAGTTCAGACATGGCCATATGCAAATCAGTCTGACCCTGTGCCTCATGGGAACAGTCCAGCCCGAACTGCCAAGCCATGTCTTCCCTGGACCGGAAACAAGCATCCTAGGACCAGTTTCTGGCATTCCAGCCGTCATCAGCCAGGCTTGCTTGAATCCAGTGGCAAAGTGAGCAAGGGACCCACGTCTGGGCATACCCCCGCCAACTTAGGGCGAACAAAGCGATACAAAAGGGGATGATGGGCGGAACGTTTGAGCCAATCAAACACTCACCCCCAGTCAACTGATCTGGGTTTAATCCATCATCATTCTTTAGCTCACTCCACCACCCCAGTTCAGACATGGCCATATGCAAATCAGTCTGACCCTGTGCCTCATGGGAACAGTCCAGCCCGAACTGCCAAGCCATGTCTTCCCTGGACCGGAAACAAGCATCCTAGGACCAGTTTCTGGCATTCCAGCCGTCATCAGCCAGGCTTGCTTGAATCCAGTGGCAAAGTGAGCAAGGGACCCACGTCTGGGCATACCCCCGCCAACTTAGGGCGAACAAAGCGATACAAAAGGGGATGATGGACGGAACGCTTGAGCCAATCAAACACTCACCCCCAGTCAACTGATCTGGGGGTGAGTCTGGGGTCAGACTGATTTGCATATGGCCATGTCTGAACTGGGGTGGTGGAGTGAGCTAAAGAATGATGATGGATTAAACCCAGATCAGTTGACTGGGGTGAGTGTTTGATTGGCTCAAACGTTCCGGCCCATCATCCCCCTTTGGTAAAATACATATCAACATTGTTGTGCTGAGCCCGCAAATTATCCTCATGATAAAATAAATCATAAACATGGAAGAAATATATATATCAACTTGCTACCACGCGCTGTATCAGTCACAAAGAAAACAATGCGTATTTGTAGGGGGAGATACTCCAATTTCATATATCTCACACTATACAACCCAAATAAAGGCATATTCAAAGCTGTAGTATGTCGGAATCCCATGCGAATTACATCACGTGTTCATGGAGTTTCATGCATGTGTATGCACTAACATAGTTTAATCATCAATCCAGGGTAATGTACCCTTTTATAAAAAGCTTAGAAAACCAAGCAAACACCAGCATTAACGGGTAATGTACCCCATAAGAAAAGTTGCAGTATAGTATGTTTCAATGAAGAAATAATCTGGGCAGAACGTGTTAGTATGCTTGTGTGCAGATATTACCAATAATGAGTACAAGTACAAGTGCAGGTGTAAAGGTGAAATGAATTATATACAGTGAAAATGGTGTGAGGGTGACAGGTACGCTCATGATCAATTTCATACATGGTCGAAGGGATAAATTGAATAGATTAAATAATATTCAATTTAACAATCAAAGGGATGTAAAGAGCATACACTATCCACTAAGACTGAAAACAGCCAAGTAGTTAAAGGATCATCATAATACTGGTATCCATGGTGTGCTACCCCTACTACCTCATGACCCCCTACTTAAGTGACAATTTTTTATATATAACTGCACAGCCACTGCTGTGCTCATGGAGACCTTACACACAGGTTACAGCCAGAAGAACAGCCTCAATGTTGCAGGTATTAGTCAGCCTAGGAATTGCAGGCATCACGGACTCAAGTTTATGAGAGATTATTTCAAAGGATTAATTTAAACCAATATGGGTGGCCAACTCCTCCCCACTATTGAGCCCCACTGGTATCTTGGTGTCGAGCTCAATGATGTACTTAGATTCTGCTATCCTTAATTGTTTCTCTCGATCCCCTCCCCTCGGGTGTGGCATAATACGTCAATTCCCCAGAATTCTAGAAGGGAACTCTTGCTTTGGTGTTTTTCAGAGAAATGCCTGGCCACGGGGTAGCTGAAGTCACGATTGGTCACTGCTCTCATGTGCTGTAAAATTCTAGTTTTTAACTGCAACTTTGTGCTTCCAATATACCTGAGACCACAGGGACATTGTAAGATGTATATAACAAAGTCACTGGTACAGGTAATGAGTTTGGTGATTTTTTTGATGTTAGAGCCTCTACTAATGAAGTGATCTCTGCTCCTACTGTTTTTACAGGCTTTACAGGAGCCACACCTTACGAATCCCTTCGGGGACCTAAGCCAACTTTCATGTTTTGTTTCCCTAGGATAATCTGGACCAGCCGGTCCCTAAGAGATCCTGATTTCTTGTATGTTATTTGGGGAGCTTTGCAAATGCATTTACCTATCACTGGGTCAGTTTCTAGTAGACTCCAATGCTTTTTCATAATACGCCTAATGTCACGTGACCTAGTATTATAGGTGGTAATCATGCGAGGAACCATTTTCTTAGTAGTCATTTGGACACATGATTTGCTTTGGAATAACACTTCATTCCGAGTTAGTTTCTCTACTTTTTTGGCTGCTTTAGACAACACTTTAGTGTTGTAGTTACGTGGGCAAACCTTGATTCCATTGTTTTACGTTCCTCATTATATCCTTCCTCAGAACTACAGTTACGGCATGCCCGGTGGAATTCCCCATAGGGGATGCTGTTAATGTGGGGAATAGGATGATTACTAGCAGCGTGGAGAAGTGTATTTCCAGCAGTCTTTTTTTCTGAAGAGGCTAGTGACCATTTTATTGTTGACGATATTAATTGCGACATCAAGAAACTCACAATACTCACTACTGATTTTATATGTGAAAGATGAGTTCAAATTATTATTTGACAGTTTCTCTATGAATTCATGTGCCAAATTTTGCGGCTCATCCCAAATCGGGAACAGGTCGTCAATATACCTGATCCAGATTGGGATGTGTTCAGTATATTGATCATTTTCATCGGCCCAGACCACCTGCTCCTCCCACCAGCCCAGAAAAAGATTTGCTAAGCTGGGGGCAAAGCAGGTGCCCATTCCTTTCTCCCCGCCTTATGCACGCAACCCGTTATCACAATACGAGAATACGGAGCAGATGCAACGCGGTGTTGTTTATTCAACTACACGCGTCGGAGGGCAGATCCTACCATTGAATTCCTTTTAACCTGACGAGTGAATGGGAAGCAGTCAGAAAAACTGTCGCGTGCTCCCTCTTTGATGAAGAATTAGAACCTGGATACAGACCCTCGGGCTCCAACAGCATACAAGGAGCAATTGAGCCTTCCCTGAAACAGAAATTAGCCTTACTCGAAAAACTATTGAAACGAGAATTAAATAAATGGTGGGAAATCACATCTCTCACTAATTACGTCGAAGTCAATAGAGTCCCTAGAGGCTTGAGGATTTCTATTATTCCAACTTATGAGAACCCTAATCCAGAACTGTTAAAGGAATGGGCTACCTACATGGCGAAAACGTGCAAAGGAATGCTTGAAATGCTGATTAAATATGCCAAATTGGATTTAGAAGCAACTCGCAAAGAATTTGCCGAATTACGCCAGGGTTTAGAAAAATCAAAAAATGAGAAATCTGTGATTGTATGAAATCATTGGATGGCAAGCTGAAATCATATGAGGATGCAATAAAGGCCAAAAAGCAAAGAAAATTCTTAAGAGACAAGAAAGATTACGCAGAAGGGCGTATCTTAAGATATGCCAAACGCTTCGATTGGGCACAAAGGGATCTGCAAGCATACCAAAAACAAAGTCAACAAGAGGTCCTTTCAACTGGATCAAGTTCTGAGCTCAGATACAGAGGCACAAAATGTAAGTGGCCCTTTAGGGGTACGCCCATTAACTTTTCTACACGAATTTCAGATTCTGAAACAGAAGAAAGAACAGGGTCTCGACGAGAAAACCACAGCGAGAGGCGGAGGAAGAGGCTAAGGTCCCAAAAAAGGAAGAGGCAAAGGTACCAAAAAAGACTCGGATTGAAAAAGAAAAGAGGAGGAGTATCCTTTACCAACGTATCAGTTGCCTATAACAAAAACTTGAATAGTATGTCAGTCGTTAATTTATCATCAAGAATGCTTACTAGTGAGGAGGAATCACTCCTACAACTAGGCCTATCATTTTGTCCGACATATAATATGAACTATGTGGATACCCGCATTGATCTTTTTCTATGTGCGCAAACTCAAATTGATGAAAATATATTAAATGACTGGTAGACAGAAAAAGAAAGAAGGCGGTAGCAGGAACATGCTTGACATTGATTCAAATTTATCCCTGGAGGATGCCAATTTTATTTTGGATTTACATCAATTGGAGGAGAACATTATGGAGATTCCCAAACAAGATAAAGGCAGGATACTCAAGTAACTTGGTTTTTTCTCCAATTCAGCCAGCCACAGTGGTTTAAAACCTAAATCAGTCTTCAACCCCAATGTCCCCTTTAACAACATTGAAGCCTTCAATGCAGTAATAATCAAAGAAATCAACTCACTGCGTGACCGGCCCCTGAAGAAACAACGTGATAATTTGACATTAATACAAAGAAGGGCGCTGACTAATTTAGCTAATGATGCAACTATAATTATAAAACCCTCAGATAAGGGAGGGAATGTAGTTGTAATGGATGTCACCCAGTACAATGAAGAAGCATTAAGACAATTGGGAGTCATTGACTGTTATGAACCCATTGGTTTGGAAGAATACAGGCCTTCTATTACCACATACCACAAATTTCTAAGGGAATGGTGGGTGGCAGGCTTAATAGATGATGGGGAACATCACTTTCTAAAAACAGAAAATCCCCGGTACCTTGTTTTTACCTATTACCCAAAATTCATAAGCACCCTACTAGACCACCAGGGAGACCTATCGTGTCCTCAAATGGAGGACTCTTAGAGAATACTTCTATTTTTCTGGATCTATATCTGTCCCCATTTGTTGTGGGTTTAAGTTCCTATTGCAGAGACAGTACGGATTTTTTACGCCGTATCCATGATATAAAATGGGAAGAAGGTTTTTGCATGATGGCATTAGATGTTTGTTCATTGTACACCTGTATCCATCAAATCCAAGGGGTGGAAGCCTGCATGTATTATTTTCGAGGAAGGCACATATCCTTATGGGAACATAGTCACGCTAGAACAAATGATGCTTTACTGCCTGAATCAAAACCTCTTTATCTTTGGTAAACAACTGTTCGAGGCATGTGAGCTGCAGAGCTCACACTGTGCATTAGATCGCCATCTGGTGTTGGGCTCGGATGCTTGCACTTTGTTGTTGTCTTCGAAGAAGTCTTTGTAGTCATGTGATAGGTGACTCCTCCTTAGGACAATAGTGCGCATGGGCATCGACTCCATCCTCAGATTGTTTTTTTCCGCCATCGGGTTCGGATGCAATTTCGACACTCCGGTTCGAAACTTGTTTTTTGCAGCGTTTTCCACTTTTCAACGCCTAATCACCGACATCGACATCTCGACGTCCCTTCCTCGATCTCCTTTCCAGCCGCCGACGCGGGCCGTTGGGCCCATCGACGCCGTAAGGCCTACTGCCCATGGAAAGGACGCCATTCCGAAAATGCCCCCAATGTGGAGCAAAGTTTCCTCACAGTGACCACCACCAGGTCTGTAATCGGTGCCTTTCACCAGACCATAACGAGGCCACTTGCCCGGCCTGCGCCTCCTTCCGCTCCAAGAAGACAATCCGCGATCGTCGAGCCCGAAGGCACATCATGGCGCACAGGTCCGCTCCGGAACCCGTCAACATCTTCGACGAGGGTCCCGATGTTCCGGAAGAAGACTCCGAAGACCTCGCTATCATCTCCGAGGCAGAGGACTCCGACAGTTCCATCCCTTCAGGGCAGCGTGTGAGTACTACTGCCCCTGCCCCAACCCTCCCTGCAAAATCGAAGGCACCGGTCAGTACTTCGCCTACGGGCCCCAGTCGAGACCGTAAACGTGTTTCGGACGCCCGCCTTCGGGCTCGGCACCGAACAAGAAGACAAAGCCTTCTAGTTCCTCGGCACCGGCCAAACCACATGTGCCCGTGTACACTGGCACCTTCGGCGCCGAAACACAAAGACCACCCGGCGCCGAAATCCAGTTCGGTCCCCAAATCCGCCTCCAAGCACGCGGATCCCTCGGCACCGAAACCGAAGCTACTCGACACACCCCTAAACTAAAGCCGGTCGAGCCTGTAGCTAAACCGAAGGACGCCTCGACGCCTTCTAAAGCAAAGGAACATTTAAAGAAGCCATCACCACGTTCGGAACCGAAAAAGTCGGCGCCGAAAACTAATATTCAAGGAGAGGAACTGTTTACACCGGATCCCATCGATCCTAATCAACACAAACTTTATATCAATCTGTGACCGGGCGGGCTCGGATCTGAAGGGGACTAGACGAGCAAAGAGCCTGGGAAATGAGGAAACCACCCTTTCCCCTCTTCCTTACCAGGAGCAGGACGAGTGGGGTTACGCAGTTCCACGAAGGACAGGGGACGAGGAAGAATACGAACACCGTCCCTTTAACTGGGAAGGCTGGTCGGCGGGACACGCCCCCTACGATGACGAAGAGGAACCCTGGCCAATAAAATCGGGTGGAGAACGGAGGCCGGTGTGTGACATCACCGGAGGAGTCAAGGAGGAAGTCGTGGACGGGAGGAGAGAGCGAGCAACCGAAGAGAACACCGGGAAGGAGGCAGCGAGGACGAGTGAAGACGGAGAGCCAGGAGGCCAACGACCCCGTGACTCGCCCAGCCACGCTCCTGGAGGAGCGTGGCTCACACAGGTACGCGACCGTTTGGCGGGCTGGGTAGGAAAGAGGGAGAGACCGGATACCTGACCTGTGGGATCCCTGTTCCCTGGTATACCCACCCTGAGCACTTCCCTCACGCCGCTAGACGTATCGTGCACCGAGTGATCCCATCACCACCCTTCCCTGGTTTAAGTCTAGTGCACCTGTACACCTCACTTACACTTGGTATCCTGTTTGTTTTTCACCCCCACCACCTTGGAGGACGGGACCGCGCTGGAGCGTGTAAGAAGAGGGAGGACCTCCACGAGGGAGCAGGAAGCGAAGGACCAGCCCCCGCTCCCGTACTACAGACAGACCACAAAGAGACGCGTGTTCCACCCAATAAAATCCTTCTTACCCAAACCCAGTCTCCGACCCCTTTCTGACACCCCGCTACAAGTGGTGGAGAATGCGGGAATAGACCCCTCCATCTGTACCCCCACGATGGACGCGCTAATACAGCATCTAGTGCAGGGTCAGGAGAAACTGGGATGGGCTGTGGAGAGACAGCTGACGTCGGCCCAAGCGGACAGAGAGACTTTCAGGGACACGGTTTCAGCACAGATAGAAGGCCTGCAGAAGCTGATGATCGACCAACCCCTTCCACATCCCCCTGAACACCGGAATCACCCCCCTGGGCCCTCTGGAGTTTCATTGCAGAAGTATGTAGCCGGCGACGACCCTGACGCCTTCATACTCAACTTTGAGCGAGCCGCACGGGCTTGCGGATGGCCCAAAGAGAAATGGCCGTTCTTCCTGGCTCCCCTCCTAACTGGTGAGGCGCAGGCCGCCTATCAGGTGGCCAACGCAGCAGGGAACACCCCCTATGAGGACATTCGATCCCTCATCCTGGACCACCTAGGGCTTGATGCGGAAGCATATAGGGTGCGTTTCCGGAAGGAGCGGGGCACCCCTGGGGAAAACCCAAAGACCTTGTTCTTTCGCTTAAAGATGGCAGCCGATAAATGGCTGACGCCGACTCTATGCACCAGGGAAGAGATCATGGACAAGATATATCTTGAACAATATCTGGAAGCCCTCCCCTTGAATACGCAGAGATGGCTGCGACAACATGCCCGCTTGACGACCGAACAAGCCATTGACATGGCCACCACATTTTCACGGGCACAACCAAGAACCAGCGGGTGGGAGGCCGAGAAACAACCCCCACATCCTATCCCACGACACGGTACGAAACCCCGAGTGGTCCCAGAAGCCCCGAAACCTCGGTTCCATAAATCAGAGGTGCCCACGGTCCGGGGACCTCAATGCTTCGATTGCGGGGACTGGGGCCACATCGCACGGATGTGTCCTCGACGAAAACAGACCGAAGAACCGATGGAGGTGGGCTACATCCCCCGGTCTATACTCTACACCGCTGAGATGGGGAGTGCTTATCACGTAAGTGTACGGGTGAATGATAAGGTGGTGAACGCCCTACTAGACTCAGGTTGTAGACAGTCCGTAATACAAAGGGTCCTTGTACAGTCCCAACAAATCATCCCAGATACCATAGTGCACATTAGATGTGTACATGGTGATGTGAAACCCTACCCGGTAGCCGTAGTGACCCTTACACCGCGTGACGGTAGAAGCCATGTCATCAGGGTGGGGGTGTTGGAGAACCTGCCGGAGGATCTCATCATAGGAACCGACAATCCCGAGTTCCTAGACCTGTTCCTACACACGTTACAGACCCAGAAAAGCAAAGAAGTGGTAAGAGACACGACCGACAAACCCGCAACAGCCTTGATAACCCCCGAGCCCTGGACCTTAGACAGGAGCTTCAAGTTCGCCCAGGCCAACGACACATCCCTGCTTAACGCCTGGGAGCAGGCACATAGGACACAGCACTCACCCTACTTCTCGTTTCCCAGATTTCTCATAAAAGAGGGCCTGCTATATCGACAGGGTTCTAAGGATGACCCCTATCAGCTACTAGTACCCCTTCCTTTCAGGGACCAGATCATGTTTTTTTCACATTCACATCTGACGGCCGGACATACAGGTAGTGAAAAGACAACACAGAACGTGCTAAGACATTTCTTTTGGCCGGGGATATATAAAGACATTAAGATCCACTGCTTGACCTGTGAGATATGTCAGAAGAGGAATACACACCGCCCCCCAGCAGTGCCATTACAACCACTCCCAATCATAGGCACCCCATTTGAAAGAGTAGGAATGGACCTCATCGGACCCCTACCAAAAACCCGGAGAGGGAATCAATACGCGTTGGTAATAGTGGATTATGCGACTCGATACCCGGAGGCGTTTCCCCTGAGGGCCCCCACCACTCGCCTGATTTCAGAAAGATTCATTGAGCTGTTTTCACGGGTAGGATTCCCTAAGGAGATCCTAACCGATCAGGGGACCCCTTTCGTCTCCAGGTTAATGAGGGAGGTCTGTGGGATGCTCGACTTGCGACAGATCAAAACCTCTGTCTATCACCCCCAGACAGACGGCCTCGTGGAGAGGTATAATGGAACGCTCAAGGCCACGTTAAGGAAAATGCTCACAGTAAACGGAAGGGAATGGGACCAGTTACTACCGCTGGCCTTGTATGTCATACGTGGGCAAAGACAGAGCAGCCTAGGTTGCTCATCGTTTGAGATGCTGTACGGGCGCCAACCCAGAACGCTGATGGAGATGACAAAAGAGGCGTGGGAGAAGGAGGAAGTCAACGAAACCCGAGGAATGTTAGAATATACCCAGGCTCTGAAAGCCAGGATAGGCAAACTAAGGGACTTGGCGTATTCACAGCTCGAGAAGAAACAGGAAAAACAGAAAGCAGTCTATGACAAGGGGAAGCGATGGAGGAGGATGAAGGTAGACGACTGGGTTTTAGTGCTGTTACCCTCATCTACAAAAAAATTCCAGGCCGAATGGTTGGGACCCTACAAGATCATCGGAACTATCGGAAAAACCAGCTATCGGGTGCGAATAACGGACCGGAGGAGCCAGATCTATCACGTGAATCTGCTGAAAAAGTGGTTAGGACCCCCCCCGAAGACGGCACATCTCACGTTACCAACACACGCCTCTATCTCTACCACCATGGAACAGTTGGTGGTCAATGAGGACTTGCGAGACCAAGAGAAAGATGAACTCCGCAAAACCCTATCCCCGTTTTCCTCCCTGTTCTCAGACAAACCTGGAAAGACCACAATGGCAGAACACTGCATCATGACCCTCCCGGGGAAGATCATCAAACAGCGTCCATATAGGATACCCGCAGCCAAAAGAGCAGCGGTACAAAGAGAGGTACATGAGATGTTACAACTCGGGGTCATAAGGCCGTCCAAGAGCGAGTGGTCGTCACCCATAGTGATGGTGCCCAAACCGGATGGGAGCACCAGGTTCTGTATGGACTTCAGAGCACTCAGCGACATCTCCTCCTTTGATGCCTACCCTATCCCTCGTATTGATGAATTAATCGAAAAATTGGGGAGGCCCGGTATATCACCACGTTGGACCTCACCAAAGGATACTGGCAGGTGCCTCTGAGGGAAGAGGACCGGAAGAAGACCGCTTTTTCCACCCAGGATGGGCTGTTCGAGTTCACGGTGCTCCCTTCGGTTTACATGGGGCCCCGGCGACTTTTCAGCGTCTCATGAATACGGTGCTCCGGGAATACCAATCCTTTACGTCTGCCTACCTAGACGACATCGTGATCTTCAGCCCCTCATGGGAATCACATCTAGAACATCTACAGACCGTACTGTATGCCTTAGAACAAGCCGGGCTACATATCAACTCAAGGAAGTCCCGGGTTGCTTTCCAAAAGGTCAAATATCTGGGTTACGTACTTGGTCACGGAATGATAGAACCTCAAATAGAAAAGGTTAGGGCAATTGCAGAGACCCCTTTCCCCAGCACAAAGAGAGAAATGAGAGCGTTCCTAGGGTTGATAGGCTATTATCGCCGCTTCATTCCCCAGTTCTCCGACGTAGCCGCCCCCTCACCGACACCCTTAGACAAGAGGTGAAAACACAAAGTCTTTTGCAACCCACACCACAGATGCAGAAAGCCTTCAATACACTAAAGCGAACCATCACCACCAACCCAGTGTTATCCTCCCCCGACTTTTCCCGGCCATTTATCCTCCACACAGACGCATCAGACTATGGCATAGGGGCTGTCCTCTCACAAACGTCAGCGGAGGGTGTCGACCATCCCATATTGTATATCAGCCGCAAGCTATTCCCACGGGAACTTAAATACCCCACCGTTGAGAAAGAATGTCTGGCTGTAAAATGGGCTGTCGACAAGCTGAGGTACTATCTTGAGGGTCACCACTTCACCCTGTACACGGACCACGCCCCTCCAGTGGATGAGCAGGAACATCGCTCTTAACCCCAGGGTTCTGCGCTGGTTCCTGTCCCTCCAGCCTTTTTCCTTCACTGTGAGGCACCGTAAGGGCAAGGACAATGGCAGTGCCGACTATTTGTCCCGTTATCCTCTCCCCGATCGGGAGAATCCAAGGGGGTGGTATGTGACCGGGCGGGCTCGGATCTGAAGGGGACTAGACGAGCAAAGAGCCTGGGAAATGAGGAAACCACCCTTTCCCCTCTTCCTTACCAGGAGCAGGACGAGTGGGGTTACGCAGTTCCACGAAGGACAGGGGACGAGGAAGAATACGAACACCGTCCCTTTAACTGGGAAGGCTGGTCGGCGGGACACGCCCCCTACGATGACGAAGAGGAACCCTGGCCAATAAAATCGGGTGGAGAACGGAGGCCGGTGTGTGACATCACCGGAGGAGTCAAGGAGGAAGTCGTGGACGGGAGGAGAGAGCGAGCAACCGAAGAGAACACCGGGAAGGAGGCAGCGAGGACGAGTGAAGACGGAGAGCCAGGAGGCCAACGACCCCGTGACTCGCCCAGCCACGCTCCTGGAGGAGCGTGGCTCACACAGGTACGCGACCGTTTGGCGGGCTGGGTAGGAAAGAGGGAGAGACCGGATACCTGACCTGTGGGATCCCTGTTCCCTGGTATACCCACCCTGAGCACTTCCCTCACGCCGCTAGACGTATCGTGCACCGAGTGATCCCATCACCACCCTTCCCTGGTTTAAGTCTAGTGCACCTGTACACCTCACTTACACTTGGTATCCTGTTTGTTTTTCACCCCACCACCTTGGAGGACGGGACCGCGCTGGAGCGTGTAAGAAGAGGGAGGACCTCCACGAGGGAGCAGGAAGCGAAGGACCAGCCCCGCTCCCGTACTACAGACAGACCACAAAGAGACGCGTGTTCCACCCAATAAAATCCTTCTTACCCAAACCCAGTCTCCGACCCCTTTCTGACACCCCGCTACACAATCCTAAAACAGGACACATTTCCTCTGTGCCACGTCACAAGCCTGTCCCTCCGAAGAAGAAAGACTCTTCCACTTCCCCTATGCCTCCTTCTTCCCCTATACCTCTCTCTAACACCCCTCCTCTCCACATCCCTATCACACCTCCTCAACCTGCGGATTCTCCCCCACATGAGTATGAGGACAACATGGGGTACGGGGATGACCCTCATAATTTATATCTGGATCCAGATAATCCACCACAGGATGACTGGGGTTATAATGACCCCCCAGACCCTACAGACCTCCCCAGCCCTCCACCTTATCCCACAAAACCATCTCCACCAGATGATCACATAGGTTTTGGGCAACTTATACATAGGGCGGCCGTTTTTCATGGGGTACATATTCACACCGACCAACCAGAGGAAGATTTTCTTCTAGACACTTTTGAACGGTCTCAAAAAACTGTTCAAACTTTGCCCATGATCAAGGGTGTCATTAAACATGCACCTGAAATTTTTAACGATCCGGTCAGAGCCAGGATCCTTAATCCTAGAGTGGATAAAAAGTATAGACCTGCCCCTGATGACCCCACCTACATCAAAGGTAAGCTCCCCCTTGACTCACTGGTCGTTTCTAATGCCAGAAAACGCGCCAATTCCCAAACTTCAGGGGATGCTCCGCCCCTGATAAAGAATCCAAATTGTTAGATTCCTCTGGCAAACGCGCAGCTGCGCAAGCCACCAACATCTGGCGCATCGCTAACACCCAAGCTCTACTAGCTAGGTACGACAGGGCACACTACGATCAGCTAGAAACCCTCCTTCAACATCTACCTGATCAATACAAAACGCAAGCCACTGACCTCATTCAAGAAGGCAAACTTATTTCCAATGCCTCCATTAAGTGCGCCTTAGACGCAGCCGACACCGCCGCTAGGTCAGTTAACACTAGCGTGCTTATCAGACGACACGCCTGGCTTCGCATTTCAGGTTTTAAGCCAGAGGTTCAGACTACCATACTAAACCAGCCCTTTAACCAAAACCAACTATTTGGTCCTGCTGTCGACACAGCACTAGAAAAGATGAAGAAGGATACTGACACGGCCAAATCAATGGGAGCATTGCAGTCCCCGCAGCAACGTGGCTCCTTTCGCAGCTCCTTTTACAGAGGGGGCTCCAGGAATACCACCGCAGACAGTTCCTCTTCCTATCGAACAAACACCCAAACCTCTCCTAATAGAGGGTACTTTAGGGGTGGTTACAGAGGCAACAACTCTAAGGGCAGAGGTCGAGGTAATAATAACAACACCCGTACCTCCACCACTCCCAAACAGTGACTTTCCTCCACTTCCCCCGACCACAACACCCCTGTCGGGGAAGGCTATCACAGTTCCTGCCTGTCTGGAACTCCATTACAACAGACAGGTGGGTGAGACAGATTATCCAACATGGCTACTGCCTGGAGCTAACAGCTACCCCCCACCATACCACCCAGACAGCGTCCAATGTCCACAGACCATCTTACACTTTTACAACAAGAGGTACTTTCCCTGCTTCAAAAGCACGCCATAGAGCCAGTGCCTCTGCTACAGCAGGGCACAGGGGTTTACTCCCTGTACTTCCTCATTCCCAAAAAGGACGGCACTCTCAGGCCTATTTTAGACCTCAGACCTCTCAATCAATACATACACTCAGATCATTTTCACATGATCACTCTCCAACAAGTGCTTCCCTTACTACAACAACAAGACTTCCTTGCCACATTAGACCTCAAGGACTCCTACTTCCACATTCCCATACATCCTGCTCACAGGAAGTATCTAAGGTTCGTTCTCAATGGACAGCACTACCAGTTCAAAGTACTCCCATTCGGAGTCACCACTGCTCCAAGAGTGTTTACCAAATGCCTTGCAGTAGTAGCAGCGCATCTACGAAGACAACAAATACATGTCTTCCCATACCTGGACGACTGGCTTATCAAAGCCAAATCATCCAACCAGTGTGTCCAACACACCCACCAAACGATACAAACATTACACAACTTGGGGTTCACAATAAACTATACCAAGTCCCACCTTCAGCCCTCCCAGGTCCTTCAATATCTGGGAGCCACAATAAACACTTCCACTGCTCTAGCTTACCCCAGCCCAGCCAGGATAGCCAGTATAAAAACCCTTGTCCCCAGGTTTCAAATGCAACACTCTCTTCCAGCCAGAGTGTTTATGCAGCCTCATCGGCATGATGGCATCCTGCATTTTTCTCGTCCCTCATGCAAAACTTCAAATGCGTCCTCTACAAGAGTGCCTAGCGCGCCAATGGAACCAGGCTCAGGGACATCTTACAGATCTGGTGTTGGTGGACAGCCGCACACATCGCTCTCTGCAGTGGTGGAACACCAACAATTTGTCCAAGGGGCGGCCGTTCCTAAAGCCGGTTCCACAAGTAGTACTAACCACGGACGCATCCCTTACAGGATGGGGAGCACACCTGTTACACCATACAACACAGGGCAAGTGGACCACTCAGCAGAAGCTGTTCCACATCAACCACCTAGAGTTACTAGCTATATTCCTAGCTCTCAAGTCCTTTCAACTCCACGTACAAAACAAAGCTGTCCTGATCCGAACAGACAACATCACAGATATGTACTATATACAAAAACAGGGGGGGGGACACTCTCCACAACTGTCCCAACTAGCACAGGACATTTGGAGGTGGGCCATTCCACAAAACATATACCTTCTAGCAGAACACCTACCAGGGGTTCACAATCAGATTGCAGATCTGTTAAGTCGACAGACACAACAGATTCACGAGTGGGAACTACATCCACAAGTTCTTCTACCTTTCTTCCAGATGTGGGGCCAGCCAGACCTAGATCTGTTCGCCACACACCAAAACGCCAAATGCCCAACCTTCGCCGCCAGGTTTCCACACCCGCAGTCCAAGGGCAATGCGATATGGATGAACTGGTCCGGCAGATTTGTGTACGCTTTTCCACCGCTCCCACTCATCCCACTTGTAGTACGCAAGCTTCGACAACAGTCTCTCAAAATGATACTAGTAGCCCCTACATGGGCACGCCAGCCGTGGTTCACCACACTACTGGAGCTATCAGTAGTCCCATACCAAAGACTACACCTCTCCCCAACAATGCTAACGCAGAGCCATGGAGAGATAATGCACCCAGATCCATCTCCGATGAACCTTGCAATTTGGCTCCTGAAGTCCTAGAATTCGGTTACCTTAACCTACCCCCAGACTGCATGGACGTTATAAAAGAAGCTAGACGCCCAACTACCTGAGCCTGCTATGCAGCTAAATGGAAAAGATTCGCTATTTACTGCACTAATAACATCCAACCATTACAAGCCTCTACGCAAAACATCATTTGCTATTTGCTACATTTGCAAAGATGTAGTCTTGCATACTCATCCATACGTCTGCACCTCGCAGCCCTTGCTGCTTACTTGCAAAACAGACAACACTTATCACTATTCAAAGTTCCCGCCATTAAAGCCTTCATGGAAGGCCTCAAGCGAATCATACCTCCCAGATTACCACCTTCCCCAGTGTGGAATCTTAATATAGTACTTACCAGGCTCATGGGTCCACCTTTCGAACCCCTACATAAATGTGAACTTCAATTCCTTACATGGAAAGTTGCGTTTCTAATTGCAATCACTTCTCTCAGGAGAGTCAGTGAACTACAAGCTCTAACTATACAAGAGCCTTTCTTACAAATACATCATAAAAAGGTAGTTCTCAGAACAAACCCAAAATTCCTTCCCAAAGTCATTTCGCCTTTCCACCTTAACCAATCGATAGAACTACCTGTGTTCTTCCAAAACCCAGATTCCGTGGCAGAAAGAGCTCTCCACACCCTAGATGTCAAAAGAGCCCTTATGTATTACATTGACAGAACCAAATCCTTTCGCAAAACCAAACAATTGTTTGTGGCTTTCTCTCCACCACACAAAGGTAATCCCATCTCAAAAGCCGGGGTTGCAAGGTGGATTGTTAAATGTATCCAAATCTGCTACCAAAAAGCCAAACGCACATTATCAGTTCCCCCTAGAGCGCACTCAACACGCAAACTAGGGGCATCCATGGTATTCTTAGGGAACATTCCCCTAGAAGACATATGTAAGGCAGCCACATGGTCTACAACACACACCTTCACTAAACACTATTGTGTTGATGTGCAAGCCAAGCAACAAGCTTCCGTGGGCCAAGCTGTCCTTAAAACCCTTTTTCAAACTACTGCAACACATACAGGTGACCACCGCTAGGGGAGATACTGCTGTACAGTCTATGCACAGTGTGAGCTCTGCAGCTCACATGCCTTGAACGGAAAATGCTACTTACCAGTATGCATCTGTTCTTGGCATGTAGAGCTGCAGATCCTCACACGCCCACCCACCTCCCCGGGACCTGTATGTGCTCCAGTCCTATCTTAATTAGATACACACACATGGACATCTCTTTTCTTTTCTACTAACTCCATCACTCCCCAATATGGCGAAAAACAATCTGAGGATGGAGTCGATGCCCATGCGCACTATTGTCCTAAGGAGGAGTCACCTATCACATGACTACAAAGACTTCTTCGAAGACAACAACAAAGTGCAAGCATCCGAGCCCAACACCAGATGGCGATCTAATGCACAGTGTGAGGATCTGCAGCTCTACATGCCAAGAACAGATGCATACTGGTAAGTAGCATTTCCCTTATCGTCAAAGATCCGGTACAGCGATGGGCACCTGCTTTGCCCCCATCCTAGCAAATCTTTTTCTGGGCTGGTGGGAGGAGCAGGTGGTCTGGGCAGATGAAAATGATCAATATACTGAACACATCCCAATCTGGATCCAGTATATTGACGACCTGTTCCTGATTTGGGATGGGCCGCAAAATTTGGCACATGAATTCATAGAGAAACTGTAAAATAATAATTTGAACTTATCTTTCACATATAAAATCAGTTTTGAGTATTGTGAGTTCCTTGATGTCGCAATTAATTTCGTCGACAATCAAATGGTCACTAGCCTCTTCAGAAAAAAGACCGCTGGAAATGCACATCTCCACGCTGCTTGTAATCATCCTATTCCCCTCATTAACAGCATCCCCTATGGGGAATTCCTCCGGGCACGCCGTAACTGTAGTTCTGAGGAAGGATATAATGAGGAACGTAAAACAAGGGAATCAAGGTTTGCCCAACGTAACTACAACACTAAAGTGCTGTCTAAAGCAGCCAAAAAAGTAGATTAACTAACTCGGAATGAAGTGTTATTCCAAAGCAAATCGTGTGTCCAAACGACTACTAAGAAAATGGTTCCTCGCATGATTACCACCTATAATACTAGGTCAGGTGACATTAGGCGTATTATGAAAAAGCATTGGAGTCTACTAGAAACTGACCCAGTGATCGGTAAATGCATTGGCAAAGCTCCCCAAATAACATACAAGAAATCGGGATCTCTTAGGGACCGGCTGGTCCAGAGTTATCCTAGGGAAACAAACCATGAAAGTTGGCTTAGGTCCCCGAAGGGATTCGTAAGGTGTGGCTCCTGTAAAGCCTGTAAAAACAGTAGGAGCAGAGATCACTTCATTAGTAGAGGCTCTAACATCAAAAAGATCACCAAACTCATTACCTGTACCAGTGACTTGGTTATATACTTCTTACAATGTCCCTGTGGTCTCAGGTATATTGGAAGCACAAAGTTGCAGTTAAAAACTAGAATTTTACAGCACATGAGAGCAGTGACCAATCGTGACTTCAGCTACCCCGTGGCCAGGCATTTCTCTGAAAAACACCAAAGCAAGAGTTCCCTTCTAGAATTCTGGGGAATTGACCGTATTATGCCACACCCAAGGGGAGGGGATCGAGAGAAACAATTAAGGATAGCAGAATCTAAGTAGATCATTGAGCTCGACACCAAGATACCAGTGGGGCTCAATAGTGGGGAGGAGTTGGCCACCCACATTGGTTTAAATTAATCCTTTGAAATAATCTCTCATAAACTTGAGTCCGTGATGACTGCAATTCCTAGGCTGACTAATACCTGCAACATTGAGGCTGTTCTTCTGGCTGTAACCTGTGTAAGGTCTCCATGAGCACAGCAGTGGCTGTGCAGTTATATATAAACAATTGTCACTTTTAAGTAGGGGGTCATGAGGTAGTAAGGATAGGGGTAGCACACCATGGATACCAGTATTATGATGATCCTTTAACTACTTGGCTGTTTTCAGTCTTAGTGGATAGTGTATGCTCTTTACATCCCTTTGATTGTTAAATTGAATATTATTTAATCTATTCAATTTATCCCTTCGACCATGTATGAAATTGATCATGAGCGTACCTGTCACCCTCACACCATTTTCACTGTATATAATTCATTTCACCTTTACACCTGCACTTGTACTTGTACTCATTATTGGTAATATCTGCACACATGCATAGTAACACGTTCTGCCCAGATTATTTCTTCATTGAAACATACTATACTGCAACTTTTCTTATGGGGTACATTACCCGTTAATGCTGGTGTTGTTTGCTTGGTTTTCTAAGCTTTTTATAAAAGGGTACATTACCCTGGATTGATGATTAAACTATGTCAGTGCATACACATGCATGAATCTCCATGAACACGTGGTGTAATTCGCATGGGATTCTGACATACTACAGCTTTGAATTTGAATATGCCTTTATTTGGGTTGTATAGTGTGAGATATATGAAATTGGAGTATCTCCCCATACAATTACGCATTGTTTTCTTTGTGACTGATGCAGCGCATGGTAGCAAGTTGATATATATATTTCTTCCATGTTTATGATTTATTTTATCATGAGGATAATTTGCGGGCTCAGCACAACAATTTTGATATGTATTTTACTGGCATAACTGTCCATTTATCTTGATTTTATTCTGATGTAATTTTGCGTCACATATTTCAACTATGATTGATTGGGATTGCAGTATGTTTTCTATTTTCATGAACTTGTTCGAGTATTTCTATGGGAATTTGAAGGTGACAAACTAACTTGATAAAGGCATCGCCGAAACGCGTTGTTTGTGTACACAATAAATTTGTGTATAGTCCTCTGGTGTGCCGCTTGGTCTTTGCTGGAATTCTGCATCGTCCTTCTACTTTGAGATATATATATATATATAATATATTGTGTATGTAGGAGACAATGAAAACAGAAAAAATATGGCACTGAAAGCATGATGTAAAATTCAAGAATTAACATATTAATGTTGCAACTTTATTGAATTCTGTCACATATAAATCATATGAATACATATTTATGAATAATTGCACTGCTAAACTATTGTAAAGCAGATGTTATATATTGTAATGTGAAATAGAATACTAAATGCATTACATTTCTAAATGAAATATGTTCTCTCAGACATGTGAATGTATGAAATGCATTGGAATACCCAAGTAGAAAAACACAAGGATTACGCCTGTAATCCATGGAAGCTGGGTGCAGCATACAGTATGTAAATTAAGAAATGGCAGTTCCTGTAATGTGGCACCACATTATATTCCCACCACAACCTTAGCAATACTTGAATGGTGGAACTCCAGGTAAGCCATGCACACTTTTAGGTTTCAAAGTAAGGTTCAAGGGTTCTCTTGCTGGACGTAATTGCCTTAAATCCAATGTTGGGGAGGCTGTTCTCGAGGTATTGAACCTTTTATACCTCAATTTCTAAGCATTAAATGGGTATGTGAATATCTCCTCCATTTCACAATGTTCCTTCATTCACAGATATAAATCTCAGTTCCACGCAGTAATTTCCAATGTATTCATTTATTTATGTATTTTTTGTATTTTCGTAAATCCATTGTTCATTGTAAAGTGAGGTACAATAAAAGATCTTGAACAGCCGACACGTGTTTCGCCCTACAGTGACAATCAGACCAGGGCTTTCTCAAGGCTTATATGATAATGACATCAGGATATTCAGATCAATCTTGTAGCACAAAGAAAGTATTGCATTTATACTTTCTTTGCAGAACTTTCTTTGTGCCACAAGATTGATCTGAATATCCTCATTGTATTCCAACATGTATATACAGCGTATTACCCCTTATGTGGGCCACTGAAGCGCTTACCTGTATGTGTAGGCAAGCTACACCATGTAGGGTGTTTGATTGGAATGGTGGTGTCATTGTTTTGTGATCCTTTGTGGAAGTGTTTCCATGTCATGAGTGAGGACCACTGAGATGCAGTTATCGTGCTATAGAATGTAGCAGTGTAGTGAATGATGAGGTGTGAGACACAGAGGCACAGTTTTATGGTTTTCAGTATGCTGGCAGCTTCGCAGGTCCCTTTATGGTACTTCTTATGATTATGGTGTGCTTAGTTGCTTACTGCACTGGGTTGTCCAGTCTGAGATTTTGTGTGTAGTTGTTTTCCTGAGGTGGCATAGTTGAAGGGGGAGCAGAGTGGAGAGATCTACTGGAATGGGCATTTTCACTAGCATCCATTATCTGAGTGTCATTGTGAGATGTAAAGAAGTGGTCACTGAGTAAAGATATTTGGGACTTGCAGTGGTGGATTAGATGAAAGTCTTCTGAATTGTCCAGCAGTGTGTGGTACAGATCTCTTCAGTTATTCCATGCCTGTTCATTTGGTGATCTGGTGGTTTGCTGCACAGTATGTCTTATGTGATTGCAAGCAGTATAAGTAACAATTGGACTGCCAACCACTGAGTATTATGGTCTTGGTATTATTTTGTGCCATAAATTGTTATATATGAAATTACACATTTATAAAATGCCCTAGCGAACCATAGTTTAGCCCTTTTTAGCTTACCTGCTTATTGACAGCAGTTTGCTGGTTGGGTTGTCTCCAGTCTGTGAGTTGTAAATTACGCTCAAGAGTGTGCCTGTCTTTTTGGGTTCTGTTGCCAGGATGAGAAGTGGTGTAGTTATCTAGGAAATAGCCATCTTTTCACATGACTTCTGAAGTGTGTATGCTCCTGGGTGCTTCTAATGCTGGCTAGTAGTGAAAGGCAGCTGTTGAGGTGATTGGGAACTTGCCCTAACTTCCACCAAGTCCAAGCCACAGAACCTTTTTGGCTGGGGCACAGCCATGATAGACTTCACCAGGTTTTTCATACAGATGTTCAGGGCAAGCACTCTACTTTCTGCTCCTTTTGTTACCTACCTTGTTTAGTGCAGGGGGCCCCCAACCTTTTTTGTAATAAGAGCTACTTAAGTTCACTGAACATTTTCCCAAACTACTAACCTCATTAGTGTTGTAACAGTGACCACATCTGACAAGATTACATAAGTGGTCCCCATATGCAAGATTACTAGCAGTGATCGCTTCGGTTCATCAGGTAGGGTTGCCAGCAGCAATGTAGAAACCTCTTTGTCAATTTGGAATACCTCTTCAAGGGTAATACAGAAGTCACAGCTGCAGCGCCACTACCCCCCAAGGTAATAATGTTAGTTATATATCTGCGTTAAATATATTTTGGAATTGTAACAATTTTCTCCAAACATCAGCTTAGGAGTTCAGAAAATAAACACATTCGTCATTAATGTCAAATCAACCAAGCAAAAGCTTCTAATTTAGTAAGGTGGACTTCACACAAGAGAAATACTTGCAGGTAGCTGGAGAACTAACAGTAGATCACGAGCTACTTGGATAAGCCTGGTTCAGTGTAATCCGATCCTAACTGCTCGGCACAACCGCAAGGGGTAGCTGTTGCATGCAATTTACTCTGGCAGTTCGTGAGATACCCAACTGACCTAATCATCCTCTGATCAGGGATAGAAAAACAGTATGACTTTTTGAGAGGGACTTCATGGCCCAACAAGGGGCTGGATTTAAATTAAAAAACAAAAATGTGTATGTTCATATAAAGTCTTGTTGGGGGCAAAACCTGTAAAGCCTACGTATGGTGGACTTCCATTAATGAGAAAGGATTAAGTGCTGCTTTGCTTTTGGCAGTGAAGACAGTAGTTGGTGCTTTAACTCGCTGCAGGACTCTAGTGATTTGGATAGTGACTCCTAGTCGTCATTGTTGGCCATTTTGACTCACCATGAAGTATACAGATTGTGCCTCTGTGTTTCCGGCCTCCTGTGTTGGAAAACAATGGCAAAGAAACTTGATTTACCTCCTAGACCAAAGGCTCCAAATGTAATTTACATAAGGTATAACCATGTTCCCAGCAAAGGAAACGATAATTAATGTGTGTGCAGGAGCTTGCTTCTTCATCCCATCTGCTCTATAGAAATGGTATGATTGGTGATGCGCACACCACTGCCATGAGTAGTGATCCAATAGGTGATTTGAAGGGTAGAAAACATATTGTGCGTTAATTACTACTAGCCACAAAACAAAATTTGAATGGCAATGAACAAAGTCTATTTTGTTTTTAATTTAGTTTTTGAAATTTATTTTGCATATTTTTATTTTGCGATCAATGCTTACATCATAGATGACCACAAGCCGAGTCAGGCTGCCAATGCATTGTATTGTATTGTAATTGCATTTGTATAGCGCTTACTACCCCTGACGAGGCATCAAAGCGCTTTTTCGGCGAGTAGCACGCTACTCCGGGACCCATAGAGGATTAGTGTTGAATTAGTATAGTGAAACATGCAAGTAAATTTTAAGTGGTGGATATGTTAGTCAGTTATTTGTATTTGGAAGGATAGCAGAAGGATAGAAGAGGAAAGAAGGTTTGTATTTATATAGTGCTTCTAACCCCTGATGGGGTGTTGAATCGCTTTTTTTGGCGAGTAGCACGCTACTCCGGACACCCATAAAGGATTAGTGGTGAATTAGTATGGTGAAATATGAAAGTAATTTGAGTGGTGGATATTAGTCAGTTATTTGGAGTGAGAAGGATAGTGGAGGGATAGAAGGGAAAGAAAGGTTTGCATTCATATAGCGCCTGTTACCCCTGATGGGGTGTTTAAGCGCTTTGTTGGCGAGTAGCACGCTACTCTGGAACCCATAAAGGATTAGTGGTGAATTAGTATAGTGGAATATGGAATTGGAGAAGTGAACATGCTAGTCTGTTATTGTGATTGAAAAGGATAGTGGAGGGATAGAAGAGTGAAGGATTTCTTTTTTAGGTCATAGCAGTAGGAGGAGGCTTTTGGATGAGTAAAAAGGGTTTTTGGAGGGGAAAGAGTCAGAGGCAAGAGTTTAGAAAGGTTTGTTTTGGGGGATCGGTACAGTAAAGGAGGTGTCAGAAGATGCAAGGAGGGGTAGAGTAGGAGAGAGTCAAGAAAGGGTTATTTTGGGGAACATAGTAGTGGTATGGCGTTTGGGATAAATGAGAGAGTGGGTGTAGAGGATATAATGATAGATGTATAGGGTGAGATAGGGTAGTGAATTGGAAAGAGTAGTAGAAAGAAGTTTGAGATGAGTCAGAAAGTTGGGCTAGAAGATATATTGAGGGAAGTATAGGCTGAGAAATAGGGTAGTGCATTGGAAATGCTAAATTAGAAGAAAGTGATAAATATACAGATCCATAAATACATTGAAAGTATATAGATGCATAAAGGAGGTAAGTATATGCAGATTAAAGATATTGATAGAGGTAGCGGATGAGAAATAGGGTAGTGCATTGGATATGCTTTTTCAGGAGAAAAGTAACAGACACACAGATCCAAGTACATGGAGGTACATAGATGACCAATGGAAGCAAGTACATGTAGACCAAAGAAGATTTTTTTGTTTTTTTTTGTTTTTGGTTTTATAACATAATTATTGTACATGTTTATACAAAGCAATACACAAAGATAGGCACATATCTATAGTGAAAATCAATGCTTATGTACAGTGGGACAAATACATAGGGTGGTTATTAATGAATGGTAAAAAGGGCAGCATTCCTGGCCCTGGTCCCGACCTGTTTCGAACAGGCTCAAACAGGCAACTGCCCTTGTCCTCTCCGCCCTTAACAGGCTCAAACAGGCAACTGCCCTTGTCCTCTCCGCCCTTAACAGGCTCAAACAGGCAACTGCCCTTGTCCTCTCCGCCCTTAACAGGCTCAAACAGGCAACTGCCCTTAGCTGAGACGCCCTAAGCCTGGCCTTTTATAGCCCTAGTAATCAGGTGACCCCGTCAGCCAATGGGAACCCTAGCCCTAACACTATCCAATCACAACACTAGCCCTAAAAATCTAGAACCAATAGGAGACCAGGACCTTACAGCCAATCTTAGCCCTAGTCCAAGCACCCAATCAGTTCAAAAACCCTGATCTCTACATCCAATAGAGGCCCTAGCCCTACCAGTAGTCCCAACCCAAGTCCTAGCAACCAATGGGACAGGAAGTCCTACTTCCAATAGAAAGCCTAACCCTACTCTTAGTCCCACACCTAGTCCAGCAACAAATCACACCAGAAGCCCTAATCGCTACTTCCAATTAAAGGCCTAACCCTAGCCCTAGTTCCACCCTAGTCCCAACAACCAATAACACAGGAAGCCCTAGTCCCTACTTCCAATAGAAATCATAACCCTAGCCTCAACCCTACATTGATTGAATCACAGACCAAGAAACCAATAAGAACACTCAAATACCCAACCAATGAGGACACTAACCCAATCCAATAGAAACATCAGATACAACCACCAATCAGTGTATACATGTACCAACCACTAGCAGACTATATAAGGTCCCAGCAACCTCAGACAAGGTTTGCTGGCCAGGGAGTTGGAAGCTGCTTCTCCTGTTCAGAATGTACAGTGCAGCGCTGAAGCCAACATCAGTCTGCAGGCTCAGTGGACATATGCATCCACTCCAGGGATTTTTGTCTGTCCTTTGGGCCACATGTTTGAATACCAGCCTTTCATCCTTCTGCGGTTGATAACGAGTAGCATTGAGTTGGATAACAATAAACCTCTTATTTCAGTGCCCAGGTAAATTTCAGGTTGAATATGCACTTTACAAATAAACATGTTATACGACATACCCTATAAATCTACAGAACACAAAAGATACAAGGTTTGTCGTAGAAAAACTGAAATTGAGCGTAACGACCCCAGAGAGAGCCTTGCAATTTATGAGACGAGGGCAGTAAGAATTCCCTACCAAATCTCACAGCAAGTTGAGTAGTAGAACAAAGTGGACAGAAATGTTTGCTCATAAAAAAATTGAAATCCGAGTCTCTTTGGCCTGGACTGATGAACTCTGTCCCTGTTAACATAGACGGCAATATTAGACCAGATGTGCCTTGGACCACCTCGGTTTTCTTTTCTGTAGTTGGAATAACTCTCATCCTAGACTGCGATGGATCCTGAAAGGGTTTATTGTGAGTACTTCCACTTATGGCCTGATGACCGTTCCCTGCTATGAAGCAGGGGGTGGTCAGTTTCATAGTCCAGGTTTAAAATTAAAATGTAATTTTACTAATCAAAATCAATTTTAATTCCAGCTTCAAAAGCATGGAGTAAAATCCTCTCACTTTACAAGAATAACTAAAAACGTGTTTGTGGACCACAGCCTCTTGTTTCACATGCCCAAGAGTTTGGAGGTATTTGGATGTGTGGTTTTGTGGTTAATTGCCTAAAGTGTTATGTTGCTTTCACATCTTAGGACAAGAGCCTGGCTTCTGAGAAGTACAACGATATCTATGTGGAGCTGAACAATATAAAGAGCCGCTCAGAGCGGGAGATCGATCAGCTAAAGGAGCACCTGCGACTTGCCATGGTTGCACTACAGGAAGAGGCAGCGATCAGCAACAGCATTGGAGACTAAAGGGTGAGAGGAGAGCAAGTGGCAGCATTGCAGTCTACTTTGTAGGCATTGACATATTTGGTATGTGGAGGGGCGATAGGACTAGGGAGTTAGAATGCAGAGCATGAAGGGCAGTACGAGTCATTTGAGGTGCTACATATTGGCTGGAGGTGGAGGAGAATCTGACCTACAGTTATCCTGTTTCCTGCCTGTAAAACTTGCCAATATTAGGGGTAACTGGGGTTGGAGGATGAAGATTCGAAAATGTTTGACTCTAGGCTGGTACCTGTGCTTTGGTTGCATGGGTGCATGCCGAATTAGGCCTACTTCAAGTGGAGTTGAGTGAGAACTAACCCCTCTTGAGATGCAGAATATCCTTAGACAAGTTAGACTAGCGTATGTATGTGCCATTAGCATACTGCAAAAAAGCAGTGAAGTGATTTACAGTGTCAAAGGCAAAGATGCACACAATGACTGATTGGAGAGGTAGGAGGGATCGTGGAGCAGAAGCAGGCGGTTATTGCATTGTCATGTTCTTTAAAGCGTCTTCAACTTTTTCCTAATTTGCACTGGGTTGGGCGTTCCTAATGAATACAGTGATGTTGTTCCAGACCCTGATGCATAGATGTGAGGGAGGGGGTGAGGGTGACAATCGCCTTATTCATTTTTTGGGGGGGGGGCACTTCGTTGACTTCACTTTATTGGTGTTATGTTTTTGGGTGTGCTTGGAGCCATAGGTGAAGGTGAGCTTGCCACCCAGATATGGTGGGGGGGGGGGGGTTACTAGTGGTAATGATTTTGTAAGTGATGCAGAGAACTTTGAAACTGATCTGGCCTGGGCAACCAGTTGTGTTCCTTCAGTGTCGTGATGAGAGTTTGATATGTTTATAATTTTTCACTCCTTGAATGAGACTGACTTCGGTATGTAGGATGCCCAGCGAGTGGACAGTGTGGAGTCTGAAAAGCCATAGAGAAGGTTCATTGCCACCAATCTGATGCAAGAGTACAGGGGCTTGAACAGCAGTTCTAATGTTAAGTTCTTGGAGGGAAGGTTTCATTTTGTGTAGTAGAAAGAGCTGAAACCAGGTCACATTTGTTTTTCATGGTATCATTCCTTGATGGCGGGGTCTGTTTCCAGGATGAATCCCAATGACCTGATGTTGGGTAAAAGTTGGGATTGATTCATTCCAGGTTGATGCTAATGAGCCAGGTTTTGACTAGTTTTTCTTGGCAGATAACAGGAATTCTGTGTTTGTTGGGGAGAGAGGGGAAGGTTTGAGCTTCTGGACGGAGGCAGACATCCAGGTCTGGATGAGTGCAGGCAGTGGTTGAGGCATAGTGTGCCTGGACATGGGGATACTTTCAAATAGAATTTTTATCAGTGAGTAGAACCCTAAGGGACTCTATGTAGAGGTTGTAGATGAGGGAATCCAAGATGAAACTCTGGGGGACTCTGCCGGTGATGGTTATCGTCTGGGCCTGGAGGTGCTTGTGTTGAATTAGCTGGCGTGGGTTGGATGGGTAGGACGAGAACACGTGAAGGACATTGCCAATGAATCACATTCAAGACTTAATTATGAGGGTGAGGTGGTTGACTGTGTCGGAGGTAGCTGAAAGTTCCAGCAAGATGGAGGACGGTGGTGTCTTTATGATTAGGAGGGCGTTGGCTTCAGTTTATAAAGTTGTCTCCAGTTTATAAAGGGGTTGTCTCCGTGCTGCAGCATGTTAGAAAGCCAGGTATCTCATAAAGACATCTAACTGCAGATTCCTTACCTTTGAATTTCCCAGGCGTTGGACTCAATCAGGAAGATTTTTCTTCTAGCAAAACTCCTGCGTGCCGGTAGGTGGCATTGGTTGGCTCTGCGTGACGTCTTCACCGGAAGTGACGTCCGCGTCCCCAGTCACAGGATGCTAGTTTCCAGTTCAGGGAAGACCTGGCTTGGCAGTTCGGGCTGGACTGTTCCCATGAGGCACAGGGTCAAGACTGATTTGCTTATAGCTGGGTCCGAACTGAGGTGGCGAAGTGAGCTAAAGAACGATGATTGATTCAACCCAGATCTGTGACTGGGGGTGAGTGTCTGAAAAGTTTCAGCGCTCCGTACATTTCCTTGTGTTTGCTTTGTTTGCCCTAAGTTGGCAGGGTATGCCCAGACGTGTGTCCCTTGCTCACTTTGCCACTGGATTCAAGCTAGCCTGGCTGATGAGGGGTGTTACCCCGAAACCGGTCCCAGGATGCTTGTTTCCAGTTCAGGGAAGACCTGGCTTGGCAGTTCGGGCTGGACTGTTCCCATGAGGCACAGGGTCAAGACTGATTCGCATATAGCTGGGTCCGAACTGAGGTGGCGAAGTGAGCTAAAGAACGATGATGGATTCAACCCAGATCTGTGACTGGGGGTGAGTGACTGAAAAGTGTCAGCACTCCGTCCATAATCTTCTTGTGTTTGCTTTGCTCACCATAAGTTGGCAGAGTATGCCCAGACGTGTGTCCCTTGCTCACTTTGCCACTGGATTCAAGATAGCATGGCTGATGACGGCTGTAAGCCAGAAACCGGTCCCAGGATGCTTGTTTCCGGTCCAGGAAAGACATGGCTTGGCAGTTCGGGCTGGACTGTTCCCATGAGGCACAGGGTCAAGACTGATTCGCATATAGCTGGGTCCGAACTGAGGTGGCGAAGTGAGCTAAAGAACAATGATGGATTCAACCCAGATCTGTGACTGGGGGTGAGTGTCTGAAAAGTTTCAGCGCTCCGTCCATTATCTCCTTGTGTTTACTAAAAATATGCAGTCAGGCATGTTTGTCTACAAATGGTATAGTTGTACTCGTTCTGAATCCTATTTACAAAGGTATTTCTATAATTAGTTGTATTTTATTACTGGTTAGTACTGGTTTGGTTTGCTCTGTCACTTTTTGACAGGATTTTTCGACTTTTTGTCGACCCCCTTTTTGGTGTGTAGGATGTCCTCTAGGAAGTCTTCGGGATTCAAACCGTGCAGCTCCTGTCATCGCGCCATGTCAGTGATAGACCCCCATTTGGTCTGCCTGTGGTGTCTGGAGTGCGACCACGACTCCAAGTCGTGCTCCGACTGCTGAACCATGGCACCGAAGGCTTTGAGGGAGCAGTCCCTGAAGCTGTTTGCAGCCCGGCAGGCTAACCCGTACCAGACTCTTTGGAGATCCCGGTTGAGAGGTAGGTCCTGCACCTCTCCGAGTCCCTAGTCCCCTCCGTCTCACTCAAGATCTTTGGGGCACTCTGGTAAGAGGCACAAGAAGTTGAAGTGTGCTTCAACTTCTTCCCGGTCTGTCGTCTGACGTGACGGAGGAACATCGACGTTCCAGGCCTCGTTCTCCGGAACCTGCGCCAACTTTGCGCCTCCCTGCTTTTCTGGGAGCCGGACCAACCCCCCTCAACTTAAGGAGTTTTATGAAGCCATGCGCCTTATTTTTGAGCTGCCTGACCCCACCAGCATGCCTTAGGGTCCTGCGGGGTCGGGGGGGGAGGCCCATCTGTTTCCGTGCTGGCGCTGATGGCCCCCCCCCATCCCCCCCATCGGATCCAGAGATGGCTCGGGACCGGCGCCAGTCGTACTGCTACAATCTTCCCGATACAGATCCTGAAACCAGTTCTCCTGGGGTCCGCTGGCGGTGCCAGCCCCATTCTGATTCCCGACGACTCTGAACAGCGGCGATCGATGCAAGATTGCGACGCCGGTAAGACCAACAGGTCCTAGGTCGTTTTCTGAGCCTTATTCTGGAGGGCTAGGATTGGGGGGGGGAGTCACTGGACCCTTTGGAAGACCAGCCTTATGAGGAAATGGACTGGTATGAGGATTTGGGTGAAGCCGGTGGTCTGGATACCTCCCGACACAGGCATGCTTTCTCCTCCTACCGTGGCTATGGAGGAGAGTGCATCTTATGCAGTTGTGGTGCAGTACAGTAGAAAAATGGTCACAGTAGCGATAATTTCAAAGAAAATCGATAAAGGCATTCACTGTGTATCTTGCATATGTCTGCAACAAATGCAGTTTATTATCAGAACATCAAATGATTGTAAATAACATCTTGATCATTTATACATTTGAGATAAAGGTGCTCAGAATGAAAAGAATATACAGTGCTCAGGAAAAAGGATGTGTTTGTGAGGGTTGTAAGGAAAGGAGAGGTAATGTGCCATATATACATTATATTTACATGGTGAAACCTGTCCAGCCTATAACAGGCAACCTATTACAAAAGAATACATAGCATTGTAGAGGGCACTGATAATAAATCTTAGTCGTCCCAGCTTGTTGCAAAAAGAAAGTAGAAGTCAACGTTTCGACCCCTTCGAGTATTAAAGGTCGTTTAGTCCTTAGTATGGGGTCTTCATCCGGACAGAGAGGGAGCACCAGTGCGTAAAACAGCAAGGGGAGACAAGCTGCGGACTACAGAAGATGGGCTCATTGAAGCTCTGAAGTGAAAGAATGCGCGCTCACTCTCAATGACACGTCCGTCCTGTACACCGACAGGAAAGGGTCCACAAATCACCCACGGGGACGGGATAAGCGTTCAAATGTGTGCTTCCAGGATTGAATCCTCCACTTCACCAGTAAAAGCTCCGTTGGACGATAGCTTCCGCAATGACTGGCAACTAGGCAGCTGAGGTCCTTGATCTTCAGCTGCGCACTGTGGCGGTCAAGACTAACACCTTGACAGAGGTGCTACTGCCGGGAGGTTCCTCTTCAGAACCTTTGCTCCCATTCAACGAAGCCCTCCTGGATGTCCTTCTGGGAACATGGTGCAAGCCCAGCACCGGGGCTCCTGTCAACAGGATGATCGCCCGCTTGCACCCCATCCCAGAGAGCTTGGTGGTCCAAGCCGCCACTTCCCATGGTGCGTTCGCTCCTGTTCCCCTGGATAGGGAATCAGAGGCTGGGCGGTTGGGGCAAGAAAACTTTTTTCTTCTGCCAGCCTTGCATTGCGGTCGGTAAACACTGCATGCTTATATGACTGATATTCCCACTCTCTGTGGGAAACGGTTGCGCAAGTGCAGCCACAGGTCTTGGAGGAGGCCAGGACCATCCTCTCCCAAGCCATAACAGACAGGAGAGATTCAGCAAACTTCGTTATTTGATGTGGCTTAGACTCACCGACTCGCTGGGCAGAGCGATTTCATCCAAAAAGGGAAGATGATGGCAAACACTTTTCTGAAATCAACCCTGGATGCAGCAGACACTCAGACAGATGTGCACTGTAAATTCTATTATGAATATGCCTTTCACTGGAGGTTTGTTCAGAGCAGCTGTGTATGACCTATTCCAACAGATGAAAAATAGACAATGACACTGAAGGCAAAACACTGAGAGAGCCCTATTGAGACCGGGCCAGGAGCAAAGGCAAGACCAAAAGAGAGCTGGCCTGAGCCTCCAAGTTCCCCCAGGCGCAAGACTGGATCTGGAAACTTTATCCACAGCAGGTGTGTGTCGGCAGAGGGCGCCGCGTGACTCTGTATCGACGTCATCACACAATGTGACATTGACGGAATCCATATAACCCCCTTGCCGACTTCATGTCCTCCTTTTCCGCACTTGCAACACGGATCCAGAGTGGTTAGAGGTCATTTTTTCGGTCCATCTCCACATTTTGTGTGAGAATCAGATGTCGATCACAGATCCTCGTACCATCTGTTTGTATTGTATTGTAATTGCTTTTATATAGTGCTTACTACCCCTGACGAGGTGTTGAAGCGCTTTTTCGGCGAGTAGTGGGAGACCACCATGACTCTGAGGAGTGTGGTTCCTATCAGCATCTTTGACCAAAGGCGTTGAGAGTGTGTTGAATGAAACTTTTGGCGACGCAATTATCTGAGGCACCTCACAATCGCAGGCTTGTAAAGCGCGACTACTCACCCGTAAGGGTCTCAAGGCACTGGGTGGGGGGTGGAGGGCTGCAGGTCCATCAAGGTGGTGTGGTTCAGCCAAAGAGCCAGGTCTTGAGGTCCTTCCTGAATTGAGGCAGTGACTGCAATTTCCAAAGGTGGAGAGGCAGGGTGTTCCAGGCCTTTACTGCGATTTTGGAGAAGGATCTTCCTCCGGCTACGGTCTTGCAGATACGTGGGACGGTAGCCAGGGCCAGTTGGATGGAGCGGAGGTCTCTGGTGGGTACGTGGAATGCGAGGCGGTGAGTAGAGGTACGCTGGTCCCGCGTCGTGTAGGGCTTTGTCGGCTTGTGAGGAGCTTGAAGGTGATTCTTCTGTTGACTGGGAGCCAGTGGAGGTCTCTTAGGTGGCTGGTGATGTCCTTGTCCAAGTCCAAAGACCGGCCGAGGAGCCTTTCGGGTGAGGGGCCATCTTCATCGATGTCGAGGGAGGCTCCAAAGCACCAACGGTTGAAACGAAAGTTTGTTTCTGACGCTGTCTCCCAACCTTCGGTTGCGGAGCCTTCTCCGGGATTCACCCCACACCTCCCTAAATATTCTGAAGCCGGCGCGACTCTAACTCAAATACGGGAATATTACGTTTCCCTGCATAAAGTCTTTGGGCCTCAATTCCCCTCTGGTGCTCTTTCTAGCCCCAAGGAGATGGGAGGTTCCACGACTGGATCCTCGCCGGCGGGTCCGCCCTCGGTGCCAGTCTGGCCCTCTCAATCAGTTATTGGATTCGAGACGGCGCCAGTGCACAGCTCTTCGGGGTCTTCACCTTCAGCGTCTGTCTGGTCAGCCCATGACGTCGGCGGCTCCGATCAATGCTGCACCAAGTACTCTTCCTGATGTCGACACATCACTGCAACTCCCCCTATACAGCCGGTTTCTGCTGTTCCTACAGGAATGCACAGTTTGGCAGGAGAATATAGGGTTTTTGGTCTCAAGTGAGAAGCGTCTCTCAGATTCTGTTATGAAGGGTACTTAATACTCTTGACTCTTTTGGGGTGGTTATAACGCTTTGCATTATTACTAAAGATTTCTTCTTTCTGAAGGTCATTTACTTCTATGATGTACCTTTTCTTCTCTCTGAAGGTATTCCTACACATGGCCATGAGGGGACTATTGTTTCATAGCGACTACTTTGTGTACATAGCTTTTATTGTTTTCTTACTGGGTTGTTGCTCTTCTAGGGGACAACTCTTTTCATAATTTACCTAGCTCTGTTGTAGTTAGGTTCGCACTTTAAGTGTGGTCCCTATATGGCATGTACATATATATGTTTATTTTATAGATCGCTCATATTCTTTTATAATAGAATCCATTCAAATCTCCAGTTTCAGTATGAGGGATTTTTTCTACATCATCTGTAAATGGGTCTCTATTCATATTGTAAGATCACGTACTAACCTTGGGTTTCGCTAAGCTTCAAGGTTTCTTTTTCATACTTTTTATCTTATTCAACTTTGTATTCTATTGCTTGCTGATGCTGTCTCAGGCAATTTGCATTATGCTGATGTTTTTGTTGGCTGTTGCTTTCCTATGTGGTATAATGGCCTCTATGGTTTCCATACTATTATGTCCGCATTGTCATGCTGATTGTTCAGCTTTACTTTATTTCTACGTGTTATATTTTCTCTTGTCTATACATAGGTGGTTATTTTACTCCCATGTCAGTGTATTTCTTGGAGATATCCTAGCTTCTATGCTAATTGTTGCTATTGTCGGGTCTGGTGGTTTAGTGGACTATGCGCCCACTGTGGGGGCCTGTGTTTAACCTTATGGTCTAATTGAAGAAAGAAACCCCTAGGCAATTAACAATGGCTAGACTATTATACCATGTAACATGATATTATGAACTCAGTGTAACCACACAGATTTTCATTAAAACATTTTCATTTCTTTATTTCAAAATCATTAAAAATTATTGTAGACCATGATTCATAAACATGATACAATGAATACATCTATTTACATAAGATACACACATGGATGTATCACAAACAGTGGACAAAAACAATGACAAAACAAACATGTGCCTACTATACATCTACAATGGTACATGATATTAAGACAACGGATATGTAAATAAACATGTGGCATGAACAGAATCTTCTACGCGCGTTTCGGCGCACACTGCGCCTTCATCAGGAGAGCCACACAATTATCTGAAAAAACGAATTAAAAAGGAATAAAATACACTGAGACTCATATCAAATACATAAATGATCAGTTACATACCTTCACCAGAGACAGACGTCATGTGATATGACCCCAACATTACCAAGAAACATGCAGGCAAGACGTCAGAAAAATAATATCTCACCAGATTTGTGAAGCTTCACAGAATAGAAAGAAAGAAAAAGATGAATATAATACCCATCAACCTATATTGAAATAATAGTACCAATGTGCAAGTGCAGAATATCTATTTTCAAAGAAGTGATGCTTACTTGGACACTAAAATGTTAAAAAAGCGTCCTCATCTAACTCGATAACATCAGGATGGCAGAGTTCAATGGAAGAGTACCTTAAATATAAAGGACAGTAGTCAATAAGGTACACCCTATATCAGTTAGAGTTCCTATCATAGGTAATATCCAATATAATTACCCGGAGGCAACAGATGCAGATATATGTGCCTTGACCGAAATCTTGAGTCCCGAGCAATAGTTAGGTGTCCCTAATGTGATCTGAAAAATCAATAGTGAATACTATGAGTTGTCACCCTACACTATTCACTCTAAAATTACGATAGGGGCACAAAGTATATCAATTATTACCTGAATAAGAAGGGAAGAGGGTAGGGTATGTAATTTGATAACTTCCACGAGGAAACGATATGGTACAAAATGAACCGCCAATTAATGCAGTGCTATGATTTCTTCAAAAGAAAGGCTCAAATGCCATCCTGCGAATGTCAAAAGATGACTAGAAAAGTAAAAAATAACACATTAGCTAAACGGCAAAGAAGACAGTTAACGAGTCTATATGAATAATAAAAGAAACATGAGAGTAACCTGTTATGTGATCAAGACAGAGTAAGGATACGTAATATTCCATAATTTAATCAATAGGCTCAATATGAAGATCTACACTGCCGGAATGTAAGATAAAAGTAAATATCCTGCATATGAGGAACAGACCCTAAAAACTACAAACATGACTAACGATGTCCCGTCTAGATGGCATAAATGGCTGTGTGGTACCTCACCGAATATGTCAATAAGCTGGCTTATGGAATATGATTATATCCAATGGTGCCAGCATCTTACCTTGTGTGATAAAGAGTTCCCGTAATCAAGACGGTCGGACCGCACCCGTGTACCGACACGTCAAAGGAGAGCAAAGACCAACTAGCTGCATTACCGGATATAAAGGGCAATTCTACGTGACCTACGTGGGTCACCTGATGACGTGGAATGCACCTACGTCGGAGGTAGCCATCAGAGGAACCTTATGGTCACTGGTTCATATCTCGGCGACTCAGCCTTTCATCATTCGGAGGACGATGACATGAGTACCATTGAGTTGGGTGACATTAAACATCTGTTGTTTAGCACCAAGATACCCTTGCGATGAACATGCACTTTATGAATACACGTTATGTATGTTGTCTAAAAAATGTTTTTGTTTTTTTTTGGTAAGGGAGCTTTTGTTATCCTTTCCCATGAGTGATGGACCTCTCTTGCTGTTACAGTGCGGGTCTGGGTTGATAGAACTCTATATGGCACAGAGGTTTTCCTCTGTGGCATCACCTGCTGTTCCGTGCCGCACAAGTATCGAACACGCGTTTCGACTCTGGATATGTGCGACAATAGCTTTATGTTACAAAGTTATTTGGCAAATTGTCCTACTCTCATGGGTAAAGTTCTTCCCATGCATTCTATGTCTTTATGACCTTTCTTACTGCGGTCCCTGCCGCAGTGCTTATGGGGTGAGCATGCATGTGTTTGGATCCCCTTAAGGATGTGAGTAGTTTTCTATTCAACTTGTTGGTTGGCTTTTACCACAGTTGTCATGCAAACATGGGTAATTTTATTCCCATGCTTTTTTAATGTCTTGTGACTTTACTTATCTGTGGTTCTTCCACAGGTTTTTTAAATTGTAATGTAGGTTATTGCTCACCTACATTATTACGGAGGTCCAGTCTTTTTCTATGGTTCTAGAGCTGTTTTGTTCTAGTTAGAGGAGTTTAGTGGTCTCAGTTCACAGACCCTCCTCTGGGGATGGTATGTCTTGGTATTTGTTTCTAAAGTAAGGAATCTGCTGCTATATGTCTCTATCAGATGAACAAGTTACTTACCTTTTGGTAATGCATTATCTGGTAGAGACCGGACCTAACCCAGATTCCTTACGACCCTCCCATCCTTCTCGCTCTGCGAATTGAGTCCTCTTTGGTCTCTAATTTATTAATGAGACTTCACATACTGACCTGAGAACTGTGTTTATTTGAGACTGAGTCCTCTTTCATCTCAATGTTTTCTTTGTGAACTTCACTTACTGAATTATACTTCAGTGCTTTTTTTGACACACAGGTATCTTTCATTTTTGCACCGTCTCAATACGTTTTGAGCGTGGAAAATAGTAAGGGAAAAAACTGACGTCAGCGCTTCGGCGAGGGGGGGGTTATATGGACTCAGTGGATGTCACATTGCGGAAGGGTATTGATATGGAGTCGCGCGGCGCCCTCTTCCGACGCACGGGCGTGCTGTGAAAAATGTTTCCGGGTCCAGTCTTGCACCAGAGAGGGGATTGTAAAGTAAGGAATCTGCGGCTAGATCCTGTCTCTACAAGATAAGGTGTTACCGAAGGTAAGTAACTTGTTCGTTAAAGGTGCTTCCATTCGGGAGAAATTATTGAGGGTGTTTACAAAAGGTCTTGTAGCAGTGGCTCTTCACTTGAGAAGGCAGAAGGGGATACCTTTGTACTCCTACGTAGATGACTGGTTGGTAATGGGGAACTCGCTAATAATCTTAAGAAGGCAACCACACCGTGTTGGATTGTTTGCAAACGTTTGACGTCTTAGATGGATGGCATTACACGCCTATAGGTCAATGACCGAAGAGTGAAAGAAATTGAAAAAAAAATGTTTCCGAACCCAACCTCTAGATGGCAGAATAATGCACAGTATGCAAATCCAGAAAAGTCTTCAAGCTGCAAAACTATTGTTCCTGGTAAGTAACTTTTCTTAATAGTTGTGCAGAATAGGCATCGATCTGATCTTGAAATTGAGCTTAGACTGCTTTTTCGATTATCTTGCAGACAAAAAGAGCGATGGGTGGGTAATGTCATGATTATCCGGGTCCAATGTGGGTTTCTTCAGTGGTGGAAGGTTCTGGTCTGTCTTGGAAGCTTTGAATGAGTGAGGTAAGAAAAGGTGAGAAATGTGATGAAGGATGAGATTAGAAATCCTCTAAAGATGTGATTGCTTTTGGGGAGTAGAGTATTTCAACCAAAGATTGGGTTTTCAATTAAGGCCAGTGCGAGACACTATGAGACAGGAGGCATTCCAAGAAAAGAAGCCGGCTTGGTACTGTCGATATAAGAAAGTGTTGAAGTTGTTTAGAAAGGTGATGTCTGACATGGAGTTGACAGGATGAGAGAGGAGTTTGAGCTTTATATTGCCAATGGAGAAGATTCTGACAGATTAAAGGCTGTTTTATTTATTTTTTATTTTTTTTGGTTTGACCTTGTGTGTTGGTTGGACACTGAGCACGGAGATGGAGATGGTATTTAGTACAATCCAGGGGGTATGGGAAGAGTGTGCTGGATGGTTGGTGATGTTGAGAAGATAAGATTGTGGCTGCGGCCTTTGGAGCCGTTTTTGGTTGTCATGCTGTACCCTATTAAATGTGAAGATAAAGTTGAAGCTTTTTTTTTCTTCTCTCTTTACGGGTGTTTGCAGTATCTTATAGAGACTTCGAGCTGCAGATTTCTTTCCTTAGAATTATCCCCAGGCATCGGGTTGGATCTAAAAAATTCTTCAAGCACTACCCTGCTCGCTGGTAGGTGGCGTAATTCTGCTCTGGGTGGCGTTGTTTGCGTTGGAGGTTTTGTGCGCAGTACCTATATAGGCGCCACCTCTGCGCACTGACGTCAGTTCTGAGCTACCCCTCAGTCACTTTTTGGCTGGCTTTTTTCGACGTTTTATCAAACTTTTTTTGAGATTGTTCTCCTGGTGTAAAGAAAGGTCACCTAAAAGATCAACCGGTTTTCAAACCTTGAGGGGCCTGTCACAGGCCGATGTTGGTGACAGACTCCCATTTGGTGCGTTTGTGGTGCTAGGAGCGGGACCACGACTTCAAGGCCTGCTGCACCTTGCGCTTCCAAACCGCTGAGGAAGTGCTCCCTCAAGCTTCTTACCACCAGATATGTCGACTCTGAGACACTCAAGGTCCCGTTCACCCGGAAGTTCCTGGGACACTTTGGGCCCCAAGGGAATAGCAGGGGCCCCTACTGGATCCACGCCAGAGTGTTCGACCTCGGTGCCAGTCATGCCCTATGGATCCAATTCTGGAGCAGAGCCACAGGTGAGACTGACCTTCCTTGGTGCCTGGCCCAGTTTTGACACCCCCAGGCAGCGCCATCCCCATCATTATTGCCATCTCTGACACGGAGCTGGATTGGTGTCATTCAGCGCCGACCGGGCCCATTCTTCCCAGAGGGGAGCCAGTGCCTTATTTGTGTCACAGGCCTGGAGAGGGAGACGAATGGGAGGGGTCTGCAGGACCCTTCTGGTTACCAGTTCCCTGAGGTCTTCAAGAACAGGACCATTCGTATGAGGAACTGGTGGAGGCCAGTGAGTTGAACACCTCCCCGACTCTGGCCTGATCTCACCTACCGTGGCTACGGAGGAGGGAGCCTCTTTTGCCATTGTGGTGCGTAGGGCTGCTGACGTTTTGGCACTTAAGTTGCCCACAGGGCCAGTCGAGACTAACGTCTTGACAGGGGTGCTTCAGCTAGGAGTCTCCCCTTCTGAATCCCTTCTCCCATTCAATTGAGCCCTTACAAATGTCCTAGTTGGGGCCTGGTCCAAGTCCAGCACAGGGACTTCTGTGCATAGGATGATTGCCTGCCTCCATAGTCCCACCCCTGGGGATCCCAGTTTTCTCATCCAGCACCTCACCCCAGAGAGCTTGGTAGTCCAAGCCTCCACGTCCTGGATTAACCCCGGCGTGTTCCTACCACACCACCGTGTAGGGATTCCAAAAGGCTGGACACCTTTGAATGTTCTTTCGCTAGCCTAGCACTGCAGTCGATGAACACCACATGCCTTTTGGGCAATTATTCCCATACATGACTCAGTTGTGCAAGCGGTGCAGGAAGCTGGCTCTGTAAGTACTATACCAAAGTAGGGTATAGTGTGCACAGAGTCCAGAGGATCCCCAAAGGTATAGCAGAGGCTAAATTAGATAATCATGAACAGCTCTCTTTGTGGTAGTGTGGTCGAGCAGCTAGGCTTATCAGGAGGGTGTGTTAAGCATTTATTATATTCACTCAATCAAGGACTGATTCCACACACTCAGAGACAGAATCCAGACTAATCAGGTAAGTATATAGAAAAAGTATGATTGTTTTATTTCTAGAACCAAGCAGGACTTGGTACAGGTAGGTAAAACATACTTTCAATTGTAAAACTTTGCAGGGTAATGCAATAGGGCAGTGGTTCCCAATCTGTGACCGCTGCGGCACCCCAGTGTGCCGTCAAAACTAGTCAGGGGCGCCGGAAACAGATGTGCACCAATCACACAGTTTGGGAACCACTGGTAGGTGAACACTCCAATGATGTCGGATATCTCTAGCACCGAAAGAGTTACAGCTGTTGCGGTCAGTGGGCACACACATGAACATTTCAACAGCGTCGAATCCTAGCCCCAGAAAATGCTGCTACTTTGCATCTATCAAACGTGGGGCTTTTTCTGCCTGGGTCCGGAAATAACTCCTGCGCAGCCACGTCTATTTCGAAGAGACAGATGCAAGGGACACGAGGAATCCTAAGGTTGCAAATGCCTTTTTTAACTATTTTCTCTCACAAGCGGCGATCTCCACTTTCACTTTTGATTATCTTTATTTGTAGCAGTGCGCAGTGAAAGAGGATAACTTCAGTAAAATATGAGAATGGCGTGAGAAGACTGGTAAAAACTTAAAACAGAGTAATGTCTTCTAGCATTTCAAATTTCAGGTTTGCTGCAGAAAGCAGCTAGTTTTTACTGTCTTATTTATGAGGCATGTTCTACTGAGGGCGTGTAATTGTTTAAGAGACATGAAATACTGTCTTGTCATATTTTGTTATATAGATGCGCTCTCTACAATCCCTTCTGCCCAAGATGTACCCCATCATTTTTAGGTCTCGCCTAGCGATGCAGCGCAAAGCGCTGCTCGCTATGCGAGATCTATTGTTGCCGACTTTTGCTCCGATGCGGGACAGGAGATGTGCACGCGCATGGTGCGAGCAGGAGTTGTAATAGCGCCGCAAGCCGTACGCGTGCACATCAACTGTCTGTGCCAAAACTTAAACAGACAGGAGATGTGCACGCGTACGGCTCGCAGCGTTATCACAACGCCTGCTCGCACCATATGCGTGCACATCTCCTGTCCAGGCAGCCGATGCACACGCTCACGGCGTGTCTTCAGCTTGTTTCAGACGTAACTTCCCGCTGGTTCTGAGGAGTCGAAATGGCTGCGCCCTGTGAGTCGGATCTGCAATCGGATCCCGCTCCGCCGCCACTGAAGATTCCGAAGCGCGAGGCTATGTCCCCTACTTCACCTGGGCTGAGCGATGGACGCCCATCGTTGTCGGCGCCTTCTACCCCAAGCCATTCGTCGCCTCTAGAGGGATGCGCCGGTGGTCCGGGCCTCTGCCTCGTCGCCCTCAGTCTCCTTTTCCACGCCGGCCGCTTGTCGCGGCATGTCCTGGACCCCAGCAGAAACTAACGCGCTTATAGCCGTATGGGGCAACGAGCGATTGGTGGAGGAGCACTGCCAGCAACTGGAGGGCTCAGGCACCCTATTTGCCAGCTGTTTCTAGTAAGTGCACTCCTTGTTTGATTTTGAAACTGTGCTCCAAATAGGAAAAGTTCAGATTTGATTTTTGTGTTTCCACCCTATCTAACAGAAAGGAACTCCAGCATTTAAAAAACTGTTCACACTGAGGTCACTCAAACTGCGAGCTCTCCTTCTATAGCTCTTTGCGTGTTGTCCCGCGTTTTGCTGTTTCCCTCTCCATCCTCAGAGGCTTCACACTGGGCGTAGTTATGTTTTCACATATTATTTCTCCCTCCTGTCACTACCCTCCTCTAACTCTGCCTCATGTTACTGTCCTCTCTCCTTTCACTTCCCATGTCCCCTCTCCAATTACTGCTCATCTCTCCGTTATACAACATGTCTCTGCCACTGCCCATCCTGCCGTTGGCATTGCCCTAAATTCTGTAATCATACACTGTCCACCCTCTTCTGTCACTGCCTCACTACAGTATATAATCGCCTTTCTATTGTCATTCCATTTCCTCCTGTCACTGCTTATCTTTGTCTCCTATAACCAGGGCCAATGGAATTATGCAATTATGTGGCTGCAGCAATTTTCGCATAATTATAGATTTGCCGCATTCTGCCACATAATCCATCTGCTGCAGCTGCAGATTTTGACAAAAATGTTTTTGTTTCCAGCTCAAACTGTTCAAAAGTTACTAAAATGCTGCTTGCTTACAGCAGTTTTAATATCTTAGAGTTTCTTGTTGCTCAAATAGGTGTAATTTCTATGATTTATATATGTTTCCCTTGTCTATATTGCTTGATTTTGCTTGTAAGATAGTGTCACTCATAATCTTTTATGCATGCCCATTTAAAGTTGGTGCTATATAAAAATGCACAAATTCTACTTGCCACAGCTGTAGGGGCAGTGGTTGTGTAGGACGGGACAGTGTACTTCAGCTGTATCCACGCATATAAATTACAAAACATTTAAAGGAGCACTTGTTGTAGGTTTAGTGACCTACCTAATCCAGTGAGATATTTCACTGAGCAGTTCAAAGCACGCAGCAGACATCACAAAATAATTCTACTATGTCTGTTGTTGGTGGTTGTTAGAGGTTGCGGACTGGGGAAACAGGACTATGTGTTTTTCTCTGCCCCTTTATATCTAGTGCTTCACAGACCGTGCATATATGTGTGCATTAATTGCTTATCCTATAAAATACTATTTATGTATGGACGACATATTTTCAAAAGGGACATTTTTGCATTACATTTGTTTAAGGTGTTTCTAATACAACATATGTTTTTAAGTTTGAAAAGCAGAAGCATCAATTGCTGATCAGAGATCGAGTATTTTTGGTATTTACACGAGTATTTACACGAGTTTGAGCTATTGGTATTGTAAATGCCAATGCGTTTTATTTATGTTTCTTTTTAAAAACATGGATAAAAGGCATTGTCATTTACAATGCCAGAGTTTAAGCTATTGGCATTGTAAATGCCAATGCGTTTTATTTATGTTTCTTTTTTAAAAACATGGATAAAAGGCATTGTCATTTACAATGCCAGAGTTTAACCTATTGGCATTGTAAATGACAATGCCATTTATTTATCTGTTTTCAAAACCAACACATGGATGAAGGGTTTGTCATTTACAATGCCAATGGCTCAAACTTTTGCAAATGCGAGACCTATTGCATTGCAAATGCTTGTTACTTTTGGACGCTCTAGATTTTTTACCCCAGTCAGTGATTGGCACTTACTGAACAGGCCTTAGCCCCTGTATGCTCATTTTAAAATGGCATTCACTTCTCATACAATGCAACACCTGTTAGCGTTGTCCTGCCGATTTTAATAAACAGGGCACTATAAATTGGCTGCATACGGCTACTACTATTGGCTTTTTATGGAGGGGGAGTGTATTTTTTTTCATGCATTGCCTATCATTGTTTAAAACTTTATTGTTGTCACCGTGACTTATTAGCATGTGGCTTGGTGCTAACAAAGCAGCTGGGTCCATACAAAGTCCCAAATATACTATTTATGATCTATATATTATATTTTGATTAGCAGCAGCATATGCACACACATTTTTATTCAATCCTTGTCTAAATGCCACAGGTAAATCTAGGATCTTCAGATTTTTCCTTTTGTGCATTATGGAGTGGTGTTCCTCTATTCATGCCATTGACGGAGTACAAATATTAGGTGTGTGCCCAAGTTACGTCCCTGTGATCATTTTGGGCAATTTCTTGTGGTAAATAAAGTTGGAGGTACCACTCTACTATGGCTGCCGCTATCTGCCATATATGCAGATCGGACGAATGCTTTATCTACATGATGCTGCAGCTGATTCTGCCGCTGTGGGTTTGGACTCTGGGTGTCTCGAACATACTGATTCACTGAGTGTGCACGGACTTGAGCCCTGCAGCCACTCGGACAGGGCCGGTGCTCGCTGGCTTAGGGGCTCAGGATGGTGTTCGATGAGTGGATCAAGACCCTGATGGTGGATAATGTGCAGTTGCACCAGCCCTTCCACCCACCTGTAGAGGAAACCCTCTGCTTGACTGGCCACCACCTCATCCTATCCTCAGCCATACATGCCAACATCGACTCCATAGAGAAGAGGTGAGGGGTCACCATACCTCATAAACAATGTATCAGTTACTGACCTGCATCTTAGAAATACGTTAATGTTCACCACTGTATCCTGGAAATTACATAAAGTTACCATATCTATGATTTCTCCTGTCCTACTGACTTGGAGCAAAGAAGAGCACACTAACTAAGCACTTGTGACCAAGGATGCAAGCACTATGTTCACTTTCAAAGGAAAGATGTCTTACTATCTTATCTACTAGTGTGCCTACTACAGGACTTGGTTTGCCACAAGCATGCTTTAACTCCTGATGGATAGCTTGAATGTTACAGTGCCTGCAGCAGAGGTTTACCCTGCTAGTAACATATCCTCAGGAAAGTATACCATTAAAGTAGCTCAGAGACTTAGATTTGTTTAGAGATCTTAGAATAATTTGCAGATTATACGTCTGAATACTCAGAAGATGACTCAACATTCTGCTGTTATAAGATTGGCAAAATGAATACATATACACATAGTAATACCAATAGGACTGGGCACCTCCGGAAAATGTAACACGCACTCTATCCTCACTCTAATTACCAACAAGAGAAACAAGCATTGGCATAGCCAATAGGTCTCGCTTTTGGGACCTTTATAAGTATTTAGTTATGCAGCACAATATCCTTGGTGCAACAACATCAACTGTTACTTTACATGCCACTGGCAAACGGCACCGAAGAGTGAGGCGGGAGGAGATGGCTAGGGGAGGTGGTGAGACAGTAGGAGATGACTGGGAGATGAGACAGGAGGAGATGGCTGGGGGAGTGAGACAGGAAGCGATGTCTTTGGGGGTGCGGCAGGAGGAGGTGACTTGGGTTAGTGAGACTGGAGGAGATGGTTTGGGAGGAGAAGGAGAAGGCTTGGGAGTGCTAGGTGTCGCGTGTACACGAACAAAAAAAAAAACAACTTTAACAAAATGCAAATACTGTTGGAAACATGAGAGCGCTGGGCTGATACACGAGCTCAGGCAAACAATAAATAAGAGTGTGCCCAAAGTAACCTAAAATAAAACAATCATGTGCCACCGGGAGCATCGCCCTACTCATTTCCTTTTCCCGGATCAGGTTCTTGTTGCGCCATTTAATGGAGCGACCTTCAGTGAAAATGGTCGCAATAAGTGATTAATCGCAAACATTTTTGGGTTTGTTTTGCCCTTGACCTCGATGGTGGATGGGAGCATAGACGTAGCATAAATACTGAAAAGAGACAAACACCCAGACGTGAAAGAGACACGTCTTAAATAAGAGACAGAATAGAAATACTATTGTTTCATCCTTTGGTTGCAAGAAAGGCGAGTCAAAAACACACAGCAAACTGGAGGGAGGGCGCACATTTAACCAAGATGCAGTTGTATAAGCGTTTTTTGCCCATTAAGCAAAAGTGCACACAATCTAAGCGGAGTACGAAAAATAATATACATAGAACTAATTTCAGTTTAACAATTAACTAACGATTAAAAAAACAAACGTGATCACAGTAAACACACAAATAATAATACATAGTTAATATAATGTAATACAATAAGAAATAATTCAGTGCATTTTGTTAGTATCCAAAAAAAAACAAGCTGAGGGAGGTGTTGTTAGGGGAAAGCACGGCAAGATTAAGGGAACGGGAAGGAAGCAGCGCCTTGTTGAGAGCGTGCCCGCACCAGAGACACCGGGACCATGGCGGGCATCCATCTTCCGTGTCGATGCCCGGGAGCGGGGCTAGCTGCTGCATGGCCATGTGCTTTGCTGAAAGAATGCCTCCCCCGCCGCGATGGAAAGCAAGAAAAGCATGGAGGCGACATGTCTGAATAAGGTGCTTGACTGTTCCATTTGAATGCGCTGTTAAGAAAAATTGTGCGTTCCAAATTACACAACTTTAAAAAAAAAAGGAAGTAACTGTGCAAGTCTTGTTAACAAGGCGTGTGTGCGATATTTCAATGAAAAACAAGTAGTAAAAGCACGGTGCTTGTGAAATGGGCGCAGCAAGAACCTCGACAGCACGGCGTGCCATGATGGAAGTGCTAGGTGTCGCGTGTACACGAACAAAAAAAAACCAACTTTAACAAAATGCAAATACTGTTGGAAACATGAGAGCGCCGGGCTGATACACGAGCTCATGCAAACAATAAATAAGAGTGTGCCCAAAGGAACCTAAAATAAAACAAGAAAGAAAATTGGAAGTGAAAAGTATCGGAGCAATGTCAAAAAGAAAGATAAAACTACGTAGGCGCTGGCAGTAAAAGACCAGATTGCAAGCGAAAGAGAAAGCACGGCGCGTTGGCGTTGTGTGTAGCTAGTAACCTGACCCACCAGGAATGCAGCTGCCACCCTGCGCGCCGCTGCTCGCTCCCGAGAGCAAAACGCCGTGGGAGTGAACATTAAAAAAAGAGGTGGGACATGCACCCGCCTTTAGCCATTTGCGTGCTTTCATTATTGAAAGACACACGCAAAAGCCAATCCTATGTGTTGGAGGAGTCAGACCCACACAGAGTAGTTTAGAGTACTAACAAGAAGCCTCGCATAGAGCAGCGCATGCGCGCTGCTCTAGGCTCGACCTAAAAAAGTGTTTTCTCTTCCAACATGCTAGAGCCAAGTTTTTAAAACAAAAATAGTGAAAAAAATTCCATATGGATGCTCCAGTGCTTAATAGTATTGTTTCTGACTTAACCAGTTAAAGTTTTTTTATTAAACAACTGTTATATTTTTATTTTGTTACGTCTGTGATTTATAATACCTTCATCGGCCTGAGGCAGCTCTTACATCCCTCCAGCCGCCCAAAAATTGTAACATAATGAGGAGCCGCGGCCAATAGGTCAAGGGAGCCGTGGGTCGAAAAAGTTTGGGAACCACTGCAATAGGGAATGGATTTCCAATCGTTACAGGTTTGTATATGCTTTGAGAACAGTTTAAATTACATAGAAATTACTTTTGCTTTACTTTTGGATAACATAGACTATTCAGGGTGATATGCCTAGCTATCACACCGTGGATGCTACAATTCAAAGGTAAGTAAGACTTTTTAATGTTTAAGGTGAAATTACTTTTCTTTCATACAAAAACGCAGGTCAACACAGACATTTTTAGGTACTGAAAACTTGTAACATTGGTTCCTATGGGGAAAAAGAGTGTCCGTGATTTACCGGTAAGTAAACGACTTACAAGTAGGAGTTTTGGGTGTTAGGACCAAGGTTTCACATGGTCCAGGTAGGCACTCAAATTGCACCACCAGCGGCACTGGGGCGGCCGGGTGCAGAGTGCAGGGGCCCAATGTTGGCCAATGGGGCTAAGGGGTCTTTGGTCATGAGGTGCTTTCAAGCAGGACACTCTGCTGTGGGAGCCAAGCTTCTAGGGTAGAGATCAGCGCTGCGGGGGCCAACAATCCGCACTGGAGCTGCACCACCAGCGGCACGGAGGCGGCCGACTGCTCTGTGCCAAGGAGACGTTGGGCGCCCTGTGGATTTCAATGGAGATCTCCGGTTTGATAAAGATGCTGCAGGCTCGGTCAGGGAGGCGACCACCTACTGGAGAGGTAAATTGGATTCTTGGGGGATGCCTGGACACTGTCGGTTGGGCAACCCAAGGCCGTGGGGCGTCTAGTGCAGGGGTGTGTCTTCACTTCGGGTGTTTTTACCAGCTCCGGTCGGGGGGACCCTTCGGGTTGAGGCTGCAGGCGTCTGCTTGAGGGAGGTCAGGGGGGGTCACCAGATCCCAGGTCAGGATTGGTGGAGAGACCTCCTTGTGGGGCCACTCGCACTCGGGCCGTGGGCGTCTGGTGCAGAGTGGTGCAGAACCGTGGTGCCTCCTGGATCCAGGTTCTGTGTTGGAAGTCTTTGCTTGAGCAAATCCGATGCTGACGGGAGACAGTGTCTGTAAGATGGGTGCAGGGCAGTTCCTCCGGGCTGGGGGGCTGCTGAACATGCCGGGGTTTCCGCTGTCGTCCGGTCACAGTCGGGACAGGCCGGTAGGGATGGGGTCAAAGCAGTTGGTGTCCTCTTCTTTCTGGGCAGCACGGCCCTTTCCTTCTTCTTTCTTCCTCGAATCTGAGGAGTAACGGTTCAGGGTTGCCCCTAAATACTACATTTAGGGGCGTTAAAGGGGTGTGCAGGTCAGAACCAATGGATCCCTTCCTTGGGGTGGGTACACCCCCTTATTATGCTACCCTCCAGTGGGAGGGGGGCATGAGCCTCTCCCCAATTGGCTGGGTCCCTTCATCTTCAAGATGGAGGGGACTGAGATGTGCTTCACCTCTCCTCCCCCACCTGAGGGGTGGGGTTGGCAAAGGTGGGTACACCTCTCCTCTTGACTTGGTTTTCCTGCTGATTCTCCTGCCCAAAGTGGGGGTCAGAACCGGTGGGAGCCAGTTGCTTGGGGGCAGCAAAAGGAAGGGACAGCTTCCAAAGGCAGCAGGCCTTTGAAGCTTCCCCTTTGTGGACCCAGTGCTTGGGGGCAGCAAAAGGAAGGGACAGCTTCCAAAGGCCGCAGGCCTTTGAAGCTTCCCCTTTGTGGACCCAGTCCATCCTGGGGGAGGAGGCATGACACCTTTGCCCAGGATGGGCTTTGCTTCTGGACCCAGAGAGCGAGGCCCTCTACCCAGGGGTCCAGAAACCTGTCTGGTGGTGGCAAACGGCAGCCAGCCATTCAGGAACCACACCAGGGCTGGCCGTTTTTCAGGGGGCATCTCTGAGATGCCCTCTGGGTGCATTTTACATTAAATCCCACACTGGCATCAGTGTGGGTTTAATGTGCTGAGAAGTTTGCTACCAAACTTCCCAGGTTTTAGTAAAGCCACTATGGAGCTCTGAAGTTCATAATGACCAACTCCCAGACCATATACTCTTTATGGCTTTACTACACTTACAATGTCTAAGAATGGACTTAGACACTGTAGGGGTACAGGGCTCCTGCCACTGTACCCTCCCCTATGGGCTAGTGCACCCTGTTGGACGGGTGACTTACCTAGGCCCCAGGCAGTGGGTTGCAAGCATGGCACACAGGGATGTGTGCCATGTCGATTCTTCACTTTTCTCTGCACCAAAACACGCAGCCTGCAATGGCAGTGGGTGGGTGTTAAGGTGTGGGGCCCCTAAGGGTGGCACAATAGGTGCTGCAGCCCTTAGAGGCCTTCCCTGATCACTGTCCCCTTGGTACCCATGGTACCTTTTACAAGGGGCTTACCTGTGGCCAGAGATGTGCCAATTGTGGGTACAAAGTTACAGTTTTGGGAAAGAAGACAGGCCCTGGGAACCTGATTGGCAGGGACCCAGGGCACATCAAGTTAAGTTGCATCAGATGTCAGGCAAAAAGTGGGGGGTAACCATGCAAAAAAGGGCCCTTTCCTACAATCGCTACCAATAGCCCTAACCATACCCGCCCAGACCATTGCTGACGGGTGAGATGAGCAAATTTCACCATAAGATGAGGTATCAACGCGACCGACTCGCAGGGCAGAGCGATTTTTCTCGTTTGGCAGAGCGATTTCCTCATTAGTGGCCTTGCGGTGCTTCCCCTGGCTGAGAATACGTTTTTTCAGGCAATGTCCAGTCTTTCCTCATGGACATGCCATTTGATGGATCTGACCTCTATGGAGAGAAGGTGGATTCAGCTGTGGCTTGGTCCTTGGTGTTGCCTATGGCCCCTCACCAACCCCACTCTGCCCCTTTTGTGGCCACGGAAGGGGTCTCTAACTGCGCCCTTACCCCCCCAGCCACCACGGCCAACAGGCTTCCCAGATTTTTTGTGGCCGAGAGTTCCATAGACAGCGTGGGGCAGGAGGCCAATGGTTGGACCAGTCTACCACTCCCCCGGCAGCCGCTGCCACCAAGCCTCTTTAGTTTACCTTCCAACCATCATGGGCATTTAGTGGGAGGCAGGATACACCATCAACTGCCCCACTGGTGGTCATTGACATCAGACGGCTGGGTTCGCCAGCTTGTCCAAAGGGGCTACTCCATCCCCTTTGTGACTACCCCACCACCCATGCCACCCGCGTACGATCAATTAACGAAGGACCATCTCTTTGCTCCATCAAGGAGTGCAGGCTCTTTTGGCCAAGGGAGCCATAGAGAGGGTGCCTGCATCAGAAGTAGTTTGTGGTTATTCCCGCTATTTTCTGGTCCCAAAGGAGGAATTCGTCCTATTCTAGATCTGCGCCTTCCCCATGTAGGAAGCTGGCTCTTTATATAGTGTACCAAAATGTGGTGCACCGTTTAGAGTCCAGGTATCCCTTACTAATGTACACAGGCTTGCTTCAACAATCCCAAAGTGCTCTATTAGCGATAGTGTGGTCGAGCAGCCTTAGGCTTATCAGAGGGGAGTGTTGGGCATTTGTTGCACACACAGTCAATAAATGAGACACCCACTCAATAAGGAAATACAACACCAATTTAGAACAATAACATATTCGTATATTAATTTAGACAGATTAGGTAGTAAGTACTTTTCAAGTTAGCGATTTTCAGAAACGCAGAAAATACAGCTGTCCGATTTGAGGCATGAGCCTCGAACGCTGTAATATTATCTTATGGGAGAAACATACACTGCATAGGGACACTTGCAATCGAGTTGCAGGGTTGTTTTTCTGGACTCAAGGGAAGTAGGGGCAAGGTCCTTGGAACCACCAGCAGTTTCGGTTTACCTGCCTTGGTGGGCCTGGGTGCCGAGGTGCTGGTTGCAATGGTAGGCTCAAACGCTACAGATTTAAGTCAAGGGGAAAAACATGTAACAAGAAAAAGGCTGCAAGTGAGGACTGGGGGACCAGTCTGACAGAACCCAAAGGGAGGCTCGGCTATTGAGGGTCTCTGGACCAAGGATGCATCGTCTGTAGGCTCGTACTCTGGCTGTGGGGCTCGGGTGCAGAGGTGTTTTGTCCTGCGGATCGCTTGCATTGGAGGCTCAAACTTTTTAGGGCGACCTGGAGATGGGGGCAAAGCAGGACAACAGAGCCACTCTGTGATGGCCTCGGTGCTGACGTCCCACGTTGGTAGGAGTTGGTGTTCGTGATGAACTGTGAACAAGCCTTGGCTTCTGCAAGGGCTCTGGTACCCCAGGTATTGATGCAAGGCGGCTCCTGGCGTCTCTAAACTTGGTAAGGAGACGGATCTGACCTCTTGGAGAATGGAGACCTTCTCATGGGTTGCTGCTTCCTTGGTGGACACAGGGGTCTGCAGAATGGTGCACCATGTTGATGCGGTCTGTGGCTGCAGGGAAGTGACTCCTCCGCTTAAAGGGAGATGCTGGGTGGCGAAGTTCTGGCAGCCCTCCAAGGCTTTTGGAGGATGCACAGCTGTAGGACAAGTTGGGTCTTTGCAATTGTCGGGACAGGAGCAGGCAGGCAGGGTTTGACGGCAAGTCCACAGCTAGTCCACAGTTCTTGCGTTCCTGAGCTCTTCTTTGTCCTTCTTTAGCCAAGCGCGTCTGAGTTCCTGGTGTTAGGGGGCCACCTAAATACTCAATTTAGGGGTGTTCAGGAGAGTGAAAGGTAGTAGCCAATGGGCTACTTACTCTTGGGTTCCCTACACCCCATGTATGACCACTTCCTGTGGGGAGTGGACATAAGCCTGTCCCAGAGTTCCTAATTCCACCAAAAACAAGATAGTGAAATCCTTCTTTCGTGGATCACATCAGGTAGCCCTCCTTAGGGGTGTGACTGGCCTGGTGGTGCAAAACGCCTAATGCATAGCTAATTTCCTGCGTGACCTGGTGCCAAATGGGCCTCAGGGGAAGGAGTGGCATCTCCCAGGTCTGAGGGAAGCCGGGGTCACATATCAAAGGCGGCAGGAGCTTTGAAGCCCCTGATATGCTAAATCACTAACCATCCTGCTGGAAGTGCAGGCATTGTTTCTGGCCTCAGAGAGCGTGGGTTCTCACCTGCAGGGGGTCAGAAACTTGTCTATGGGAGCAGGCCGGGCAATACCAGTCAACCAGCACAGTAGACAGTGGTAGTTTTTTCTGCATGTCATAATAAATCTTGTACTGGCAACAGTACAGATTTATTAAGACCAGGTGTTTGATAGCAAACACCATAGGTTTCAGTAAAGCCATCATCTAGCTGGGGAACTCGTAATGACCAGTACCTAGTACATATACTTAAGATGGCTTCCCTGTTCACTTGTACTATCTTGTAATTGAATTAGACAGCACAGGGGCATATCTGCTCATGCAGATATGCGCTTACATGTAGTATAATGCACCCTGCCTTAGGGCGACGAGGCCTGCTGTAGGGGTGACTTACATGTATTGCATGCAGTGACTATGGCATGGCACTCAGTGAGGGTGCCATGTCCTGTTTTGCAGTGTGAATCTTTCTGGATTCACTATGCTGTGCATTATTCCGCGGTCTAGTGGTTGGGTCCGGAATCGTAGTCTGTTTTTTTTTTTTTTTTGTGTGTAGCCCAGGTGGGCGTCGACGCCCCACCATTTGGTGTCCTCCCGTGACGTCGGCGTGCTTCCTCCGGAAGCTCCCACCCTTGGGCGCCATCTTCAGATTCTTTTTTCCGCCGTTGGGTCTGGATCGTCGCGAGGAGCTCCAGAGTTTTGAAGAGGAGATGAGAGGAAAAAAAAGCAGAAAGAACTGAGAAAATTGGAGTTTCTTCATCACAAGACAAAGAACATACAACCGGGACGACTAAGTAGGTGAGAAGTAGGTAAAACTTCGACGTCCGACGGAGAATGCGCACACAGGGGGCTCCCTGAGCACGGGAATGGACAAGACACCATTCAAATTTTGCCGTAACTGCCACCACAAGTTCGCGCAGAAGGACCAGCATCCAGTCTGCAACCTCTGCCTACCGATCGACCATCAAAGTACCGACTGCAACGCCTGTTCGGCATTCGCCCCCAAGACCCTCAGAGTGAGGGACAGACAGAGGAGAGCAAACTACAGCAAGCAGGGGCAAGGACAACCTCCGTCGCTGCGGGACCTGGGCCTCTCCAGCGGGGAAGAGGACAACATTGCCGAGGGACCAGAGGACTGCACGGTCGTAGAGACCGATCACAAGTCGAGTAAGGAGGTAAGCGAGACGTCGACCCCTAAAACCCCGACAGACTCTCGAAAATCAGAGCCAAAGTGTCTTGTGGTTTGTGGCCTCCTGGCCTGCCTGGATAAGTTGGCATAGGCCTGGCTGCCATGATGACTTTTGCGCACGTTACTCTTAGCCGACTCTTAGCCGTTATTCTGTCGCCCTCTGCTTCTGCCACGTTATTTTACAACTGTCTGCATTCTCTGTCTCACCTTTTCTCCTGTTCCCTTTGGGCTCAGTCTGAACAACAGTTACAAGGTCGAAAAACAACGTCCCCAGTTCTTGCTGATATGGCCAGTCCCTCGCACCTAGACATAACACTATGTACAGCTGCCATGGAGAAATTGGTGTGCTTTTAATATTGAGGTTTCCCCGCTTAAGGGGGACTTGGAGAAAAACCTTTCGAGGGAGAAGAGCTGTGATAATCTGCTGATGTAGTCTTTGCATCTAGAGACTGAGGTATGGGGGTTCGCTAATCAAAGCCCAGAGGTCTTCTATTTTTATAATACACTAGCTACTAGAACGGGGAGGGTGGTAAGGTCATTTAGCCCTATAGCCACTGCTTTATGAAATGCTTTCCCCGTTAGTATTCTATGGAGTTGTAACTATGCTGATTATATTATTCTTATGCATTATGCTGATAGTACTGACACGTGTACTGTATCTTAGAGCACGTATGTTGAAATAAACATTTTAACCTATACGGTGTCTCTTCTTACGCCCGTTGTGGAAAAGCATGAGTGAGTGACGAAAGAGTGTTCTTGCTACTGCGAGTCCTAGAGAGAGAGAGAGAGAGATACCGTGTTCTGGGTTGTCTAATCATTGGTACATTGTTGCTAATGGGACGCTAAGGCCAGTTGGGTTGGGGTTTTAGGTGCTACGACTTATTGTAGGCTCACCACTATATTCCGAGGTCCTATCATCCTGTGCATAGCTCTGTGTGTGTGCAGAATCCCTAAGACATGGCGCGACCAACGAGTGGGGCTGCTTATCTGCGAGACGCTTGAGTAGTGCTTGTGCTTGTCCACAACAGCCCTCACGGACGCTTCCGGAAGCGTGTGTGACGGTAATACCTCCTATATTGACGTTTTTGTAGGTTCTTTCAAGCTTGAAGTTGTTAAAAGGTTTTTTAATCGAACCCTCTATTGTGCTGCCTACTGTTAGGTTGTCGAAAATCCCCGATTGCAATGGCGGGTATAAACATAGCCGCACATAGCCGCACAGCGCTCCGGGAACACTTGAGGGTGTATGGAGTGCCAGGCACGGGAGTCGAACTGATCTTTGTGGTCCAAGCCGATCCGGCTTACCACTTTGAGGTGTTCTATTCTTGGGTCACCTTTCCGGCGGTGGATGGGACAGACAATTTGTTCCATGAATATACAGCCACCGTAGTTCCTAATCACTATAGACCGTATAGGAATCTTGAAGTACCGCTCACGGCTTGGCAGCACCGTGTTTGGTTTGATGGCGCCCTCCCCCAACCGGTTACCACGGTTCGTTTAGGCCCCTTCTCTATTGATGGGGCCACTTGGCCTGTTTTGGCCGGGTACACCCCACATCCGCAATATATGCAGATACCAGTCGCTGACCTGCGCAATATGTATTCAGCTTTGGTGCGAGTGCATCGCGCTTTAGTGCAATATGTTACAGGCAACATCCAGGGAGCCCCACCTGGAGTTGCGGGCCATCCAGCTGCTGCAGGCGGAGTGACCATAAGTCCCGTCATGGTGAACTCAGTGATGGGCAAACGTCCACAAAATAAGGATGATTTTCCTTATTGGCTTGCAGAAAAATTTGATCAGTTGGAGGCAGTTTTTCCAAACACAACACCGGTGGATAAACATAGAATTCTTATGATTAGTTTGCCAAAAGACTTAATACCCGAGTTGACAGCATGTGACAACTGGGGTAGGGTATTCGCAGCAGTTTATTCGAAGTGTTTCGGCACTCCTTCCATGACGGTTCTCCCCACTGTAATTAAAAAAGTACAGGATGAACACGGCCCTGAAGCGGCTGTGGAATTAGGGATGAGACTGGTGGGAGTGTTTGAAGTAGTAGCTGAGTTGATCCTTGCGAATGTCAAGGGCGATGCAGTGAACTTTCAAGTAGCTAATGCTTTGGCTTTAGTCCCAGAATTGGACAAGCCTTGCGAATTACCGAAAATTATTACACAGGCTTACAAAACTATTGGTAGGAATAGCCTGGGTAATAAACCTTTGCAAAACAGCAAACACAATCGCAACAACAACAACAATCCAAACCTCAATCTGAGAAAGATGAGAGACCAGTCTTCACTAAAAAGAGCTGGAGGCTGAAAAAACAGGGTAAGCAACAAAAGAAGCCGGGGTCGAGAGGCGCATCCCCGGTTTCAGTCTCTTCTGAACGCACTTATGATTTGCGCGATAGGGCGAGAATTAAATCTCCGGATAGGTTTCAGATCCCTGATACGCGTTCTCCTCGTTCTTCACAGGCACAGACAACTTCGCAGGCCAATGGAGGAGATCGCCAGGATAGAGGAAGGGGTCGAGAGGCTCCTCAGGGACGAGACCAACCTCGACAACAAGTCACAGGGAAAGCAGAAGACCTTCAACGTTCTCGTCTACAATTTCAGAAGAAGAAAGTTGCCGCTGTAACAGCGAAATATGCCACAGACGGTGAGAACGAGACTCCTGAATTGGACGTGGGCAGTCACCCTCCTAGACAGCGCCGCGGAAGTTACCATAGTGCGGGAGGCGCTACGTCCTCATATGGAGGCGACAGCAACTGAAACATTCATTACTGTCGAGACAGCAGACACCAGAGTGGCACCCCCTGACAGACTGTTTAATATTGTCATCCAAATTGAAGGTGATATACAGCGTGTAATTAAAGGGATTTTTGGGGAAAATCTGACCTCTTCATACGACATTTTGTTAGCGGAGGTGGATTGGCCACCCCCATTCGTACTTGCTGCGCGTAAAGGGGAGGAGGTAATCCTTCCGAGCTTTTCTCGACATGTCCCAAAGGACAAAGCGGAGGCTCTTGCAGCTGAGTGGGCTGTGTCCCCGGCTCCTGTGTTATACCGCAACCACGTGGGTTGGGATGAAGATTCTCCCCCCCATGAGATACCTTTACGGTCCCTACCGCAGCCACAACCCCAATATCCCATTAAACGTGAAGCCAAAGGCCCCGTTTCTGAAATTCTGACTCAGTTAGAATATCAGGGAGTAATAGAAACATGCGTGTCACCCATGAATAACCCCCTTTTCGCGGTTTCTAAACCCGATGGATCGTACCGCCTAGTATTGGATTACCGGCATTTGAACTCTCATTGTCGGACCTTTGCGGTGCAAAATACCCACAGTTCTGCGCTTGTAGACAGTCTTGTTCGTAAAAAATATAAAACGACACTTGACCTATCCAATGGATTTTACACGCACAACTTAGCCACAGAGTGTAGCCAATGGAGTGCTTTTACCTCCGGTGGTAAACAGTTCAAATTAAGGCGACTCCCTATGGGCTACAAAAACAGTCCAGGTGTGTTCGCAGCCCGTGTTGTCTCTTTGTTAGACGGCATAGACCCAGATGCATGTTCGTACGTCGATGATATTTACCTGACAGACGACGAGTTATATCCGCATCTTTCCAGAGTGGACCGCATTATTCTCGAGTTTGCGGTTTTAGGTTACAAGTTTAACTTTGCCAAATCACACATTGCTGAATTAACAGTTTTGTTTTTGGGCTACGAGCTCAACAATGAAGGTAAGGGCTTAGCCCCCCACTTCTTAGAAAAATGTGCACTTTTGTGCCCTCCTACTACTCTGAAAAAACTTCAGTCTTTGCTGGGTTTTCTAAACTTCGGGCGTACTTATATTCCCGAATATGCCCAGCGTATCAAGCCATTATATGCCTTGATACAACCAAACTTTTCGAAGTCTAGTTGGCTTCCGGAGCATTCCTCCATTCTGCAGTCTTTGCAGACAGACCTTCTTGAGTCTAAATACCTGTTGACGCGTGATAACCACACCAACCTGGTGATCAGAATAATTCCGGGGGCAGTGGGTTTCACGTACTTAACCTTTAACGAAGGTGACACAGTTCCGATCGCGTACAAATCACATCTTTACACTTCCGCAGAAATGCGCTTTTCATCTGTGGAGAAAGTTCTGACTGCAGTGCAGATGGCGATTCTAAAGGAACGCGCACAGGGAAAGCGCATTCTGGTGGTAAAACCATATCCTGCCCTAGAGGCAGTGACAAAGGCGAGTGTCCCGAACTCTAAGGCGTTGCACCCCCGTTGGATTCAATGGGCAACCTCTTTGACGTCTCCGGATGTCACTTTCATCTTTGATTCATCTCTACAGACTCAGGAGTTTTTGCAGTACGAATTTGTTCATCCTCCTCCTCTGTCATTGCTCCCGCTTGAGGATTACGACTGTGTGATCTACACCGATGGTTCGGCACAACCGGCCACGGGGTCCAAGCATGCTTATTCAGCCGCATGTGCTATTGTTGCAGGTACCTTCGTGAACGGAAAGTTCAAATCCACTGTAGTGCACACTCGGGGACAGTACTGCACAATTGGCCGAGCTGCGTGCATTGGTGCTTGCGCTTGAGTTCGCTACTCCGGATGTGACCACTCTAATTGTATGCGATTCTTACTACTGTGTTCAATCATACAATGACAATCTGTTCTTTTGGTCGCAAAACGACTATAGAGACGCTAAAGGTAGCACAATCAAGCATAAGATGCTTTGGGTTCGGGTGGCAGAATTGAGACAACGTTTGCCACTCACACAGGTGGTTCACACCTTAGGCCATCAGCGGGTGGGCGCACACGCTGTTGGTAACGGTCTGGCAGACGAAGCGGCCAGATCAGCAGTAGTCACGTGTTCAGTATCAGCAATTACCAGATCCATGTCAAAAATTGACACCGATATTTTGGCAGCTATTGCTGCGACAATGGAAGGTGCTAATTACCCTAGGGGTTTTCCTTCCACATATTCTTATCAGTTAGGTCCCGACCAGGCTCCTTATGTAACAATACCTAACGTTGGTAATCGGCTGATACCCAACGCGGATCGCAGACTTTCCTTGATAACGGCATCACACGAAGGCATGGCTTCGGCTCATGCTGGAGTGTCTGCGACCGTTTCCATCTTGCAACAGCGGTACTGGTGGCGTGGTTTATATAAAGACACCCGTACTTATGTGCTTTCTTGTGACGTGTGTCAACAGATTAAGCCTTCTACGGTTACACGACCACCACAGACCTCGCTCTACATTTCTAACAGAACCTTTGGGTGTGTTTACTTGGATCACTGCGGTCCATTTTCTTCAGACACTGCCTATAAATATATCTTAGTTGCAGTGGACTCGTGCACACGTTTCATCTGGGTCTGGCCACAACGGAGTGCTGACGCTCGAAATGTCATCAGGGATTAGCGTATCTTTGTGGGAATCTTCGCTTGCGGCACCTTGCATTCTGACCAAGGTCCAGCGTTTGCCTCTAAGGCGTACAAGGACGCCATGGGTTCACTGGGGGTACTAGTGAAGTTTTCGTCTCCATACAGACCTGAGGGTAATTCAATTGTGGAGCGAATGAACCGTGATTTAAAGCAATCCTTGACAGCTAGAGTCTTAGGTACTGGCAGGAACTGGCTGGCCCACTTGTATACCGTACAACGTGCACTTAATAATCTCCCTAGAAGATCTCTGGGTGGGCGGACCCCATACGAAATGCTCTTTGGCATACGAATGTTTGTGCCTGACCTTGATGGTCTAGACATGATGGCACAAACTGCCAAGTTTGATGTGGATAACCATTCTACTATGTTACAGGACTTACAAGAAGCACGAGACAAACTTGCAATCGCACATTTACCTTCAGCCACAGACCCTGCTCTGCAGATTCCGGTTGCCGGCTGGCTTCCGAAGATTGGAGAACTGGTTCGAGAGAAGGTGGAGAACAAGAAAGAATTCGGCCCCTCTTATCGTGCACCGGTTCCAGTCCTGGGCTTGAAGGGAACACGTACAGTCATCTTACCACCGCTTCCTGGTCGCAAGGAGAACAGATACATCTCAGTGGAAAATGTCAAGCTACAACATCTGGCCGATCCTGAATAGTGTTACACCAGCGGTCTCTTGTCCTGCCATATACCGGACTTGTGTTCGTGGCCCTCCTGCCCGAACGGTCACTGATGTTACAATTGAGATGGTTGATTTGCCTGAAAGTATACTCGAACCCCATGTCTCCCCCTGCATCAACGAGAACGAGTATACCTATCCCGATACCGAATCGGTGGCGCACTTACCGACTACGCCATTGAGCCCAACACGTTATTCCTTTGACTCGGATTCCGCCTCGTCAATTGTCCCGTCCAAGTTCAGTATTTTTGTATCCTGGTTCAGAGACAATTTTTTGATTCCCCCCTGGACATACATCTGGTTGGTGCTGTTCTTCATTTTTTTGTTCATGTCCATTGGCTTTGTCACAGTGTTTTTTCTGCTCATCAATGGTCACTATCTACCGGAACGCTCTGCTGTGAACAGTGTTGCTGGAACTTTGGCCCCACATTCCTCATCTCACATGAAGCGTGACCACACATTTGTGAACATTTCAGCTTTTCCAGTTGCTGATGGCATCGTATGGGATGCAGTAAACTTTCAAATTCATGGACCAACAGAAATTATTAATGTACCCAATGTCCTTCGGGTTTCGATGGGTGATATAGTAAAAAGTAATATTCATTCTGACGATTGGGATGTGCATGCCGTTGAAGCATTGTTTGCTGATTTAAAATATTATGCTTCCTTTAATTCTGAGGATTTGTATATGAATTCTGCGAATTATGCCGATTTATATTGCTACCAGCATTGGGGCAACCATTTTGTCCATAAACCAAGTGCATTACGTAGTTCTTTCGCGTACACCCAATGGGAACATTGTCCAAACCCTTTACCGGGTAGTTCCCAGACTCTTAGAAATAAATTTACATATTTGACTGATTTTAACAGATCGAACCCTGGTTCTTATTTTTTTAAATTAAACGCCCCATCCACTCAGAAAATCATGTTGACCCACACCAAATTGCTATATTCGGGTTCCTTTTTGAGTGCCTTAGCTGTGGGTGGTTATGAGTACTGGAAGAACACTGTAGATTTGAAATCGATCTGGGGTTCAAAACCATGGCAAGTGCAAGGCACTGAGGCTTTGCATCGTGCTTGCCTTATCCCGACCCAAATTGTGTTTCTGAATGCTTCCATCTATCAGACTACATGTTGGGGCTTGGCTACTACTAAACAATTAAATGCACCTTCCATTCCATCCCTGTCTTCCACTACAAACACTAGCGTGCACCTTAATATGTCCTTAGCCACTTTGCAAGATTTGTTGCAGAACAATTCGTTTAATGTTTCTACGCTTGTTCAGTCACCCTGGTTGGCTTGGCCCATATCATCTAATGCGTGCCAACTGCGTTTTCACGACTCAGTCCCTGGCTACAAACAGGATAGGCCCGATCCTAGGTTTTCAGACTCCCGTACTGTCACAACATATTCTGTTGGTAAATTATGTAAACAGTGGTTGCAGCATTCTTCCCTAGAATCTGTTAAACAACATTTATCCCTCCTATCAGGCAACATTGATCTGTCCGACTTTATATTGGGACCTCGTGGTCCACGACCGAAGAGATTCATTTATGAAGCGTATAATGAACTCTGGAAGCTGTCGCAAATGGAAGCTGCCTCCCGTCTACGGGAGATAGACCAAGCAAATATGGAAAAGGTGCTTGCTGTTGTTGACAATAGTATTAATACCCTGTCTTCCCGCATTTACACGTTAGAGAATATTGTGTCCTCTGTTGTTGATATTGTACAGGATGATGTTTCTGTGTTGTACCATGGTCAAAATCAGTTACGTTCAGTTATGCAGTTTGCGTGGACTTTGCAAACACTTAAGTTGGGTAAGGTTCCTTGGCATTTTTTGAACACCATTGCCTTATTTCTGCCTTTTAATTTAACTGACAAACAGAAGTTCATGTCCATGAAAGATGCAGCTTACACTCTGTTACATATCGAGAAAGTGGAGCCCTTACCATTCTCTGTGGCGGAATTGGATTCTGCTGTGTGGCTAGTTCATGGGGTTATCGCATTGCCTTTTTCCTTGTTTGAATTTAGTTCATGCATGAAACATTATCCTGTGGGCCATTCCCTTGTTTGTAAACATATTAAATTGCACGGAGCTTGTAATGTTTCTGCTCCGAATCTTGCTTGTGTGTTAAAGGGCATTCCTGCTCCTGCTATTTCTCCTACCTTTACTTTGCTTACAAATGGTAGCTATTTGCTTTTGAATAACGACAACTGCTGTGGCATGCAGGCCGGCATACCCTATATTGTTACTGTTTCGCACAGGGTTGTCTGCTGCAAGAATGTGCTTTTTCCTCCCCCTCACGACATCATAGATAATTCTCTTTGGCCTTCCATTCCTACTATGGAGGCGGATTTCAATAAACTGAGCAGAATAAAGGCGCTATTATTGAACGAGGAGGTTATGCTCACTTCCGCGCGGGAGACATTCATTCTCCAGGTGGCAAGTACCCACAGTGAAATACAGGCCCTTTTGAACACTAACCTCCCACAACATTTCGGTGAATTGATTCACCGTATTTTTAATGCATCTAACACTGTAGGTCTGGTGCATTTTTTTAAAGTGGTGGGGTCAGGCCTAGTGTCCTCTTTCCAAACTATTTTTGGTGTGATACCGGCATTTATTCATTCGATTTTTTTCCAGCGTCTTTGGTGGCTTTCCGCTAATCCTTGCCTTGGCGGCTGGTGTACTGCTGTTGTTCTGCTTCCTGCGCAATGGCTGCTCCCCAATGGGCCCTTCTCGACCCCGGACGCCTCCAGCTGCTCCGTGAGCACCTTCTTTCTGGTTTCGGGGTTCTGCCGTTGGCGACGCTGAGTGTGTCCTATACCCTTTCTTTTCGCTTTGCGTGTTTCACTTGCGTGCAACCTGTGATGTCTTGCATCCGCTGTCCTTTCACCTGGTCCATGGATTATTGCCTCTCCAATACGTCGTTGTCTGTTCCGGATTTTGTTCGGTTGATGGGTCCCTTAGAGGCCCATGAACGGGACTGTTCCGTTGCCGGCTGTATGACGCGTGCGGCTGCACTGGGGATTTTGGCGCAATGGGATATCTGGGCGGCTGCTCAGAATCTCCTACAACAAAGCTTTATTGAGTATCACGCAAGCTGTCCCGCATTGCTTTTGGATGCTCCGTCCTCTGAGGAGCATTCCTGCAGCTTTGATCGTTTGGACTGGATGGCATCTACGTTTTCTGACGATTCCAATGATGTCCTCTTGGACGGTATAGCGTTTTTCTGCACTTCCACATTTTTGGATTGATATGGCGTTCACTGTCCGCGTACTGCCTCGCTGACTGTCTTTTTTGCTACCTTCCCGTTCGTAGTCCTTCATTGGGACTCCTTCCACTGTGGACGCCTCTGTTCTGCTCAGGTGTTTTGAACTCTGTCTTCGTCCTTAGTCTTGGCCGATGGACTGTCCAGGCGAGGGTGTCTTGTGGTTTGTGGCCTCCTGGCCTGCCTGGATAAGTTGGCATAGGCCTGGCTGCCATGATGACTTTTGCGCACGTTACTCTTAGCCGATTCTTAGCCGTTATTCTGTCGCCCTCTGCTTCTGCCACGTTATTTTACAACTGTCTGCATTCTCTGTCTCTCACCTTTTCTCCTGTTCCCTTTGGGCTCAGTCTGAACAACAGTTACAAGGTCGAAAAACAACGTCCCCAGTTCTTGCTGATATGGCCAGTCCCTCGCACCTAGACATAACACTATGTACAGCTGCCATGGAGAAATTGGTGTGCTTTTAATATTGAGGTTTCCCCGCTTAAGGGGGACTTGGAGAAAAACCTTTCGAGGGAGAAGAGCTGTGATAATCTGCTGATGTAGTCTTTGCATCTAGAGACTGAGGTATGGGGGTTCGCTAATCAAAGCCCAGAGGTCTTCTATTTTTATAATACACTAGCTACTAGAACGGGGAGGGTGGTAAGGTCATTTAGCCCTATAGCCACTGCTTTATGAAATGCTTTCCCCGTTAGTATTCTATGGAGTTGTAACTATGCTGATTATATTATTCTTATGCATTATGCTGATAGTACTGACACGTGTACTGTATCTTAGAGCACGTATGTTGAAATAAACATTTTAACCTATACGGTGTCTCTTACGCCCGTTGTGGAAAAGCATGAGTGAGTGACGAAAGAGTGTTCTTGCTACTGCGAGTCCTGAGAGAGAGAGATACCGTGTTCTGGGTTGTGTAATCATTGGTACATTGTTGCTAATGGGACGCTAAGGCTAGTTGGGTTGGGGTTTTAGGTGCTACGGCTTATTGTAGGCTCACCACTATATTCCGAGGTCCTATCATCCTGTGCATAGCTCTGTGTGTGTGCAGAATCCCTAAGACAAAAGTCCTCGAAAGGAGCACTGGCGTCGAAGCAATCGACGACCACAGCTGCGTCCACGGACAAACAGCCCAGCGGATCCTTTGATAAGGACTCCCGGTCGGCGAAAGCTCTAGATACACCCAGGTCGTCAAAGCACGGTTCCGAAAAGCCACAGTCGACGCCCAAGGGGAAAGAGCAGAAGGCAACTTCGACGTCAACATCCACGACCTCAAAGAGAAACGCCGAAACTCTCGACGCCGAACAAGCGGCAGAGATGGAGAGGAAGAAGAGAAGGCTCGAGGCCGAAATGACCAGTATCCTACAAAGGAAGAAGGACTTCGACGAACTGATGAGTAGATACACCATCCCTTCGAAGCCCTCGACGGTTGTCGAAGCAGAAGCCCAGGAGGAGTTCGACGCCACCGACCCGCCGAAAACTCCTGAACCGTCAGAGCAACAGGACGAAGAGGGCCTGTATTATTACACGGAGGGCGATGACGACCAGCAGACACACGTCGGCTCGACACCCTCGGAGGCTCAGGACCTGGATTGGCAGGGTCTCGACGCCGAAAACCCGGAGGAGGCCGTGGAGACGTATCCGTCGAGGCCGCCGCCGGACGACATTGGTATATACAACATTGTCGTCAGGAACGCTGCAGCAACCTATAGGGTGGAAATGGAGGAAGAAAAGCCCAAGGCCTGTTTTCTCCTGGAGACACTGCTGCCAACGCAAACTAGGAGCCAATTCCTTCCTATGCTCCCAAGTGTGCTAGACCAAGGCAGGGAAGCTTTCAAGGAGCCATCTACCTGCAGATCTGTCACCCCCAGGACAGAGAAAAAATACAAGCACTCTTCTAAAGATCCACCATATATCCAAGGATCTGTGCCAACTGATTCGATCATAACTGCAACAGCCAGGAAGAGGGCCAACGTTCCCACAAACTCCGGACCGCCTCCAGACAAGGAGAGCAAGAGAATAGACCTCACAGGGAGGAAAATTGAGAGGAATGCTGCAATCCATTGGCGCATTGCCAACTCCAATGCCCTTATAAATAGACATGCCTACCAACATTGGGAAGAGGTTGGGCAGTTGCTCAAACATCTCCCAAACGAACACCAGCAGAGAGCAGCGCACCTGGTGGAGGAGGGCAAGAATATGGCCAACACCTGCCTGAAGTCGGCCTTGGACGCAGCAGACACATCAAGCAGGCTGATGATGATCGGAGTAACAGAGAGAAGACATGCCTGGCTGAGGATCTCTGGGTTCAAGCCTGAAGTACAGAACAACATCCTGAACTTACCCTTCAACGGGGAAAAGCTGTTCGGCACGCCCGTGGACGAGACGCTGACACAGCTCAAAAAAGATAACAAAACTGCAAGGTCCATGGGAGCACTGCAGTTCAGAGGGATGAGAAGGGGCACCCCCTCACGAAGACCAAATGGCAGAGGAGGGAACCAGCCGGGAACATCGCACCAGGCCTTCCAGCAAACATTTCAGGGAAGCGGCCAGGCGCAACAGGGTCAGCAGCAACAGGGCTGGCAGAACCAACAGAGGGGCCAGTCCTTTCGAAGCCGACCAAACGGACGAGGCCAAACAAGGAGAGGGGGCCAGCAACCCGCCTCCAAGTGACTCCACAGTACCAAACGTGCCCGCACTCACAACATCCCTAGTGGCGCGGCACAACAAAAGACCCAAACAACAATTACAAATCAACGATCATGTTACACCCGTAGGAGGCAGACTAAAACACTTCTTCCAGGAGTGGGAGAAGATAACGGACAAATGGATACTCAACATCTACAGTTCGGCTACTGCATAGAACTGGTAAAAAAGCCACCAAACAGGAGGCCAACCAACAAGACACGCTCAGCAGAAGAGCTATCACTACTGTGGCAGGAAGCACAAGAACTCCTCCACAAACAGGCTATAGAAGAGGTACCATACAAGGAAAGAAGCACAGGAGTGTACTCCAACTACTTCCTCGTACCAAAAGTAGACGAAACGTTAAGGCTCATACTGGACCTACGGTTCCTAAACAAATACATAAAGACTCAAAAGTTCAAAATGACGTCCTTACAGGAGGTTATACCTCAGATAAGGCACGGGGATTTTATGTCCACAATAGACCTCAAGGATGCCTACCTACACATTCCCATGAACCAAAAACACAAACATCTACTGAGATTTACCATCGGCAAGTCGCACTACCAGTTCACGGCCCTAGCCTTCGGCCTAAAATCCGCGCCAAGGGTCTTCACAAAATGCCTAGCTGCCGTAGCAGCACATCTGCGGAGGCAGGGGATACATGTATACCCCTACCTAGACGACTGGTTGGTGAAGGCGAACTCCTACAACCAATGCAAACTACATACTCAGCAGGTCACACATACGCTGACAAAACTAGGCTTCTCCATACACAACGGGAAGTCGTCGCTAGAACCAGAACAAGTGAAGATCTTCCTGGGTGCAAAAATCGACACCATTCAGGGCAGAGTGTTCCCCAGCGAAAAGAGAACCTTCGCACTACTGAAGGAGACTCGCCAATACCGGAAGGGGCAACGTCTGACAGTGAGGACGGTGAGCAAGCTCATGGGGATGATGGCGTCCTGCATACACCTAGTCCCCAATATTCGACTACACATGAGACCATTCCAGGAATGGCTGCAACAGCAGTGGTCACAGGCAACATGGAGTTGGGAAGATCTAGTGGTTGTAACGCACGCAGTGCAGGAAGAGGTTGCATGGTGGAACAAGGACACATAACAAGGGGAAAGCCATTCACACCACCAACTCCGACGGTGACCATCACAACAGACGCATCCCAAATGGGGTGGGGAGCGCACATGAACCTGCTCAAAGTGAGGGGTTTATGGACACAAACAGATGCCGTCAAACACATCAACTACCTAGAACTAAAGACTGTGTTCCTTGCACTAAAAGCGTTCCAGAAACAGCTGTACGGGCAAAGGGTGTTAGTACAAACAGACAACACCACAACGATGTTCTACATCAACAAGTAGGGAGGAACACATTCAGTGGCGCTGTCAGAACTAGCGCAACAGATATGGAAATGGGCAATTCCATTACAAATAGACCTCCTGGCAATACATCTGCCAGGGAAGGACAATGTGGAAGCAGACAGACTGAGCAGACAGACGTCCAATCTCACACGAGTGGGAGCTCAACGCGCAGGAGATGCAAAAACTATTCAAAAAGTGGGGGACCCCACAACTAGACCTGTTTGCAACACACCAGAATGCAAAATGCCAATTCTTCGCAGCCAGGCCATCAATCCCAAGGAAATGCCCTATGTATGAGCTGGTCAAAGACATTTGCCTACGCTTTTCCACCGATACCACTGATACACAAAGTGCTCAGCAAATGCAGAACAAGCAACATGACACTAATTCTGGTAGCACCACAGTGGGCCAGGCAGTCCTGGTTCTCGCAGATCGTGGAGATGGCACAGGGACCACCACACAAGTTCCCAAGAAGGAAAGACCTGCTCTCGCTACAAAACGGAAGGGTACTCCATCCAGAACCAGAGAGCCTCAGCCTAGCAGCGTGGCTCCTGAGGACTTAGAGTTTGCTCACCTCAAGCTTCCACAAAGCACGCTGGCGGTGCTGCGAGGAGACCCACCACACGGAAATGCTATGCAGCAAAGTGGAAGAGATTCACTGAATGGTGCATCAACAAAAAGCTCCACAGGAGAATCACTAAAGAATCAACTGTGCTAAAATACTTAACACACTTACTAAAAAGTAACCTATGCTGCACTTCGCTAAGAGTGCACCTTGCAGCAATAGTAGCCTATACAAGAGGAGAAACAGGGAAAAGCTTCTTTACATCTCAAGTAGTAAAAAGATTCCTGGAAGGAGCCAAAAGAATAGCACCGCCAAAGAGGATGCCACCGCCTGCATGGAACCTCAATGTAGTTCTAACACAGCTTATGAAAGCACAGTTCGAACCCATCCACAAGGCATCGCTACATATGCTCACAATAAAGACGGCCTTTCTGGTAGCGATTACCTCGCTACGTAGGGTGAGCGAGTTGCAGGCACTCACACTACAAGAACCCTACATTCAGATTCACAATGACAGGGTGGTAATGAGGACGGACCCACACTTCATGCCAAAGGTGGTGTCCAGGTTCCATATAAACCAAACTATACAAATTCCCAGTTTCTTCCAGAAACCATCCACCAGCGCTGAGAGGGCACTGCACACTCTGGATGCCAGGAGAGCAGTAATGCATTACATCGAAAGGACTAAGGATTGTAGAAAAACAAAGCAGTTCTTTGTGTCCTTCGCAAGCAGTTTCCTGGGCAGACCAGTGACGAAAAATACCATTGCACGATGGATCGCACAAACAATTCAATACTGCCACAAACAGGCAGGCCAAGAGCTACAGGGGGCAGCTCAGGCTCACTCAACCAGGAAAAAGGGAGCAACAATAGCCTTCCTAGCAAACACACTATCCAAGACATTTGCCTGGCGGCAACATGGGCTTCAGTGCACACATTCACTAAGCACTACTGCGTGGATATACAGATGAACAAGGAAGCACAAGTAGGTCAAAAAGTGCTTCAACATATATTCAACAACCAACGCTCATCTTCCACCCAGCCGCCACAAATATAGCAAACCGCTACAAAATCTATGCACAGCATAGTGAATCCAGAAAGATTCACGCTGCAAAACGAATAGTTTCTTACCTGTCGGTATAGTTTTGCAGCTTGAAGACTTTCTGGATTCACTAGCGAACCCACCCGCCTCCGCCAGAAAGATGAGACAGGAGGAAGATGGGACTAACAAATGGAAAACACCTTTAAAAAGGGTAAAAGGATAAAAAACACAAGCACAAGACAAGAAAAAAAGAATCCGAAGATGGCGCCCAAGGGTGGGAGCTTCCGGAGGAAGCGCGCCGACGTCACGTAAGGACACCAAATGGTGGGGCGTCGACGCCCACCTGGGCTACACACACAAAAAAAAACAGAAAAAAGACTACGATTCCGGACCCAACCACTAGACCGCGGAATAATGCACAGCATAGTGAATCCAGAAAGTCTTCAAGCTGCAAAACTATACCGACAGGTAAGAAACTATTCGTTTTGCATTCCCACCACTGAGGAGGTATTCCTTGAGTAGCTATTCTAAGGTAAGGAATCTGCGGCTAGAAGCCTCTATCAGATGAACAAGTTGCCTACCTTCTGTAACTCCTTATCTAGTAGAGATTATCTAGCCACAGATTGCTTACCGACCTTTCCATCCTCCCCTCTCTGCAAAACAATTACGGTGTAGAGCACACCCTTGCAAGGGCCTCCGTTTGGTACATCAGTGGTCAGTGCTCAACGTGGCTCCTTGCTCCTGGCCTGGAAAGTTGCAACAGTAACTGACATCAGCGTGCCGAGGTGATGCCTATATAGGTGCTGGAAACATCACTTCTGGCGCAGACGACGCCCCACGGAACGATTCCACCTACTGATGCACAAAAACATTCTGGATCCAGTCTGACGCCTGGGGATAATTCTAAGGTAAGGAATCTGCAGCTAGATAGTCTCTACCAGATTAGGCATTACTGAAGGTAAGTAACTTGTTTGTCTTAGACTCCTAGGGAGTGAGGAGGTTGGAGAATTGTCTGAAGGCCTTTAGATGAAGTGGAAGGTGGCTGGCAAAGTTGTGGAAAATGGCATGTGAGGATCTATCGCTTGCTTGCCTGTCTAGGGTGTTGGACCAAGAGGACTTATTTATGACGGTATGGTTCTTTTCGTATTATGGGTGCGCGAATGTGTGCATGGGTCCACTTTCTCTGAGGAAAAGTATGACAAACTTGTCATGGATGATATCTGAGACTTCTGCAATGCAGAGTACTGCACAACGCGCGTTAATGAGCATGTGTTGGAATGTGTTTGGTAGTTTGAGTGCAAGTGGGTTGTATCTGTGTTGTGAGGATTGTGTGTGTGTACGTGGCGTGTAATTGTGGGAATGGATAATGTGGGGAGATGAACTTAGTATGCTAGATGTTAACTTGTAGATGCTCTTTCTGCTAGCAGAGGAGTAAGGTTTATTGCACAAGGCCCTTCCCGATCCTAACATGGGTGAACGAGTATTGTCCATGTCTGTGTTCAGTCTTAGCTGGGGAGACATTGAGGAGTTAAGTGAAGTAGGGAGGAAGCATGAAGTTTTAGGTTGGAATTTCATTGATGTCACTTCCTGTAGAGATTAATTCTGGAAAGTGTTTACAGCAGCTGAAACGACGAGGCGGAAAAGTAAGGGCTGCAAGGACAAAAATTGAAAATCTTTGGGATGGGATGGAATGCACGGTCTTCACATCTTCACTTGCCTAGAGTGGAGGGAATGCTTGGTTATGCCTAAAGGGTACTGATAAGAACCTGTTTTAAAACTTTTTGCTGAAATGCCCCTTTGTTATTGTAATGTCCTTAAATGTCTTTTATACTGCTGTCTTATGAGTAAAATTGTTTAAAATGTCCTTGTATGGTGCTAAAATAAATGAAATGAAAAAAAGAAGAAAAAGTCAATTGATTCATAGTCACAGGTGCAATAGCTCGATGATTTTTTTTTTATTTTGGGGGAAAGGATTTTCATTGGGTTTTACAAGATAATCAACATTGGTATGTGACCATATTCGGTGAGTGGTGATACCGCCGGACAGTAAATAAAATCTGGTCATACCTGAATGAGTATTAAACCAGATCAGCGTAGGGCACATGAGAAATGGAGATTTAAAGTGTCCTCGTTATACATTGAAATTAAACTGCTACATATTGTCACAATGGTGCAAAATGGGGACAAACTTAGAAACTGGGGCGAGAGGTGGGCGGGCTTGGTGATGGTCGCAGAATGTGAAGAGCGAGGCTGGAAAATGGTGACGGCGGGCGGACAAGCTTATTGGGGGGGCGGCTGTGTTTACCACGCAAGGATGGTTGGGGACTGCGGGAGAGTACTGGTGTAGGAACCCCCAACTGGGGTAGCTGTGGTAGCGTGTATGGGGAGTGCATGATGTGATCATGGGGGAAGATTGTCGTTTTCCACTGCTTGTTGGAAATGCATGAATAGAGTGGGCCATTGGAGGAAGATAGGTTGTTTGCGCAGTCGGTGTATCTTCTCATAGCAGAGGGCGTTGTCTTCTGCTGCACCCCACATGTGTACCGCTCTATGCCATGCAGCCAACGGAGGGGCTGTAGGGGAGCTTCAGTGGAGTGAGTGTGTGCGCTTGGCAAGAAGGAATGCTAAGGCCTCAAAACGAGTGCATACTTTCTGTTATTTCTTACGCTTAAAAATGCCTAGGGAGCATGCTTCCCATATGTAAATATCTTGTAGCTCTGTGACATCTCGCAGGGTAGTGTGGACTGAGTGCCAATAACTGTTAGGCAGAACAGTACCACATGTGCATTAAATCCGCATCAGGGGCACGGCAGTGTGGGCAATCTGACCTGTGCCTCAGGGAAGTAACTGGTTAAATAAGCCTTATAGAGTAGAAAGAACTGTATATTCTAAAAACTGGAATTGCGAGAGACATGTCGAGGGGACTCTTGTGACCTTTTCCATTCCCTGTCCTGCAGCACCCTTCCAAAGTCATTTCTGGAAGGGGGGGGGTGGGTGCCACCAAGATTGATGAGAAGGTACTGTAATATTCGAGGGGTAGACCGTCTACACCTGGTGTTTTGTTCCGGGCAAGGTCACGGATCACTTGCGCTACATCAGTAGACGTTATCGTGGTCTCTAAGGAAAGTCTAGTGGAAGCCCGAAATGTGTGGGAGATTAATGTCTGCTAGAAACTCATCGGAGTGACCTAACGAGGAGTCTGGTGGCGCTCAGTAGATGGAGGAGTTGTTAGTAGAAGAAATGTAAAATGTCATTTTGTCTATGGGTGATGACGCCTGAGAGAGTGACCCTTTTCAGTAATAGGGGGACCTAGGGTCTTGTCTGGCCAGGAGTCTATCCAGTTTGTCACATTCCCTATGGCTTTTGGTCCATGACCTGTAAAATTATAGTGCCGCAGGTGTTCTAGGAGGTCTATGTAGGAGGTTTTCACTGCCGCAAGCTGGGGGGCGAGCACGGGGTTGCTATCCACTGCTTTTCCAAATTTAGCAAGGTTCTTCTCAGCGGCCACTATGTCCTTTCCAAGGTCCTGTGTACTCTCACTATCTTTTGGATACAAATTCCTCTCGTCACCACCTTAAAGGCGTCCCACACCAGCGTCCTGGTGGAGGCTGTGTTTTAGTTCTCGGAGAAATAATGTCTGATGTGATCTCCCTTCTCTTCCCGGACCACTGGGTCCTTCAGGCAATCTCGCGGAAGCTTCCACTTAGGGGTTGGTGTGTATGGTGGTGCCCACCTGAGGTCCATGACGTGTGCCTCATGGTCCGAGACAATGCGTTCCATGTAATCTAAGTGCTGGACAAGCGACACCTGGGGAGGGGTGTGGAACAAAGGAAGCAGTCAAGGCACACGTGTTAATTGTGGAGTATGGAGTGGAAAGAATAGAGCCGGGACCCAGGGTTTTGAGATCGCCATGCATCCGTGAGCGACCAGTGTCGCACCCAGTTCAGGAATCGATCCGCCTGCATGTATGGGGGGGAGCGGGGCAACTGGGGGTAGGATCTGTCCAAAGTGAGGTCAAGCACACAACTGTAATCACCGGCTAACATCCAGGGTAGTGTGGTTCTATAGGCGAGTGTGGCAGAAATGGCATTCCAAAAGGTTCCCTCCTCCGTATTGGAGCGTAGATGCTCCTGATGAGTAATGGCCGGCCGTCAAGGCGGCCCTCGAGGACAACATTTCGACCCTCTTTATCTACTACAGTCGTCTTTGTTTTCTTAAATGGGACTCCGAGGCGAACCCATACCATGGCGCCTGCTCAGGTTGTCTAGCTCTCCTGTTGTGATGAGTCTCTCCTGCAAAAAGACAATCTGTTCCTGTTGGTACTTGATATATGAATAGACCGCATAGCGGTTTCTAACTGTGTGCGTTCTCCGGACGTTCAAATTGAGGAAACCAATATCTGTCTAATTGGCCATGGTGATGCAGGGGTGTAGCGAGCAGCGCATTGGGAGTGGACCACCCAGGAAAAATGCCACCTTACCGTGTCACCCAGCTTGCGCCATATAAACCATACAAGGCCCGCCCACCAGGATGGTGCATGTATGGAAGGGAACACAGGAGACTGTGTCAACTTGGATAAGTTAAAGTCCAATACTGATGGCCTACCACAACCGGTTGTACGCATAAACAAGGCATGTTCAGTAAGCTCTAGTGTAAAGTGGGAGAGGGTGGCTAGGTGTCTGGGTATAGTAGAATGACCACGGTGCCCCTAAAGAACTAGGGGTGAGTCATGTTTGTTCCGGCAGGGGCCGCCGGTAGTTCAGGCACCCATCGTTGGAGTTGCGTGTGGGAAGAGTGCAGGGATGGAATATCTGCAGGGGGTGTTGCGAGGAGCTTGAGAGGTAAGAGCAGATGATGGTGGTCTCCATGACAGCAGTAGTGTGCACAATATTGTTTTATTGAACAATGCAAGCCAATTTTGTGTAACAGTCATCCATGAGCACACCGGAGATGCATTTTTCAGATGAGATTGCCCACTGTCTATGGTGTTACCAGAGAGTGAGAGTCCCTTTGAGAGTCATCGAACTGGAGAGTGTCATCACCTGATGTGAAAATATGCGGGCCTTTTTCATTGTCTGCGACTGTGGTATTGGGTCCCAGGTTAGCTGCAGCTTGTAGGGCTCTCCTGTAGTCTGCGATGATCTGCTCCAAATTCAGTGAGTTAGTTGGAGATTCCTGAGGCGCAGTCTCCACATATGGCCTACCCCGTCTACTGTCACGTGGCTTGGGGGGGAGGGGGCCGATGCAGGTTTGGTGCGGGCCAATGTCTACTCCCTGTGGTGTTGGTCGGTCCAATCTCAGGCTTCCTTAGGGTCCGTGAAGAAGACTGTGGTACCGTCCGATATTATCTTGAGGCAAGCTGGAAACAATAACTAATATTGTACCCCCAGTTGGCGGAGACGCCTCTTGACGTGTAGGGGCCAGCAGGGTCACCCGGTTGCATGTCCGTTGTGGGCAAGCAAGTTTAGTATCCAGGGGATAGACTCGCAGGAGCTGGTTGCTGGTAAGACTTGCGATGGGGAGAGGCTTGTGTGGGCTCATCAAGTGTCCTCCGCGGCCGGCCCTCCTCAATTTCGCAGGCCTCCATCAAGCCTTCCAGGAGGTCTGCCGCAGCAAGATGTCAGACTGGGCCAAAGGTTGAGTCTTCCCCCCCCCCCGCGTGCCTCGGTTACGGAGCAGAAGTGGAGAAGCTGTGGGTTAATACTACAGGTGGCAGGGTGGTGCCCCCCCCGTGCGACCCACCAGGCGGCTCCCAGGGCCAGTGCTCCGTGGCTGCCTGGTTCAATGGTTCAGGATCTCCTCAAGTCCCGCCGTAGTGTAGGGGCTAGCTGCTGCAGCCCCAATGTGGGCAAACAAGTTCAGGGTCCAGGAAACCAGTGTGCAAGCCCCCCCACTCCCAGCGAGGGTCTCTGATCCGGGACAGCTGGTGCGGCCCTCTGCTGACGGGCACGGCGAGGCCAGAAGTCGCAGCTGCTCAGGTGTCCAGAAAACAAGCCCACTGCCTCCGAAGGGAGCAAAGTGGGTTCAGGGTGCCATCTGCGGCTGCAATGCTAGGCCAGCAACTTGGATTGTAGACTGTGGTCGGCCGATGGTCGGAGCATTAGAGTCGCGTCCGCCATCTTGGCTAGCCTGGCCACACCCCCACAGGTGTAATAGCTTGATTCGGTGTCAATATCAGTAGAATTTGGTTAAACTGTTAAGGGTCCTTGACCCAATTCATAAATGCTTTCCTCACAATTCCACCGACACCTAGTTGACACTTTGACTGTTGAAGTAAAGCTACTCAATTTAAAAGTTTCTCTTAGAATGTCGTCAACCCTTATTATTGTTAGCTCGCTGGGACTTCAAAAGGAAATGTTTTTCAGGTAGCAATCAATCAACCGTGAACCAACAGAATGACAAGGAAAGTAAAGAATGAGGATAGGAGAAAAGGTTGATGGTATGTTGTGGATCCGTAGATACCCAGTGATTTTGGAATAAGCATACCTCTCTTTTCTGCTCAGCTGCACTTGCAAGGCTGGAGAGGCCTGGCATGGTAGAAGAGCCAATGCCTGTCCGTTGTTGAACACCCTGCCTGGAATCCAGCCATAGCCTTAACTGGTGTCTAAATAGAGCCTTTCTTCAGAGGTCACTTTTACGAAGTCTAGCTGTTCCATGCTAAAGGGAAGGGTGGTCACCAGTGCACCTTAGTGCTTGGCGTAAAGAGACACATTTCCCTGGACCACAGATTTAGCCACTAGTAGTTGTAACTCTGTTGGCTTTCTTGCCACTTTCATGCAATGGATCATTTCTGCTTAGCGTGACTCAAGCAAATTATAGGTATCTCAGAGAAGACATTTCACTGGACCGATTAAATCCTGAGTGGGAAATTCCATATACTCCAGTTTTGCCGCCCTCACTCACTCCCATGTTCTAAGGTTGTTTTACAGGAGTGTGGTGCACCTTAGAGTTTGGCTCTGTCCTCCTCAAGCGGCACCTACATTGGCTGTTGCATATGTAGTCCATGCTTGGTCTTTACAGAAATCTCATCTGTGCAGCTAGCAGTTAAAGTGGACAGGAAAAAATGCTATCCAAATAGGTCTGAAATGTATACTACAATGAAGTGAAGCATTTTTGTACTACATAGGATGAAATGTAGGTGCTGCTGTTGGAAACTCCATGACCATGTTGTGCCATTAGCCACCACTTGTGGATCCAAACTGACTTTGCCCAGTGACATAGCGCGTTTGTCCTGTACTGCAGGAGAGCAGTGCTGCTTTTCGTTGGGAGCAGTGTTGGTGGTGGGCAGGGCTTAGATCAATTCAGCGACCTCTAGCCATTGGAGTTCTCAGTCAGTCCAGCCAAGTTCTCTTTCAGTCAGACAGCCCTTGTACATGCAACCTTGGTTGGAAACACTCTATGGTCCAATTCTGGCTGCTCCTACCCAGTCTCTAGACTGTACTTTTTAAAGATCTAAGTCATGAGTTGGCTGTGCTGATTTCAAAATTGTGACAAGTCCAGAAGAGGTCGGAGGCGTAACTAAAGTTAAGTAGGCTTAAACCACACTAGACCTACACGAACCATTACCGCATCTTCTTGCAAGTTCTCAACATAACGTCTGGCTGAGGGAAGCCAAGTGGTTGGCAAAGCACTCTTGTGACTGCGTCCTTATTGTAGAAATAGGAGGAGACCCAAGCAAGGATAGGGAGGGACTCTGGGATCCATTTATAGATGTTTCACTCTGCAGTCTTAGTTGCAACATCAGTAACGCCAACCCCATTAGCTATCTCCATGCAACTGGTGGAAGGGGCATACCTTTGACTGGATGTGCAGGTTATTCTGTGTATGTAGAATTGTGTAGTACGACCAATTGTATAGTAATGAGTGATGTACGGGTTGGGAAAGGGAAATGGAGAGAATTTGGAGATATGGGAAGAGTGGGTTAACTTGGTTGGACCAGTAGAGCACTGGCTGCATTGGGATCACGTGCAAATGGAGCAGAGGCGAAGGAACCCATGGACATTCTATCATTGACAGATTGGCCAGCTGGGGAATTTTCTGCTGCAGCCCAAACGTAGGTCGCACCTCCAACATTACCATGTGCAGGGCAGTAAAGATGTTGATTTTGCCTCCTTACTAACACCAAATTTCTGCCTTTCTCTAGGCCTCTGCCACGTCCTCCTGCTTAGTCTGTTTTTGGGACCCATGCAGTGGAGCTCGCCCAGCGTCTGCAGAGTAATAATTCAAGTGTCGCTCTATGGCTGGGTACAACTCACCAGTGCTTCCACTACAGTCCTCCAAGAGGAAATTTTGTACTCTGGCTCTCTTGCACCTTCTGGATTTTATATGTGAAAGATTTTATATATATATATATATTAATGTATAGTTATTTTATTCCTGCTTTGTTTCCCTCCCCTCAGGGAGCAAATATTGACTGTGACAGGTTTTTTCCGCCATATCCTTGAAAGGTTTTAACAGTATCTGTACTGTGCAAAGGTACAGCTGTGCAGTGTGACACGTGCCTGCGTTGAGGATTGGTAACCACCTTTCAAATAGGTGTTGCCTTGCTGTACCCTCTTGGCATGCACTTTATGAACCGAAGTGCTTTTGAGCCTGGTGTTTTAGTGCCCACCATGTGCTTCCCCCTTAAGTGCACACAGAGACTGGTGCCCCCATCTCGACTGGAGTTTCTGTCCTGCACTTTTCATAGGCAGCACTAGCTTGCTTTGGAAAGATTAGCCACATGGAGGTGTGAGTATGAGGATTGTATGGACATCGGTTTCGGACCACAGAGGGGCAGGGTGCCTTCCTGCACCTTTGGTTGAATGTGTCTTCTCCAGACCCTCCTTACTACTTTCTTTGCAGTTGCCGGCCACTGCTGTTGGTAGATTTTGATTAAAGCTGACAGTCATTGCAATGTGAATAGTGGCTACATGCTTCGGTTCAGGGAGGGGAGCAGACAGTGGTATAGTGTTGACAGTTGCAGTGGTTGATGATGCAGGAGCAAGGGGGTTCTTGTATTGATTGTATTATCTTAACATGAATCCATTTCCAGAACTAGGAGAGGTGACCTAGTTTGAGGGAGAGAGTGTGGCGGATTACTGCTGGCATTGGGGAAGAGGCTGGGCCTGTAAGGGGGCAGATTACTTAATATGTAAAACCATTTCTAAAGGAAGGAATCTACTCGTTCACTTAATAAAAGTTATAAAATATTTTCCTTTTCTTTCTGTGTTTAGAATGTTTTTTTGTTTTAAAGAGTTTGTATCATTTCTTCAAATTATTCCTCTGTCCCTCTCTTATCTGGGAGTCGAAGGAATGCGAGGTCTGTGATGAAAAGGTACCTCATAGGGCACATCAGCAACATATATTTAGCCCATCACTCATGCACAGCATTGTTTCTTACTCGAGTGCAAGATGAAGTGATTATTGGTGAGACTTGATGGTCTACCTTTGATACATTCAACCCACCCCTTGGGGGTACAAACAGGAGGGTTCCATAAGAACAGACTGCTAGGTAGTGCTCCTGTATGGTGGCCAAGTAGTTCCCCAGTGGCCATGTTCGGCTGTCTAAATGCGATCCATGCTCAGTTTATCCCCTCAAGTCTGGTAGGGCTTTCCCTGCACTCCCCCAGCATGAGCCTGCTTCAAGGCAAGCAGCAAAATGTAAGTAGTGCAAAAAACAAATGTGAAAGATAATGCCCTGATGCAGTGTGCAAACATTTAGGAATGATGGGGCAATGCCATAGTTTCCCTTCTCCTAGCTGAATTTATCTATGCCACAAGCCAACTTCTTTTTCACTGGCCTATTTTTTATTTGTTTTTTAAATTACATCAAGAAGGTTGAACAATATGCATCACTAATTCTGGAAACAAATAATGTACCTATAACAGCTGAAAATGGGAATGAGCCAGACCACAAATGTCAACATCTTTGAAGTTTCCCCAGATGACAATCTGGATTCGGAAAATGTTCCACAATAAGCTCTCTCATTTGGCATTAGTACTGGTAGCTGGGCACCACACTTCTTGGAAATAAAGTCACTGATGCATAAAGGCATCACCCATGCTGGAGATGTTGATTCCTTTTTCCCCTCATGCCAAAGCTGGCTGGATCCAAGGCTCCCATTATTTTATTTTTTTCAGTCTCTTCTTTGGGATTTTCTGGGAGGTTTCCCCCAAAAAGTGATCTTTGTCTCGAATGCCATCAGCCCTTACAAACAAATCAAAAGTAATGATGCTACAATGGATTCCACTGGAGTCTGTTACTGGAGTCTGCTGCAGTGTGACGGGTGCCAGGAATTAAGCCAGTTACATTCGTTCATTATTTGCATCCACTGGTTGTCTGGGGTGTATTGCTTCTTAGCCATGTTCTAATGGCGACAATGTCTCCCTGAATTATTTATCCCCTTTCCCCATTGGTTGAGAAAGATGTCTTCTTGCCTTCTGCATCTTCCATCTGTTATGCCAGTGTCCATATGCCTATTCTTTTCCTGGCTAATGTCACTCTGAGCGTGCCTGCGCTGCCCTGCGTTTCCTGGTCCACTTGATTTCCCCGTCACAACAGTTCTTTTCTTTAGGGTTCCCTTTCCACAGCACCTCTGGTTCCTTGAGAGTCCTAAGGGCCTGAGGCTCTCTGTCAATGGAGTGATAGGTGCATTCAGGTATGCACTTAGCCAGGGATAAAGAAGTGCTCTGTCTGTGACAAGTTAGTGTTTGGCCTGTTGCACATGTCTTGGGCCAGGTGACAGTCTGTTTCCTGTGCTGCTGTGATCCCAGCCATTCTGCCTCCACTTATTAAACTATACATGTATACATAGCTGCCAGAGTTGTAAAGAGGCACAGTCAGGGGCAGTGCCAGTAGTTCATATCCTTAAATAGATAGCGATTGAAGGAAGATGAGGACGTCTGAGTTTTAGAGAGACCCTGTTTTGTTTGGTAACAACCAAGGCCTGGCCCTCTCAGATGGCCAAGGGCCCTTGTCTAAACTGCCAGTGTGGGCACTTCAGTGAAGCTGCAGCTTTCTGGCCTGATGAGAGTTGTGGATGTGTTGGGAGGAGGCTCAAGGACTCCACATGTTTCACTTAAAAAAAATAAAATAAACATTCTGAAAACATAGGTGGTAGGAGCAGCAAGCTGCTAGTTTCAAGTGCAAGGACTACATTGGTGTCAGGACCTTTTCTCAGTGACCAAGGTTCTCCAAGTCCTAATTTCATAGTGCTTGTGTGCTGATCCCTAAATACAAAAGAGCAGGACCTTAGCAGAGCCATAGACCAGAAGGCCAGGGTGCTGAAGAGAAAAAGGAAATATTGTGTTAGAAAAGGCTAATTCAGTTTGAATGGAGAGGGGTGTGCCATTGTAGCACTAATGGAGTATAAACGACTGGTAGGAAGAGAATTCAAAGAGGTGGGGTGGGGGGGGGACTAATTGCAAGAAGGCCAGCTGGGAGGTGAAGCTGTGTAGGCATGGAAAGAGGGAAGCTGTTAAAACAGTAGTGAAGGGTATAGCACGGATTGTGCTATTTAGTATTACCTACTTTCACACACCTCCTTCAGTCATGTATAACTGTATCTGAAAGAGACACGTTAGTGACAGATTCCTTACCTTAGAATATCCCCAGGCGTCAGGCTGGATCCGGAAAGTTTTTGCGTAGCAGTACCCTTGCGCGTCGGTAGGCGGCGTCGTGCGGCTCCGCGTCCGTCGTTGGCGTCGTGATCGCCGGGATGACGTCGCGGGCAGTACTTAGACGCCGCCCCTGCGCGCTGACGTCAGTTCTTCTTTTTCCGCGCCAGCAAGCGCAGATCCGGGAAGAGCAGTGCCCTGGTCATTTTTTGACCATACTTTTTGGTGAATTTTTTCACTGTTTTTTCATCTATCAAGGTGTCGTAGGGATGCCCGGTTTCAAACGTTGCGGCGCCTGTGCGCGGATGATGTCCGTCACCGACCCGCATTGGGAGTGTCTCTTCTGCCTCGGCCGAGGCCACGACACGGAGTCTTGTACCGACTGCCAGGCCCTCAACCCGAAAGCTTTGCGAGAGCGGTCTCGAAAGCTCCTCGAGGCCCGGCATTCGGCTCCGCGGAAGCCCCGGTCGCGTGAGAGGTCCAGGGGTCGATCGCGGAGTCCACACCGGTCGTCGGCGTCGAAGTCTTCTTCGTCCGGTAAGTCGAAACACAAGAAGTCCAAAAAGCATCATCACTCTAGGACTTCGCCTCGCCGGTCTCGCGGCTCGGCTGAGGCCCCTCCCGGCACCGTCCCCGCGGCCCCGGACATGCCTGTGGAGTCGCCCCCGCCATACCCGCCCTTCCCGGGTTCGGGGCGGATCCGGCCAAAGTGCAGGAATTCCTGTCGGCCATGGCCCGCCTCTTCGGGCCTCCAGGCCCCTCTGGTGCGCCTTCGGGCCCCGCGGGCCCTGATGGGGTTGCTCCGGCGTCGCCGACGGCTCCGGCCTCCAGCCTCGATTCCGGCTTCGGCCCCGGCCTCGATCCCGGCTCCACAACCCCCATCGACGCCGGTCGACCTCACGACACCTCCGCCGGCGCCGATGTCTCCGGTGACGTTCTCGACGCCGCCCTGGGCTCCGGGCGGCGTCGTCCCCCAGTTCCTTCCGGCTCCGGACATGGATCCGGACCGACATCGCTCGACGCCGGTTCCGGCGCCGATGGGACCTTGGATCCCAACTGTCCCTCCTCCTCCTTATTTTGAACCAGAGGAGGACCAGGTGGACTGGGAGGGGTCTGATGACCCTCTGACACGACGGTGTCAGTGCACGATGAGGACTGGACAGAGAGTCTAGGGGAGGCCAGTGGTCTGGATACTTCCCCTGACACTGGCATGCTGTCTCCTCCCGTGGCTACGGTGTTGCGTAGGGCAGCTGGGGCCTTACGTCTCCAACTCCCTACTTTGACGGTCAAGCCTAACATCTTGACAGAGGTGCTTCAGCCGGCAGCCTCCTCTGCGGAGACTGTGCTGCCGTTTAACGACGCCCTCACTGACGTTCTTTTGGGCGCCTGGTCCAAGCCCAACACAGGGGCTCCTGTGGATCGGAACGTGTCACGACGCCATCGCCCAGCTCCGGGCGACCCCCTGTTTCTCTCTGTCCACCCCACTCCTGAGAGCTTGGTTGTCCAAGCCTCCGCTTCCCAAACCGCCTTCCCTACCGCTCCTCCGGATAGGGAATCCAAACGCCTGGATCAGTTTGGGAAGAAGGGTTTTTCTTCCTCCAGTGCTGGCTTGCGGTCCGTTAACACCGCTTGTCTTTTGGGCCCATATACCCACTCCCTGTGGGATTCGGTGGCGGATGTTTTGCCCCAGTGTCCTGAGGAGGTCCAGACACTGCTTTCCCGCACCATTGCGGAAGGAAGGGATGCGGCTAAATACACAATACGTTGTGGCCTTGACACCGCCGACTCGCTGGGCAGGTCTATTGCAACGACGGTGGCGCTCAGACGCCACGCCTGGCTGAGAACCACTGGTTTTCAGGGGATGTCCAGAATACTCTCATGGACATGCCCTTTGATGGAGTCGGTCTTTTTGGGTCCAAAGCAGACCATGCGTTGGAGCGCTTTAAGGACTCACGGGCTACTGCCAAGTCCCTGGGCCTTTCTGCTACACGCCCTCCGCTGACTTCTGCTTTTCGCCCTATCGTGGCCACGGTAGGGGCGCCCCTTCACGTCAGCAGCCCAGCCACCGGCCCGCGCAGCAGGCGTCTTCGCGTGGCCGAGGACGTGGATTCCGCCGTGGCGGATCGGGCAACCAGCGTGCGGGTCAGGCCACCACCTCCAACCCGTCCGCGGCCTCCAAGCCCTCCTAGTCCCTCCTTTCAGGTGCACAGCACGCCAGTAGGGGCAGGGTCCGCCATCACCTTCCCCACTGGCGCTCTGTCACTTCGGACAGGTGGGTGCTGCAAATCGTCCGAAGGGGTTACTCCCTCCCCTTCCAGTCTGTCCCCCGGCCATGCCACCTCAGTTCCACCGCATGTCGGGGGATCACTTGGCACTTCTCCGACAGGACGTCACAGCCCTCTTGGCCCAGGGGCCATCGAGCGTGTTCCTGGGCCAGAAGTAGGACATGGTTGTCATTCCCACTACTTTCTGGTCCCCAAAATGGTACAAGGGGGTCTGCGCCCCATCTTGGACCTCAGGAACGTCCATTGTTTCCTCCGGAAGGAGACGTTCAAGATGTTGACTCTGGCTCAGGTCTTGGCTGCCCTCGACCCTGGAGCCTGGATGGTAGCGTTGGACTTGCAGGACGCATATTTTCACATTCCCGTCCTGCTGGCCCACCGGCGTTACCTGCGGTTCACGGTAGGCCGGGAGCATTTTCAGTTTGCCGTGCTCCCCTGCGGCCTTACAAGCGCCCCTCGGGTGTTCACCAAAGTGATGGCGGTGGTTGCAGCTCATCTGCGCAGGTCAGAGGTTTCAGTCTTCCCCTACCTCGACGACTGGTTGTTGAAGACGGGCTCGCCCCAGGCAGTCGTCGCCCACCTTCAGACTACGGCCGACCTCCTGCAATTGCTGGGGTTCTCCATCAACATGCCGAAGTCGCACCTGAGTCCCTCTCCAGAAGCTCCCCTTCATCGGAGCGGTTCTGGATTCGACACAGTTTCGGGTTTATCCTCCCGGGCAGTGACTCCCGGATATTCAGGCTATAATTCCAATGTTTCAGCCTCTATCCCGGGTTTGTCAGGATGACCCTCTGGCTACTGGGCATGTTGGCCTCCTGCATTCTGCTAGTGCAACATGCCCAGGTGGCATATACGGGCTCTGCAGTGGGACCTGCAGTTCCAGTGAGGCAGCATCAGGGCACCCTGTCCGATCATGCCAAGATCTCGGGGCACTGCACAACAATTGCGGTGGTGGCTCACGCATCACGATTGGGTCAATGGGCAGATCCCTCTCCCTTCCCCAACCGGGGCACAGTGGTGACGGATGCGTCCCTCCTGAGATGGGGTGGCCACTTGGGAGAGGCCGAGATCAGAGGCCTTTGGTCTCCGGCAGTGTCCCGGCTCCATATCAATCTTATGGAGCTTCGGGCGCTCCAACTTGCACTGAAGGCATTCCTTCAGGGAAGTGTGGTGCAGGTGTTCACGGACAACACCACCGCCATGTGGTATTGCAACACACAGGGCGGGGTGGGGTCGTGGACCCTATGTCAGGAGGCTCTGCGCCTCTAGACATGGCTGCAACCTCAAGGCATTTCCTTGGTGGTTCAACACCTGGCAGGTTCTCTGAACGCCAGGGCGGGCGGACTCAGCCGCCGGTGCTTCATGGATCACGAATGCCGTCTGAACTCAAACGTGGCGCAAGGTCTCTTTCTGCAGTGGGGAGTGCCTTGGTTAGATCTATTCGCCACCGAACAAAACGCGCAATGTCATCAGTTCTGCGCGTTGCAATTTCCAAGGCGGCACTCGCTCAGCGACGCTTTTCGTCACGAGTGCAGCTGCGGTCTATTGTGCGCCTTTCCGCCTATAACACTTCTGCCCAGAGTGCTGAAGACAATTCGACGCGACCGGGCCCAGGTCATCCTTGTGGCTCCGGATTAGGCACAAAAATACTGGTATCCCGAGCTGCTCCGCATGGCGATCGATCCCCCGATCCGACTGCCTCTTCGGGGGGATCTTCTGTCACAGCAGCAGGGGACGGTCCTCCACTGAACCTGTCCAGCCTCCGCCTCCATGCGTGGAGTTTGAGCGGCAACAGTTGACAGCTTTCGATCTTCCTCCCGAAGTCTGTGATGTCATTCTGGCAGCCAGGCGTCCCTCCACTAAGACGGTATATGCCTGCAGGTGGAACAAGTTTGTAGCATGGTGCACAGCTAAGTCTGTGGATCCCCTTTCTGCCCCTCTTTCTGAGGTCCTTCTGTTCCTGCTCTCCTTGGCCCAGCAGGGCTCTGCTCTGGGCACTATCAAAGGTTATCTTTCGGCCATCTCTGCCTTTCTCAGGCTTCCAGATCAGCCTTCTCTCTTTAAGTCCCCGGTTGTTAACCGTTTCCTGGAAGGCATTGCACACACGTTTCCTCCCGTGCCTTTCATAATGCCTCAATGGGACTTAAATCTTGTCTTAACCTATCTGATGTGCGCTCTCTTTGAGCCCCTTCATAACTCTCCCTTACGTCTTCTTACTCTCAAGACGGCTTTCCTGGTAGCTATCACCTCTGCCAGAAGAGTGAGTGAGCTCCAGGCTCTTTCTTCTAATCCTCCTTTCCTTTCTGTTCATCCTCCTTTCCTTTCTGTTCATCCGGACAAAGTGGTTTTAAGGACCTGTCCTCCTTTCTTGCCAAAGGTTGTCACGCCCTTCCACATCGGGCAGACCATCACTTTGCCCACCTTCTTTCCGCCTCTGCATCCTTCAAAACAGGAAGAGAGGCTCCACCGTCTGGACCCAAAACGTGCGCTCTCGTTCTATCTGAAGCACACACAACAGTTCCAGGTGGATGACCAGCTCTTTGTTGGCTACCTGGGCGCCCAAAAAATAAAGGTCGAGCCGTGCACAAACAATCCATCTCTCGGTGGGTCGTTTTGTGCATCGGAGCGTGTTACTAGTTGGCTAAAAATGAGCCTCCTGTGGGGCTGCGTGCCCATTCTACCAGGGCAACGGCAGCCACTACTGCCTTGGGACGCGGCGTTCCCTTGCAGGATATTTGTCAGGCAGCTACGTGGGCCTCGCTGCACACATTTACAAAGCATTACTGCCTTGACAGTCAAGTCCGGAGAGACTGCTTCTTTCACCGTTCTGTTCTCCGTGACTTTCTGGTGTAATCTATTCGCAGACCCACCACCGGGGTTGGTATTGCTGGGGTATCTATTCTAAGGTAAGGAATCTATCACTAACGTGTCTCTTTCAGATGCACAAGTTACTACTTGTGTAACGATATATCTGTAAGAAACATTAGTTAGTGATAGATTCCTTACCGCCCCACCCATCCTCCCCATTCTGCGAACTGATTCTAGGGTTAAGGTCATCCCTTTCAGGGCCCTAGTTTCATGGCACCAGTGGTCAGTTTCTTGCATGGCTCTGCGTTCCTGGCGCGGAAAGTCGTGTACAGAACTGACGTCAGCGCGCATGGGTGGCGCCTAAGTAGTCTCCATGACGTCATCTCGGCGCTTACGACGCCAGCGACGAACGCGGAGTCGCACAACGCCACCTACTGACGCGCAGGGGTACTGCTGACGAAAAACTTTCCGGATCCAGTCTGACGCCTGGGGATATTCTAAGGTAAGGAATCTATCACTAACTAATGTCTCTTACAGATATATCGTTACACAAGTAGTAACTTGTGCTTCAAAAGGAGGAGGACGCTTCTTACAAGAACCCCTTGAAAAGAAAGACTGTGGCTACAAGTCCCTTTCGTTTTCCATCACCCCCACCTCCTCCTGAGAATCCTCTACAGATTACACCTCAAAATTCTCCTCAATCTCATCATGACGATGATACAGATGATGGGGGAATGCCTATGCCAATAGATCCATGGATGGATTACACTCTAGACCCCCCCCCCCCCCGGTGACACTAATCCAGACTTGTACCCAACCAAACCATCTACTCCAGAAGACAATTCAGAACACCATGGGCTCATTGCCAGGGCTGCACATTACCATCGGGAAGAGCTCCATAAGGAATCGCTGGAAGAGGATTTCTTATTTAAGACACTAGCATCCCACACATAGGTCATCGCAATCCCTACCAATGCTCAAAGGCATGATGTGGCATGCTGAAGAAATTTTTAAAGACCCAGTCAGAGCCCGCATCCTTACTCCTAGGATGGACAAAAAATATAATGCCTCTCCTACAGACCATATCTTTATCAGAGGCCAATTGCCCTTTGATTCACTAGTGGTATCAAACGCTCGTAAGAGAGCGAATTCTCAATCAGGAGATGCTCCTCCACTGGATAAGGAGTCTAAACTAATTGAAGCGTCTGGCAAGCGCATAGCTGCTCAGGCAGCAAATCATTGGCGTATTGCAAATACCCAAGGCCTTTTAGCTAGGTATGACAGGGCACACTGGGACGAAATGGAGCAACTTCTCCAATAACTCCCAGATGAGCATAAAACTAAAGCTCAGGACTTAGTAAATGAGGGTAAGCTCATCTCTAATTCCTCTATTCGTTGTGCTCTAGATGCTGCAGACACCTCAGCTAGGGAGATTAACACCAGCATCATACTCTGGAGGCACGCCTGGTTAAGGATCTCAGGTTTCAAACCTGAGGTCCAACAATCGATCCTTAACACACCATTTGATAAGAAACACTTATTTGGCCCCAACGTTGACCAGGCGTTGGAGAAGATGAAAAAGGACACTGAAGGAGCACTTCATACTGCATCCAATCGGGGTTCTTTTTGTCGCTCTTTCTACAGAGGAGGGTCAAAAACAGCATCCCCAGATCAGAATACCTCCACTTACAAGGGTAATGACCAGTCCCCTCCCTCCAGAGGATTTTTTCGAGGAGGTTATAGAGGCAACAATTTTAAGGGTAGGGGTAAGGACAACACACCTAGAAACTCCCCTTCCCCCAACAAACAGCGACTTGCCCACGCTTCCCCCCCCCCCCCGATTATACCACACCTGTCGGGGGAAGACTTCACCAATTTCTCCCCATTTGGCAGTCAATAACATCAGACAAATGGGTTCTTGGAATTATCCAACATAGTTATTGCCTGGAGCTTACCACCAATCCCCCAAACATTCCGCCACGATCTCACACGTTATCTCCGAAACATGTCCACTTGCTAAAACAAGAAGTCCAGTCCCTCTTACTAAAAGGAGCAATAGAGCCAGTTCCCATACAATACCAAGGCTTCGGGGTTTACTCTGTACTTTCTCACCCCCAGAAAGGATGGTTCCTTAAGACCTATTCTAGATCTCGGAGAGCTAAACCACTACATACGATCAGAACATTTTCACATGGTCACACTTCAACAGGTGCTCCCGCTTTTACAAAGAGCAGACTTTGTCTACTCTGGGTCTAAAGGACTCATATTTCCATGTTCCAATTCATCCAGTTCATCGCAAATACCTACGATTTGTGATAGCAAACAAGCTCTGTCAGTTCAAGGTACTTCTCTTCGGAGTAACTACAGCGCCCAGAGTTTTTACCAAATGCCTAGCAGTAGTTGCTGCTCACCTCAGAAGGCAACAAATTCACGTCTTCCCCTATCTGGACGACTGGCTCATCAAAGCCAGCACTTATCACGACTGTCTACAGCACACACAAACCACAATAGATCTGCTTCATCAACTGGGTTTCACCATCAATGCACAGAAATCACACCTGCAACCTTCACTGATGCAGACTTATCTGGGAGCTACTCTAGACACAGTCCAAGCTCTAGCCTCTCCCAATATTGCCAGAATACACAATATTCAAACTGCCATTCTACAGTTTCAACCCAACCAAGCATTAACAGCCAGAGTGTTCATGCAATTACTGGGAATGATGGCGTCCTGCATCGCAATTGTACTCCATGCGAGGCTTCACATGATGCACCCCCTGCAAGAATACTTAGCACGTCAGTGGAATTAATCACAGGGTCTATTGACCGATCTAGTGTTGGTAGACGGCCGCACCCATCGCTCTCTGCAGTGGTGGAACCCACAAAACTTATCAGCAGGCAAGCCTTTCATCAACCCTGTTCTACAAATCGTGCTCACAGCAGACGCATCTCTAACAGGCTGGGGGGCTAATCTCAAAAATTACACAATACAAGGCATATGGAGCAACAAGCACAGCACTCTCCACATCAACTATGTAGAACTCTTAGCTGTTTTTCTAGCACTAAAAGCTTTTCAGACTCTGCTCATAGCCACAACTGTCCTAGTCCGAACGGACAATATGACAACAATGTATTATGTACAGAAGCACGGGGGGGGGGACCACACTCTCCAACTGTCAACACTCGCTCAAGTCATTTGGAAGTGGGCGATACATCACAAGATTTATCTTCTGGAAGATCTCAGCAGGAGACAACAACAACAAATTCACGGGTGGGAACTTCACCCTCAAGTTCTCCTTCCTTACTTCCAACAGTGGGGGTTTCCACAAATAGACCTATTAGCCACAGCCAAAAACGCAAAAAGCCCAAACTTTGGCTCCAGGTACCCACACCCGCTATCAAAGGGCAATGCCCTATTCATGAACTGGTCAGGAATATTTGCCTACGCTTTTCCGCCTCTCCCGCTCATTCCATGGGTGGTTCGGAAACTCATGCAAATATCTCTCACACTAATTCTAGTGGCTCCCACATGGGCTCGTCAACCATGGTACACCACTCTGTTGGAGCGTTCTCTAGTTCCACATCAAAAACTACACCTAAACTCCAGTCTCCTCACACAGAGCCATGGGGAAATCAGACATCCAGATCCCAAAGAGTTGAATTAAGCGATCTGGCTCCTGAAGTCATAGTTTGGTTATTTAAATCTTCCACCAGACTGTATGAATATTCTAAAAGAAGCAAGAAGGCCTACCACCAGAGCTTGCTATGCAGCAAAATGGAAAAGATTTGCTGTATATTGCAATAACAACATCAATCCTTTAGATGCTTCTATACAAAACATTTGCTACTTGTTACATTTGCAACAATCAGGCCTCGCTTACACGTCTATTCGTTTGCACCTTGCAGCAGTAGCTGTGTACTTACAAAATAGACAACATTTGTCACTATTCAGAGTCCCAGTAATCAAGGCCTTCATGGAAGGCTTAAAAAGAGTAATACCACCAAGGATTCCCCATGCCCCGGTATGTAATCTTAACACTGTTCTCACAAGGCTCATGGGTCCACCTTTTGAACCATTACACAAGTGCCCTTTACAGTTCCTCTCATGGAAAGTTGCATTCCTCATTGCTATCACATCATTAAGAAGAGTTGGTGAGCTAAAGGCATTAACGTTGGAAGAACCTTTCTTTCAGCTACATAAAGATAGGATAGTTTTCCGTACTAACCCAAAATTCCTTCCCAGGGTAGTTTCTGCTTTTCATATAAACCAATCGGTTGAGTTGCGAGTCTTCTTTCCTCAACCTGATTCGGTGGCAGAACGCGATCTTCACACACTTCATGTTAAAAGAGCTTTACTATACTAGATAGATAGAACAAAAGACTTTCGCAAAACAAAACAACTGTTTGTTGCATTTGCTCCACCTCACAAAATCAGTCCTATTTCAAAATCTGGTATTGCCAGATGGTTTGTAAAATGCATTCAAACTTGCTATATTAAAGCTAAAATAACTTTAACTATACCTCCTAGAGCGCATTCCACTCACAAAATAGGGGCGTCAATGGCTTTTTTTGCAACATCCCTCTAGCTGATATATGTAAGGTAGCTACATGGTCTACACCACATACATTTACCAAACACTATTGTGTAGATGTGTTAGCACGTCAACAGGCTAATGTAGGCCAAGCAGTACTGAAAACACTATTCCAAACAACTGCAACATCTACAGGTTAGCCACCGCTTTGGGAGTATACTGCTTTATAGTCTATGCAAAGCATGTTATCTACAGCACCAATGCCTCGAACGGATAATGTTACTTACGCAGTAAGCATCTGTTCTTGGCATGTAGAGCTGTAGATTCACATGCGCCCCACCGCCTCCCTGGGTACCTGTAGTTGTTGCAGTTCTTAAATTATACATTCATATGCATGGACATCTCTGTACTACACTTATTTACTCCATTCTCACCCTCTTGCGGGAAAACAATCTAACAATGGAGTCGATGACCATGCGCACTATCACCAAAAAGAGGAGTCCCCTTACCTCGTGACTAGGAAAGACTTCTTCGAAGAAAAACAACTTGCAAACATACGGGCCCAACCCTAGATGGCAGGAGTATGCAAGAGAGAATCTACAGCTCTACATTCCAAGAACAGATGCTTACTGGGTAAGTAACATTATCCTTATTTATGTTCTGTATATCTCATTACAGATCTGCACTAATCTGCTTGTTTTCACCAATGAAATTGAGATGATTGGTACAATTAATCCACAGCAAAACATAATTTTGTTTCACTATCAACCACCTCATCATTGTTGTTCAATGTACCCATATTATTTTGTACAATGTTTCTGTTTGAAATGTTATCACAGCTAAGTCCACATTTTTTAATAATATAGAATGCAGGTTATACATGTGGTATGTTATGTGGTGAATTGTTTGGAGACAATTATTGAAACCACCAAACTTGTCCTTAGCTCCTTTCGGAGTTCCTCTTCTTTTTCATTCCTGTATACCCTCAGCACTTTGAGGTGGCCTCAAGATAGTGAAGTGCTATTTAAGCAATCAATTTAACCAATCCAAATGTGCATAGAACACATACTACAACTTAGGATTGATCACCACTTTTTAGGTCGAGTGCAGCGCGCATGCGCTGCTCTAGGAGAGGGCCTCTGGGAAACACTCCACACTTTCTTAAAGCTCGTGCGTGTGGTTGTCACATTTTATTGGCCTTTGCGTGTGGCTTTCAATAATAAAAGCACGCAAATGGCCAAAGACGGGTGCATGTCCCGCCTTTTCTGTAAACGTTCACTCCCATGACCTTTGGGTCTCGGGAGGGAGCGCAGGGTGTCAGCTGAATTCTTTGCATTCTTGGATCATGTTACTAATTGACCCAGGCTTTCTTTTTTTCTCAGCTTTCCCTTATCTTACAAACTTGTGACCTCCGCTTCTTCTCTCCCCTCTACTTAATGGGCCCCTTTCTCTGCCCTCTTCTTTCCTTCGCATGCACCCCGTCTCCACGCCGTGAGGCACCCTCTCTTCCTATTTCCTTTCAGCCTGTCCGTTTAAAAAAAAAAAAAAACAGTCCGCTTCTTCTCTCCCCTCTACGTAATGGGCCCCTTTCTCTGCCCTCTTCTTTCCTTCGCATGCACCCCCTGTCTCCACGCCGTGAGTCACCCTCTCTTCCTATTTCCTTTCAGCCTGTCCGTTTATTTTTTTTTTTTAACATTCCGCTTCTTCTCTCCCCTCTACGTAATGGGCCCCTTTCTCTGCCCTCTTCTATCCTTCGCATGCACCCCCTGTCTCCACGCCGTGAGGCACCCTCTCTTCCTATTTCCTTTCAGCCTGTCCGTTTTTTGTTTTTTTTAAAAACAGTGTGCTTCTTCACTCCCCTCTACGTAATGGGCCCCTTTCTCTGCCCTCTTCTTTCCTTCGCATGCACCCCGTCTCCACGCCGTGAGGCACCCTCTCTTCCTATTTCCTTTCAGCCTGTCCGTTTAAAAAAACCAAAAACAGTCCGCTTCTTCTCTCCCCTCTACGTAATGGGCCCCTTTCTCTGACCGCTTCTTTCCTTCGCATGCACCCCCTGTCTCCACGCCGTGACACCCTCTCTTCCCATTTCCTTTCAGCCTGTCCGTGTTTTTTTTTTATTTAAACATTCCGCTTCTTCTCTCCCCTCTACGTAATGGGCCCCTTTCTCTGCCCTCTTCTTTCCTTCGCATGCACCCCGTCTCCAAGTTGTGAGGCCCCCTCTCTTCCTATTTCTTTTCAGCCTGTCCGTTTTTTATTTTATTTAAAAGTCCGCTTCTTTTCTCCCCTCTACGTAATGGGCCCCTTTCTCTGCCCTCTTCTATCCTTCGCATGCACCCCCTGTCTCCACGCCGTGAGGCACCCTCTCTTCCTATTTCCTTTCAGCCTGTCTGTTTTTTTTTTGTTTTTTTTTAAACAGTCCGCTTCTTTTCTCCCCTCTACGTAATGGGCCCCTTTCTCTGCCCTCTTCTATCCTTCGCATGCACCCCCCGTCTCCACGCCGTGAGGCACCCTCTCTTCCTATTTCCTTTCAGCCTGTCTGTTTTTTTTGGTTTTTTTTAAACAGTCCGCATCTTCTCTCCCCTCTACGTAATGGGCCCCTTTCTCTGCCCTCTTCTTTCCTTCGCATGCACCCCCTGTCTCTACGCCGTGAGGCACCCTCTCTTCCTATTTCCTTTCAGCCTGTCCGTTTTTTGTTTTTTTAAACAGTCCGCTTCTTCTCTCCCCTCTACGTAATGGGCCCCTTTCTCTGCCCTCTTCTTTCCTTTGCATGCACTCCCTGTCTCCACGCCGTGAAGCACCCTCTCTTCCTATTTCCTTTCAGCCTGTCTGTTTTTTTCAGTCGAGCCTAGCGCAGCGCGCATGCGCTGCTCTAGGAGATGACTTCTTGGAATCACTCCAGCTTTTCAGCAAACTCGTGCGTGTGGCTTTTTTTTTTTGCACACATTGTATTGGCCATGGCGTGTGGCTTTCAAAAATGAAAGCACACAATTGGCCAAAGGCCGGTGCATGTCCCACCTTTCCCAGTAAATGTTTCCTCCCACGGCCTACAGCTGTCGGGACCGAGCAGCGGCGCGCAGGGTGCCATCTGTTCTGGGTCATATTACAAAGGTCACTTTTACTTTCGCGGCCGCTCTTGTTTTTGGTTAAATGCCAAGCTGGGATTAATGTCCTTAATGGAAACTTAAGTAAGCAAGAACCGACGAGAGCAGACCTCCTCCCAACCAGCAATGACGAAACTGGTTAAAATTAGTCCATAATAAACCAGACCTTCGGGTCACCGCGAGAGCTGTGCAGTGACTCGAGCATTTAGTCATGAGTGAGGAGGGGGCTCAATAGCCGGTGCAGTGACGGCAGAGGGCTGACCTGCCCCAAAAGGACACGGACACTCCAGGGGCTGGTCAAACTGACGTCATATCCGGGGAATTCCCGTCAAAGTTGTCTCTAAAGCGTCTAATAGAAATTCAAACATCCGTTGACAACTAATATATTGGCGATAAATGTACATAAGCAGTTAGCAAGTTTATTGAAGTGTTTGTGACAAACATCACATGCTCATTGCAGAGCACTCAGGCTGCCTTCCAAAAGAGAAGGGAACAACCCCTCCAGGTGATATATTTCATTGCCACTGACTCCTGTGACTCAAAAAGACTCTTGGTGCGCAGTTATCGGGGCGCAAGCACCTGCACGCATCCTGCACCCTTTGCCACCGAGTTCTTAAAACTATGCAAGAGATGGCTCAGTAGTTATTGCCCCTACGCCAGGTGCAACCTGAGGTCACAGGATTCAATCCCATAAGGGCTGGCTCAGACTTTAATCCTCTCCCGGCAGTAAAATAAGATTCATTCAGTTTCCGGCGCTGCTGCAAGACTTTTAGCCTCAAGCGCTATATAAAACACACATTGTAATTATAATTATGCCCACGTTTTGCCGGACCGAACTCTGCGTACCTTTTCCACGGATGTGCATAAAAAATACAAAAAAATCATTTTGTACCCAAATTTCTTACCATCCTGCTTAAGTGGCCGAACACCTGCTTGGGGGACCTCATTGAGAGTGAAAAACATGGCGCAGGGCAGCCCTGCGGGCGCCCTCACCCAAGCAGCTGTTGACAGTACGGGCTTAGAGACAGTTTACATTAAATTTCATTTGTGCCTGTAATCCTCCCCCGTGGACGTGTTCTTGCACGGAGAGGCCGTCGCACTGTCTGATGCTACTGCCCGGCAGCCGGTGTACTGGAGGAGGTGAGCAGTGGCCCGCAGCCAGGCCGTCGGTACTCGGAGCTCCCACACTCATAAACAGGCAGGAATGTGTTCATTTACTGCTCTTTCACCCCCGCCGCATTCCTCTGGTAGCTGCGGGGCCTCGGGCGGCACGGACCGGGAGCGCAGGTGAGGCCCTTTCTTCTTTTAACAACTTTGCTTGATTTTACCGTCTCTGGCGGTTGCTTTTCCGTCCGCGTATCCCGCAAAACAGAGCCGTACACATCACCGGTCCATGCATTGCGTTGTTTTATACCTATGGATACGCCATTTCTCGTGCGAATTCCATACATGCCGCTTAACTTTCTTAAATACTTTCAGGTGTAGACGACAGTTCGCCCCGTGTTAAACTTTTTAATATATCAAGCCTTCTGGTTGTACCATTCCTCTGAAGCCATCTCGTTTCATATGTTTTAAATGGCAACCTTATTTTTCAATTTTTAATCTATTCATTATTAATCTTTTTTACTGCGTATAAATTACATATTTTTGGCCACCTTTTCCTGGCTAATTCCAGTGGCTCTGATAACCTGCTGCCTTCCAGCTCTGAAGTGCGATTTGCCATCGTCCACTATTGAAGCACTATAAAAATACGTTGTCTGAGTGCACTGCTTGAGAGTTGCAAAGGGTGTATATGTAATGGAACTGGGGCTCAGTAGATGTTGTAGCACCCAGGATAATGTGCTGCATGGCTAAAAACTTAAAAGGTCCCAAAGACGAGGCCTATTGGCTATGCCAATGCTTGTTTACAATGGTGAGCATTCTGTTTAACTGAATAAAATATTGCTCTAATTTGTTTCCCCAGAGCTATTTTTAAATTTCTGGTTGTATTTACCTTTTAAGGCATTGGTCGGAATTCACTTTGCCTAATGCCAGCGTTAAAAGAAGTCATTCTGAAAGGTTGATAGTAAGATGCTAGATCTTAGAATTTCTCCCGTATATAATGTTTGAGGCATGTGTGGCTGTAGATACACATGCTTAGCATAAATATGTATGCCATCTAGTGTTGGGCTCGGATGTGTGCAAGTTATTTTTCTTTTTTTCCGAAGAGGTCTTTCGAGTCGCAAAGTGTAGTGACTTCTCCTCTTGCTTGCAATGCTCATGGTCCTCGACTCCATTGTTAAATTGTTTTTTCACTGTCTGGTTCGGACGTGAGCTCCTCTGCTCCAGTTCGACACAGTCTTCTGTCATTCCTCTGATGCCGTCGGTATTGTTTCCATCGCGGTACGATCCTTATCTCCCTAGTTATAACATCGACATCAAATTCATCCGGGGGAATCCATTTGACCGCGGCCCTCTTGGGCCTTCGCCCTTTGGGCAGAATTTCTATTTGTCGTTCACTCAAAGAGATGTCCACTTGGTAATGGAACGGATGCCTTTTCACTTTTGCCCTTCTTGCCACACTCACCGACCTACATCAGGTGTGCAACTTGTGCCTAACCCCCGAACAGGAGGAGGCAACCAGCGAGGCCTGCAAGTCTTTTCGCTCTAAAAAGATAATCCGAGATTGAAAGGCTCGATGAGACTATGTTCCAATGCTGCACTAAAGAAACACTGGACCTCTGCGGTTCGGAAGACCCAGAACTCGAGGAAGAGGCTCATCCATTGGCTGCTGATGAAGGAAACCTTTCGCCTGATGAGAGCTCCGGGTCCGAGATGGAAATGCATGACGCCACTCCTGGGCAACCTGTTAGAATTGTGCCACCTCCACCCCCACCACAGCAGACGTCAATAAAAGCTCGACTAGCTCCACACCAAAAAGCCAAGAATTTTGTTGTGCCACCACTGCTTTCGGGCCATGGTCTGCACCGAACGGCTGCTTCGGACACGTCCAGCCTCAGCGCCTCAAAAAGAGTCTAAATAGCACATCGTCGACCCCTAGCCCACCACATCGTACTCGAGCTGACCTTCAGCACCGAAAGCCTCGGAGCCAAAACACCCATACAACCACGGCGCCCCAAAAATCGGCTTTGGAACTGAAAGCATCTGCACTGAAAATAACATTGGCTAAACCTGCTTTGGAGCCGAAAACTCACAAGGTTGCCAAACACTCTGTAGAAAGAGTAGAACCGGTGCTTGACAGACTTCACCCGGAGTTGGATTCAATGCAAAAGCACCTAATGATCCACCTAGATACAGGACATATCCTCACCAGACCCCTTCACTCAGGGGCTCAACCTGCAAAAAGACAGCTGTCTTTTTGAGGAGGCTTTAGACATTCCTCTTCCTCCAAAGAAGGAAAAGGAGGCCCACTGTACACTTTCCCACCACCACAGCCTGCTGCCCCATCACCACAACTCTTATCTGTTCACCGTATTACTGATTCACCTGAGGGTTCACTACACTCCTAAACAGGGGGTGGGGGGACCAATATTCAATCCCGCTTCAAGAAGGTACGTGGGATTCATATGATGCAGATCCACAAGATAATACAGATCCGTATCTATATCCGGCCAGACCATCTCCCCCTGATGACACAACAACTATCATGACAAGCTGAGTAGGGCGGTTACATTCCATAAAGTACCTCTACCTACTGAGCCTCTAGAGGACGATTTTTTTTTATTCAAAACACTATGGTCCAATCCGCGTTCGACACAAAATTTGCCAATGCTCCAGGGTGTGTTCAGACACACTCAAGACATTTTCAATGGCCCGTTAGGGCTAGAGTTATCACTCCCAGGGTCGATAAAGTGCAAGCCCTCACCAATTGACCCTACAAACATTAAGGGACAACTTACACCTGACTCCCTAGTGGTGGCCACAGCCTGTAAAAGGGCAAACTCTCAGACATCTGGTGATGCGCACCCACTAAATAAAGAGCAAGAAGATAGACGCAGCGGGTAAGAGAGTGGCTGCAAAATCTACCAACCATTGGAGGATTGCGAAATCCATTGGTCTCTTATCGCGCTATGACAGGGCCCACTGGGATGAAATGAAAGAGATTATCCAGCATCTTCCTGGAGAGCACAAAAAAAGGCCATATCCGATTGCCTCAGAGGGCAAATTTATATCGAACACCACGATACGTTGTGCCCTCAATACAGCTCACACAGCTGCTAAGAGTATTAATTCAAGTCTGATCCTTAGGAGACCTGTTTGGCTAAGGGTATCAAGCTTTAAGCCTGAAGTTCAACAGAACTTACTAGCTCTCCACTTAGACGGGGATCATCTTGTTAGACCCCAGGTAGACACCCTTCTGGAAACAAACAAAATAACAAGACAGCAAAAGCTATGGGAGCATTGCTAACACCACCACAACGTGGCTCCTTTCATCGCTCATCCTATTGTGGGGGGTCCAAGACTACCGCCCCTGAGACATCTTCCTCCTATAATAAAACCCACACCCAAACATCCTCCCCAAGAGGATATTATAGGGGTTCTTATAGGGGAAAACATTTCAGAGGCAGAGGAGATTTTACCAAACCTTCCACCTCCACCACCAAGTCTCGACTTACCTGCCATTCCCCCACTCATACCACACCTGTTGGGGGAAGACTTCAACCGTTCTTTCCTGCATGGTGGAATATCACCTCTGACCAGTGGGTGTTTGATATTATCCAACATGGTTATTGCCTGGAGCTTACTTTCACACCTCCAAACATTCCAGCTCCCACCCACAGACTGCCAACAGACCATCAGCAGCTGCTCTAAGAGGAAGTCCAAGCGCTACTACAAAAGGAAGCCATAGAACTTGTGCTATTACACCAACAAGACACACAGGTATTTTCACTTTACTTCCTTATTCCCCAAAAGAACTGGTCTCTAAGGCCAGTCCTGGACCTCAGACCCCTAAACGGGTACATTCTCTCAGAGCACTTCCCCATGGTCACTCTTCAAGACATTATCCCGCTACTACAACAAAGCTACTTCATGGCCACATTGGACCAGAAGGACGCCAACCACCACATTCCAATTCACCCAGCACATCGTCAATACCTCCGATTCGTATTAAACAGAGCACGTTCAGTTCAAGGTGCTTCCTTTTGGGGTCACGTCACCACAGCCCCCAGAGTGTTTACCAAATGCCTGGCTGTAGTAGCAGCTCACTTACGCAGGCAAAACATACATATTTTTCCTTATCTGGAGCGCTGGCTCATCAAAAGCGCAAACTGTCAGATGAGTTTTCAACACACTCAAACTACCATAAACCTACTTCCTCAACTAGGGTTTCACAGTCAATGCAATCCAGTCTTACTTCCAACCTCTTCAGATACAACCTTAACTAGGGGCCATCCTCAACTCACACATGGGGATAGCTTGTCCAGATGCTGCAAGGATTCAATCCTTCCAAACACTCATTCCACAGTTTCGCCCTCCTCAACAAATAACAGTAAGAACAGTTATGCAACTCCTAGGCTCCATTGCGTCCTGCATAGCCATAGTATCTCATGCCAGACTCAATATGTATCCGTTGCAAGAATGCTTAGCACATTAATGGACTCAAGTGGAAGGTCAACTGGTAGATCTAGTGTTGGTGAGCTGTCAAGCTTGCCACTCTGCAGTGGTGGAATACCAACAATCTAAAAGGACGGCCATTCCTACACCCAGTTCCACAGAGAACCATAACGGATGTCTCTCACAGGATTGGGGTTACATTCACAGGAGCGGACTGCACAGGGATACTAGACTGTCAGCCAAACACATCTCCATATCAATCACCTAGAGCTGCTAGCTGTTCATCTAGCACTGAAAGCATTCCTTCCCCACCTCCCTGGCAAAGTAATTCTCATCAAGACAGACAACATGACTACGATGTATTATCTGCAAAGACAGGGGGCACCAGGTCCTATCGGCTATCTAATCTAGCCCAGAACATCTGGAGATGGGTTCTCTAACACAACATTCACCTCTTAGCGGAATACCTGCCGGGAGTGGATAACAACTTTGCAGATCTCTTCAGCAAGAAACGCCAACAAGTCCGCGAGTGGGGAACTCAACCCACAAGTCCTCCTCCCATTCTTCCATCAATAGGGTCACCCAGACATAGACCTCTTCGCCACAGCAAAAAATGCCAAATACCCAAACTTCGCCACCAGGTTCCTACACCCACAGTCCAAGGGCAACGCTCTGTGGATGAGTTGGTCGGGGATATTTGCTTACGCTTTTCCTTCTCGCCCACTGCTTCGTTTGTGATTCGCAAACATCTGTCACCCCCATACTAGTGGCTCCCACATGGGCATGACAACCATGGTCCACCACACTACTAGAACTCTCACTAGTTCCACACCAGGTACTCCCCAATTGGCAGAACCTTCTAACTCAGAACCAGGGTGCAGTAAGACACCCAAGTCCCAGATCTCTGTCTTGCGATGTGGCTCCTGAGGTCTAGGAGTTTGGATATCTAAATCTACCTCAACAGTGTATGGAGATTCTTAAAGAAGAAAAAAGCCCACTACTAGGGCCTGTTATGCAGCAAATTGGAAATGCATTGTCCACTATTGTCATTCAAAAAGCATTAAGCCATTAACAGCAAATGCTCAAAATATCTTTGCCACCTATATCATATACATACCTCTGGGTTTGCGTTTACTTCTATAAGGCTACACCTATCAGCAGTCGCCAAATATTTGCAGAACAGACACACTTCTGTTTTCAGAATCCCAGCAACCAGAGCATTCTTATAGGGCCTCTAAAGAGTGATTTCACCGAGGGTGCCCCCAGCCCCTACTTGGAATCTCAACATTGTGTTAACAAGATTTGGGGAGAGGATGTAGCCTAACGGCTAGGGCGGTCGATCTCAAATCTAGGGAACCGGGTTAGAGTCTCGGCAATGCCGCTCAACATCACTTAATCTCCCCATGCCTAACAAAAATGATTGTGTCCTTGTGTAACGCAACTGGTGCTCATGTAAAATGCTCTGATACCGGATACCTTCGGTTCAAGACTAATGGCTCCTCTGTTTGAGCCTTTCCACTCCCGCCCTCTCCAGTTTCTGTCCTGGAAGGTTATGTTTCTCATTGCAGTCACTTCACTCAGAAGTCTCCGTGAGCTTCAAGCACTAACTTTAAAAGAACTATTCTAACTGCATAAAGACAAGATGGTACTACGTACCAATCCTAAATTCCTGCCAAAAGTGGTCTATCAGTTCCACTTAAATCAATCTATTGAGTTACCAGTTTTTTCCCACAACCTGATTCAGTTGCGGAAAGGGCTTTACACACGTAAAAGAGCTCTTCTGTACTACATTAATAGAACTCAATCATTTAGAAAGACACCAACTCTTATTTGCATTCTCAAAACCACACAAAGGTAAGGCCATTTCTAAATCGGGCATTTCACGTTTGATCATTAAATGTATCCAAACCTGTTACGTTAAAGCTATATGAACTCTACCTATCCCACCAAAAGCTCTCTCTAATCCTAAAAAGGAACTTCAATGGCCTCTCTAGAAAACCTACCTATAGCTGACATATGTAAAGTAGCTACATGGTCTACACCACATACATTTACAAAACTTTACTGTGTAGATGTCATGGCCCGTCGTCAACGTCCTTTTTACATAACAGATGAGCACTAGGATGGATGTTATGTTATTGTCTGTTGGATCTTGCCCCTTCACATGAGCATGCTGAGAAGCCAGTGACTGCTCATATTCACTACCCTAACAGTCAAGGGTTGTACTGGGCCCAGATTACTGAGCCATAATAGAAGGGACCCAAGGACAACAGTGAAATATGACCTCAACCACCATTGCTGGGGCCCAGTAGACCTGTCTGGCTTGTCGTTAGCCCCCACCCGTCTGCCCCCCTGGTCTGACAGCAACCCTTTATGCAGGACTGTGCATTACTGATATCTGCCAAGCAGCTGCTTGGAAGATTTATCACACCTTCACTGAGTAATACTTGCTCAAACGATGGCAAATAGAGATGTGATGGGACAAGTATGCATAGTCATCTTTTCAGATCTAAATGAGCCATAATATTCTTACCTACCATCCGCAATATTATGATATTAATATGTGGTGCTGCTTGTTCTTCTAAGTCAAGCATGTAAATCTAGGAAAAATCCAGTGCCGGAGAATAAAAAGAGTTACTCACCTGTACCAACAGTTATCTAGCGTTTGTATCTTTTTTAGATTCACATGCAATGCTGTCCGTCTTCCCCAGATTGAGGCTCCTCATTCAATAATCTATGCTTTTCACACTTGTGCTGGAAATCTGAGGTAAGGTGGCATCTGCAAGGAGGACGGGTCAGAGCACCGTCTCCGCATAGACTAAATTTTGGTCCTTTATGAAAAAGTGATTGGACTACTGAAGTGACACAGTTTTGTGGCCATTCAAGGCCTGTTATACTAGAACACTTCCTTTCTAAGGTTACCGTTACAATTGGACTCTCATCTCGTCCACGGGGAATGACTCATGATGGGCCTGGAGAATCTATGAAAGATTCCAGTGCTGGAGAACTGTAGTTACAGGTTGTAGGAAAGTAGGATCTGCTTCTTATGGTTACCCCCACTTTTTGCACCCACTTTTGACTAGTCTGGCTGGGATCCTGCTATTCAGGACCCCAGCCGATCTGCTTTCTCCTTTAAATTGCAACATATGTACTTTGGTACACTCCAGATTGGATACTGGGGTACCCTTATAAGTCCCTAGTATATGGTACCCATGTACCCAGGGCATAGGTACCCCAGAGGCCTCCCCTGGGCTGAAGCATGTATTATGCCACCCATGAGAGGCCATGCAAAATGGATCTCTAGGTCTGCTACAGCAGCCTGTGTAAGTTGGTGATTGCACCACTTACTTAAGATATAGGTTCACTATATCTATATATATATATCACTACACTTAAAACCTTATAAGTCACCCCTATAGCAGGCCTTAACAATCCTGAATGCAGGGTGCTGGGTTTTGCGTGAGAGGGTGCTCCTGCATGAGCAGGGCCCCTCTGCAGTCTTCGGAGACCATTCTCCCGGGCTGTACGTGATACTACCAGACATATAGGTAGAGGTGCATTATAACCTCGCGGTGTCGTGTTTGGTGTCAAACACCTTGGAATCATACCTTCACACCAGTAACTGGTGTGGGAGGTATGATTCCTCCCCTCAGAACCGAGGTTCTGGGGGTACCCAAGTCTACCGGTACCAACTTTCTCGAGCCTAACAGCACAAAATGGATGCTGCCAGCCACAGACACGAGTCTGCCCTCCTGCTGCTGAGCCAAGCTCGAGCAGGGGAAGGCAGCACAATAGGCATCCTGTCACAGGGAGGTGTTACCACCTCCCAGACAGGATTTAGTGTATTGGGGCTGGGTGGGTGCACTGTCTGTGCCAGAAAGTCTGCATGAGGGGCACACTTGGTGTCCCTGTGCATAGTCCAGTTCAAACCAGTTCTGGGAGCCATCCGCTCCTGCTCTGGCGCGAAACTGGACAAAGGACATGGGTGTAGCCACCCCCGTTCTGTCCCTTCCCTAGAATCTGTCCAACCCTTTCCCGTGGGTATAAAATGGGTTACCTGGCTACAGGACATTAGATTTACGTGGACAAGATTCAGCAAGAAGATACCACTACACTTCGACCGTCTGGACACGCTGGACTTCGCTGGACCTCCCTTGGGCTCGACTTAGTCTTCCCTTGCCGTCCCCAGTCTCGCCACTGTCCGTGATCCATACAGGCTCCATGCAGGACCCTGTGGTCCTCCAGACAACAGAAGAATCTCCCTTGGAGTGAAGAAGTCACTCCCCTGCAAACGCAGGCACCGTAACGCATCTGACCGGTTTGCTGACCCGGAGCTCCTGCGGACTCCGAAGGCTCCAGCAACACAGGAGGTGGGTTTCTGAAGGTCTCCGAGGTTGAGCTGCCCTCTCACTGAGTTTGAGGTGGATATCCCTCGTGGTGACCGTATACCCGTACCCCTGTGCACTGCGTTTATTTGCAGCTGCACATGCTTGTTGTCGTGCAACAATTCCGTGCATTGGGCCATTTCTAGCCCTGACCCCAGCGAATCTTTCCTGAGAAGGACTCCGGCATCCTCGCACTCTGTGCCCTGCTAGCTGGTATCCTGTGAAACCGCCTGTGGTCCCCTCGCGACTCCTGTGCCTTCAGCATGTGGGTCCACTTTGCTTTATTTGGGCTCCCCTGGGTGCTCCAGGCCAGCCCTGACTCCCCTTGCTGTGGTGAATTCCCTGGTCCTTGCTGGGCCAGATCGACACTGAACTTGACCATCTGTGTTGTTGCCTTTGCCAAGGCTTGATTGGTGCTCCAGCCGGACACCGACCCCTCAGCACTCACCATCCTTCGTGGGACAGCTCGCCTCCGGCTCCTGGTCGTCCTAGACGTCTCCGGGTCCTCGCAGCTGAAGAGTCGAGCTCACCGTCAACACACCTGAAGCACCCGACATCGGTGGGCATTCGTCTACCGAGCCCCTGGTCACTCTAAAGTGACCCAGACTCTGTCCCCTCTGCTTTCAGGTTCTTCTCATCTAGAATCCACGTTTGGATTCCACCGGACACTTTTCGTTCTTCCCGCAGCAGCATTTCTTTGTCGACATCCATAGAAAACGACGAGGGTTTCCGACGCCACTTCGCACCTATGCACCCGGCTCCTCTGGGATAGGTAACTCTGGTACAAAGGTATCCACGGGTGGGGTGGCCCTCCAAACCCTTAAATTCCAAGGGCTGTCTTCGTAATCTGCTGGGAAGGGTCCTTAATCTGTAATTTTCCAACCGCGACTTTCCCATTGAGTTGTACGGAGCACGCGGTCGTGTTCCAACACTGCACCCGTCCTCCATGGGGTCCCTATTCACTCACTTTGGGTGGTTCCTTGGGGTCCCAGCGATTCTACACCTTCTAGACTAGGTCTTGTCCCGAGTCGTGGTTCTTATACCACTTACTTAGTATATGGTTTGGTCTCCCCCGGGAGCCCACTGTGTATTGTGCTACTTACGTTTGATTCTTTGCAACTGTATTATTTGATTTGTGTTCTATCCTCGTGTAGAGGATACTAGAGTGTTATACATAATAAATACATATTTTTATAACTACTGTGTAGTTTCCCTTTCATTTAACCAATACTATAAGGTTGCATTCTGGTAAAACAAGGTGCTTAACATTCCTTCAAGACTTGGCCTGAAGGCTGCTGTCCATAGCTACCACTAGGATAGCTTTCAAAAGGTTATCTTTGACCTAATCACCATAAGGGTTGTTTGGACTGGTGCAAGGTGCCCACTTTAATTAGTGGACAGCATATACCAGGCCAACTTCTCACATTGGTGTGCAGCGGTTGGGATTCAAGCCTGCATTGTTTTACCAGAAAAATCTTTGTATTGATTAACTGAAAAACCACTAGTATCTAGGAACATATAATACTAGCTTAAGATAGTAAGTTCTACTGAACTTGGGGTTGGGTAAGTCTGTCACGATTCACTCCCTGTGCTCTCGGTCCCACCACCAGGGGGCCGAATTGTGGGGCTTTCCAGTATTCTAATATGCTTCCAGACACTCCCCTGTATGCATATCCTGACTTCCAGGCATTTGGACATCATTTAGAAATTGACATCCATTCCCAATCCATGCCGGGTTTTGTGGAAGCCAGTCTGCTCATGCTGGAAACTCCATTACCTATAATCCCCTGCTCACTGCTTTGTCTCCACCCCTGCAGGCCAAGGATGTGTGGAGGAATTCAGTTCACCTGTGGCTGGCTGCTGCTAGCCTGCTCACACCTGATGCATGTGATTACTGTGAGCTCTTTTAAGCCCCAGCTCCCTTCAGCCCAGTGTTGGTCATTGTAGCTGTATACCGGTGAGGCCGATCCTCGTTTCCAGTGTTTCCTGAGCTTTTGATACCCTTGTTTCCAGTGTTTCCTGAGCTTTTGATATTCCTGGATTCCTGAGCTATAGTTAATCCTTGTTCCTTGATTCCTGAGCTATAGCTATTCCTTGTGCCTGAATTAGCACTGCCTGCAGTGCTACCTTGTTTCCTGAGTTCCTGAGCTATAGCTATTCATTGTGCCTGAATTAGCACTGCCTGCAGTGCTACCTTGTTTCCTGAGTTCCTGAGCTATAGTTGTTCTTTGTTCCTGGGCTTCGGCTATTTCTTGTTCCTGATTTGCACTCCTTGCAGAGCTCTCGTGACTCCTTGTTTCCTGAGCTGTAGATATTTCCTGTTTCCTTGATCCAGTACTGCCTGCAGTGCTACCTTGACTCCTGAGCCTTAGCATTCCTTGTTCCTGAACTGCAGCAGTTTCCCTTGCTCCTGAACTAGCACTGCCTGCAGTGCTACCTTGACTCCTGAGCCTTAGCATTCCTTGTTCCTGACCTGCAGCAGTTTCCCTTCTCCTGAACTAGCACTACCTGCAGTGCTACTTTGACTCCTGAGCTTTTGCTCAATTCTTGTTCCTGCCCCAGCACTGCCTTCTATGCTACTTTGTTTTCTTGATTCCTGAACCTGCACTATTCTGGTATACCCTTGTAGCCTCCCCTTCTGTATATCCTTTTCCAGTCCCTGCCTTTCTTCCCATTTCCTTGGTTCCAGTTCTAGTTTGCTGTCTTTCTATTTCTGCTGTCTTGCTTCTGTTACCTTGTATGTTTGTTACCTGCTTTCTGCCAAGTGTGCCCTGTGATTTCCTTCCTTTCCTGTTAAGCACTCCTCCTTGCTAGCTCCTTGTCTATTGTGCTTGTGTTTAGTTCTACCCCTTTGCTGTTACTGCCTTGCGTGTTCCTGTTTGATCGCCAGGATCGGTGGGCACAGCTGACTACCTAGGTGGTGTTTCTTGTTCACTGTGAGTATTGTCTTTGAGTTACTGTTATAACATCACCATAGGTATAAGCTCCACAGACCCTTCCTTTGCATACATATCCTATTTGTGGGTATTTTCAGTCAGCATCTGTAACAGCAATTGTGGGTGAGGAACTTACTGAGCTTCAGTCTTACCGTGTGGAGCTCCTGAGTGCTTTACCCCACATTCTCTTTATTGTTAATGTTGTATTATATATATGTCTTGCACGTCCGTCTTGGGTGTAGTTAGCCTGAATGCTAAATTGCCTTGTGAGTGCCCTTCCTTTCTGAGTCTTAGCTATCTTGTTCCTTTGTACAGGCTTCCCCTTTGGATCCCTTTTCTCCTCTGACTTCCTGTGTGATCCTGGGCAGCGCTGTACTCCTCTCTCTGTGTACGTTTTCTACCCTGTTCCCAGTCCTTGCCCAAGTCCCTGACTGTGTTCCCGACATAGTCCCGGACAAAGTCAAGGGTCTAGCACACCCTTTCTCCAACCTAAGAGTTTAGTTCCCACTAGGTTAGGTAGGTGCCTACACTACACCTCACTTAGTATGTCTTCTACTGAGAATGCCACTGGTGGCATCCTGCCTACTAAATATGATAGCTTTACATTCACTGAATTAAAAGCTATGTGTGTATCTAGGAAGCTGAAGACAGGGAGAAATGCCAACACTCAACGTCTAATAGATGCATTACTGCTAGATGACATTAGGAAGACTCCTGGGTCAGATGAGCAGGATAGAGTGGGTGGTACAGGGGAAGAAGATAGGTCAGGAGGGGACACCTTCTATGACCTAGATTCCAACCCTGGACAGGAGGATCAAAATGATCCACCCCTGAACAACTCAGATCCCCAGGGGGAAGAGGAAGGAGAGGATCAAGAAGACCCTCACTTCAGTCCTCCAGGGAGAGTGCAGAGTTTACCCACGAGATCTAGATCTCCCTCTGCTGAGTCAAATCATTCTAGACATTCTGTAGGGACCTCTGTTTCTAGCAAGAGGGACAACTCTTATGACAGGGAGTGCCATTTGCTAGAACTTGAGAAAGCTAAGCTTAGGCAACAGCAATTGGCCCTGGATAAAGAGTCCCTAGAAGTTCAGAAGACTAGATAGAAATTGGGACTAGAGTCCCATGGTGGCAGCTATAGTGTCCCTAGGGTTAGGGAACACACCTTTGATCATAGGAACCTGAGCAAGATTGTCCCTCCCTTCCATGTAGGGGATGACATCCAGAAATGGATAACTGCTTTGGAGAGGGCCTGTAAAGTACAGAAGGTCCCTCAAGAGCAGTGGGCAGCTATCTTGTGGCTCTCCTTTGCTGACAAAGGTAGAGATAAGCTCCTCACTGTAAGAGAAGAGGATGCTGATAACTATTCAGTCCTGAAGAGTGCTCTCATTGAAGGGTTTGGCTTAACCACTGGACAGTACAGGATTAAGTTCAGAGACACCCAGAAGAGACAGACTCAGGACTGGGTAGACTTTGTTGATTGTGCCATTAAGGCTCTGGAAGGCTGGTTACTTGGTAGCAAGGTGAATGATTTTAAAGGATTGTACAACTTGATTATGAGGGAGCAGATCCTGAATAATTGCCAAAACCAGTTGTTGCATCAGTACCTGGTTGCCTCTGATCTGACTTCTCCCCAAGAACTGGGAAAAAGGCAGATAAGTGGGTCAGAACCAGGGTGAAGCAGAAAGCCCAGACCAATGGAGGTGACCAGAAGAAACCAGACTCTAAGAACTCAGATAAGGGTGGGGACAAAAATAAAGATCAAAAGTCTTCATCAGGGCCCCAAAAACCTGCATCTGGGGGGGGGGGTGTCGGGTCACAATCCAACAAGGGAAAAGGCAAAAGGAAACCTTGGTGTCATATCTGTAAAGAGAAAACCCATTGGACAAGGGATGCCAATTGTCCAAGGGCCAAGGATTCTACTACCACCACTGCCCCTAAGGCAACTGCTCCCCCTAGCACAGTTTCAAGTGGTGGTACACAGAACAAGGGAATAGTGGGGTTAACCATGGGCTCTGAGGTGGGTTCTGGCCTAGTCAGAATTCCAGCTCAGGCTGTTCTAGTCTGTGATGGAGGCATGGACATTGCCTCCTTATTTGTAAGTCCCAGTAACCTGGGCAAATACAGACAACAGCCTTTAATAAATGGTAAGGAGGCCATGGCATACAGGGACACAGGTGCAAGTGTCACCATGGTGACAAAAGATCTTGTGGACCCTGACCAGATCATACTTGGTGAGATGTACCAAGTGACCAATGCTAGCAATGTCAGGACAGACCATTCCTTGGCAGTTGTTAATTTCACCTGGGGAGGGGTAACTGGCCATAAGGTTGTGGTAAGTTCAGACCTCCCTGTTGAATGCTTGTTGGGCAATGATTTGGAGACTTCAGCCTGGGCTGAAGTGGAACTCAGGACTCATGCAGCAATGTTGGGCATCACTGCAGATGTGTTTGCTGTGACCAGGTCACAAGCCAAACTGAAAGTCACTGAGCAGGCCCTGGATCTTGAAAGGATGGACCAGGTGCCTTCCAAGAAGAGGAGCAGGAGGGGTAAGGCTCAGTCTTCCCCCCTGGCTCAGGAAGAGGATCAGACTTTTGAGGAAGTTGATCCCAGGCCTTGTGGAGGAACTGTCCCAGAGGAACTTGAACCTGACCAGGTTGAGTTCTTGGGGACAGGGGGCCCTTCCAGGGCAGAACTGAGTCAGGAGCAGCAAACCTGCCCCTCTCTTGAACCCCTCAGACAGCAAGCTGCTGCTGAGGCTGCAGGGAATGTCAGTGGGTCCCACAGGATCTATTGGGATGAGGGACTTCTATATTCAGAGGGTAGAGAGCCCAAGCCTGGTGTCACCTGGAGGTTGGTTATACCTCTGAAGTTTAGGGGCTTCCTACTCACCCTAGCACATGACATTCCCCTAGCAGGACACTTAGGCCAAAGCAAGACTTGGGACAGGCTTGTCCCTCACTTTCACTGGCCTCACATGTCAGAGGACACAAAGGAGTTTTGTCGCTCCTGTGTATCACTTGCCAAGCCAGTGGTAAGGCAGGTGGTACCACAAAGGCCCCCCTGATACCACTACCTGTGGTGGGGGTTCCCTTTGAGAGGGGTGGGATTGACATAAAGGTCCCATGAACCCTCCAACAGCATCTGGACATTCTTACATCCTGATGGTGGTGGACCATGCTACCAGGTATCCAGAAGCTATTCCCCTTAGGACCACCACAGCACCTGTGGTGGCATGGGCCCTCCTGGGGATTTTCTCCAGGGTGGGTTTTCCTAAGGAGGTCTTAACAGACAGAGGTACTAACTTTGTCTAGTTACATAACTGCAATGTGGAAAGAGTGTGGTGTCAACTACAAGTTCACCACACCCTAACATCCTCAATGCAATGGGTTGGTTGAAAGATTCAACAAAACCCTAAAGGGCATGATAATGGGACTCCCGGAGAAGCTCAGGCGGAAATGGGATGTTCTGTTGCCCTGCCTTCTCTTTGCCTACAGAGAGGTGCCACAGAAGGGGTTGGCTACAGCCCTTTTGAACTTTTGTTTGGTCACCCAGTTAGGGGTCCACTGTGTCTGGTGAAGGAGGGATGGGAGTTACCTCTCAAACCACCCAAACAGGATATTGTGGACTATGTACTTGGTCTCCGCTCCAGAATGGCTGAGTATATGAAGAAGGCATCCAAAAACCTTGAGGCTAGCCAGGAATTGCAAAAAGACTGGCATGACCAAAAGGCTGTCTTGACTGTTTACTAGCCAGGACAGAAAGTGTGGTTGCTGGAGCCTGTGGCCCCAGCAGCTCTCCAAGACATGGAGTGGACCCCACACAATACTTGAGCAAAAGGGAGAGGTCACTTAGTTGGTGGACCTTGAAACTCCCAGGAGCCCCCACAGGGTGCTCCATGTGAACAGGCTCAAGCCTTATGTTGACAGGGCAGACATGGGCTTGCTCATGGCTAATGATGAGGGACAGGAGGAAGAGAGTGACCCCCTGACCTCCTCTCACAGAACCCTGATGATGGCTCAGTAGATGGTGTAGCTTTGGCAAGCAGCCTCACTGAGCAACAACAGTCTGATTGCAGGAAGGTCCTCAATCAGTTTAGGCACATGTTCTCCCTGACTCCAAGTCAGACCACCTGGTGTACCCATGACGTGGACACAGGTGAAAACCTGCCTATAAAGAACAAAATTTACAGACAACCTGGCCATGTCCAGGACTGAGGTCCAGAAGATGCTGGAATTGGGAGTCATTGAGCCCTCAACTAGTCCTTGGGCTAGTCCAGTGGTCTTGGTACCTAAACCTCACACCAAGGATGGTATGAGAGAGATGAGGTTTTGTGTTGACTACAGAGGACTCAATGCAGGCACTAGGACTGATGCTCATCCTATTCCAAGGGCAGATGAACTCATAGATACTTTGGCCTCAGCCACGTTTCTGAGTACTTTTGACCTTACAGCTGGCTACTGGCAAATCAGACTAGCTGAGGATGCCAAGCCAAAGACCGCATTCTCAACCCCTAGTGGGCACTGCCAATTTGTGGTGATGCCTTTTGGCTTGAAGAATGCACCTGCCACATTTCAGAGGTTGGTGAACAAAGTCCTCACAGGCCTGGAAGACTATAGTGCAGCTTATCTAGATGATATTGCTGTCTTTAGCTCCACCTGGGAGGATCACCTGGTCCACCTGAGAAATGTTTTGGAGGCCTTGCAAAAGGCAGGCCTCACTATCAAGGCCACTAAGTGCCAGATAGGGCAGAGTCCGGTTGTGTACCTGGGCCACCTGTGGGTGGAGGCCAGGTTCAACCATTCCAGAGCAAAATCCAGACCATAATGGAATGGGTTGCTCCAACTACCCAGACTCAGGTCAGAGCTTTCTTGGGCCTGACTGGGTATTACAGGAGATTTGTCAAGGACTATGGGTCCATAGTGACTCCCTTGAATGACCTGACATCAAAGAGAATGCCCAAGAAAGTTCAGTGGACAGTTAGTTGTCAGAAGGCATTTGATGACCTCAAGCAGGCCATGTGCACTGCTCCCATTCTGCAAAGTCCTGATTATTCCAAACAATTTATTGTTCAAACTGATGCATCTGAGTTGGGGGTAGGGGCTGTGTTATCACAATTGAATGCAGAGGGTCAGGATCAGCCAGTAGCTTTTATTAGCAGAAGGCTGACCCCCCGAGAGAAACGTTGGTCAGCTATTGAGAGGGAAGCCTTTGCTGTGGTTTGGACTCTGAAGAAGTTGAGGCCATACTTGTTTGGAACTCACTTCATTGTTCAGACTGACCACAAGCCCCTCTTGTGGCTAAAACAGATGAAGGGTGAAAACCCCACACTTTTGAGGTGGTCCGATTCCCTACAGGGGATGGACTATACAGTGGAACATAGACCTGGGAGTAACCATGCCAATGCAGATGGACTCTCCAGATATTTCCACTTAGAACATGAAGACTCAACTGGGCAAGGTTAGTCTCATCTCCTTTCGTTTGGGGGGGGTTGTGTAGGAAAGTAGGATCTGCTTCTTATGGTTACCCCCACTTTTTGCACCCACTGTTTTGACTAGTCTGGCTGGGATCCTGCTATTCAGGACCCCAGCCTATCTGCTTTCTCCTTTAAATTGCAACATATGTACTTTGGTATACTCCAAATTGGATACTGGGGTACCCTTATAAGTCCCTAGTATATGGTACCCATGTACCCAGGGCATAGGTACCCCAGAGGCCACCCCTGGGCTGAAGCACGTATTATGCCACCCATGAGAGGCCATGCAAAAATAGCAGGCCTTAACAATCCTGAAGGCAGCGTGCTGGGTTTTGCGTGAGAGGGTGCTCCTGCATGAGCAGGGCCCCTCTGCAGTCTTCGGAGACCATTCTCCTGGGCTGTACGTGATACTACCAGACATATAGGTAGAGGTGTATTATAACCTCGCGGTAAATGCTATCTCGAAAACGACTGCAACGAAGTATGTCGTGTTTGGTGTCAAACACTTTGGAATCATACCTCCACACCAGTAACTGGTGTGGGAGGTATGATTCCTCCCTTCAGAACCGAGGTTCTGGGGGTACCTAAGTCTACCGGTACCAACTTTCTCGAGCCTAACAGCACAAAATGGATGCTGCCAGCCACAGACACGAGTCTGCCCTCCTGCTGCTGAGCAAAGCTCGAGCAGGGGAAGGCAGCACAATAGGCATCCTGTCACAGGGAGGTGTTACCACCTCCCAGACAGGATTTAGTGTATTGGGGCTGGGTGGGTGCACTGTCTCAGTGCCAGAAAGTCTGCACGAGGGGCACACTTGGTGTCCCTGTGCATAGTCCAGTTCTGGGAGCCATCCGCTCCTGCTCTGGCGCGAAACTGGACAAAGGACATGGGTGTAGCCACCCCCTTGTCCTGTCCCTCCCCTAGGAGGGTCCCTATAATCTGTCCAACCCTTTCCTGTGGGTATAAAATGGGTTACCTGGCTACACGACATTAGATTTACGTGGACAAGATTCTGCAAGAAGATACCACTACACTTCGACCGTCTGGACTTCGCTGGACCTCCCTTGGCCTCGACTTCGTCTTCCATTGCCGTCCCCAGTCTCTCCACTGTCCGTGATCCATACAGGCTCCGTGCAGGACCCTGTGGACCTCCAAGACAACAGAAGAATCTCCCTTGGAGTGAAGGAGTCACTCCCCTGCAAACGCAGGCACCGTAACGCATCTGACCGGTTTGCTGACCCTGAGCTCCTGCGGACTCCAAAGGCTCCAGCAACACAGGAGGTGGGTTTCTGAAGGTCTCAGAGGTTGAGCTGCCCTCTCACTGAGTTTGAGGCGGATATCCCTCGTGGTGACCGTATACCTACCCCTGTGCACCGCGTTTATTTGCAGCTGCACATGCTTGTTGTCCAACAATTCTGTGCATTGGGCCATTTCTAGCCCTGACCCCAGCGCATCTTTCCTGAGAAGGACTCTGGCATCCTCTCACTCTGTGCCCTGCTAGCTGGTATCCTGTGAAACCGCCTGAGGTCCCCTCGCGACTCCTGTGCCTTCGGCCCGTGGGTCCACTTGAGGGTCAACTTTGCTTTATTTGGGCTCCCCTGGTTGCTCCAGGCCTGCCCTGACTCCCCTTGCTGTGATGAGTCCCCTGGTCCTTGCTGGGCCAGATCGAAACTGAACTTGACCATCTACGTTGTTGCCGTTGCCAAGGCTTGATTGGTGCTCCAGCCGGACACCGACCCCTCATCACTCACCATCCTTCGTGGGACAGCTCGCCTCCGGCTCCCTGTCGACCTAGACATCTCCGGGTCCTCGCAGCTGAAGAGTCAAGCTCACCGTCAACACACCTGAAGCACCAGACATCGGTGGGCATTCGTCTACAGAGCCCCTGGTCACTCTAAAGTGACCCAGACTCTGTCCCCTCTGCTTTCAGGTTCTTCTCATCTAGAATCCATGTTTGGATTCCACGGACACTTTTCGTTCTTCCCGCAGCAGCATTTCTTTGTCGACATCCATAGAAAACGACGAGAGTTTCCGAGGCCACTTCGCACCTATGCACCCGGCTCCTCTGGGATAGGTAACTCTGGTACAAAGGTATCCACGGGTGGGGTGGCCCTCCAAACCCTTAAATTCCAAGGGCTGTCTTTGTAATCTGCTGGGAAGGGTCCTTAATCTGTGATTTTTTTCCAACCGCGACTTTCCCATTGAGTTGTACGGAGCACGCGGTCATGTTCCCACACTGCACCCGTCCTCTGTGGGGGTCCCTATTCACTCACCTTGGGTGGTTCCTTGGGGTCCTAGCGATTCTACACCTTCTAGACTAGGTCTAGTCCCGAGTCATGGTTCTTATACCACTTACTTTGTATATGGTTTGGTCTCCCCCGGGAGCCCACTGTGTATTGTGCTACTTACGTTTGATTCTTTGCAACTTTATAATTTGATTTATGTTCAATCCTCGTGTAGAGGATACTAGAGTGTTATATATAATAAATACATATTTTTATAACTACTGTGTAGTTTCCCTTTCATTTAACCAATGCTATAAGGTTGCATTCTGGCAAAACAAGGTGCTTAACATTCCTTCAAGACTTTGCCTGAAGGCTGCTCTTCATAGCTACCACTAGGATAGCTTTCAAAAGGTTATCTTTGACCTAATCACCATAAGGGTTGTTTGGACTGTGCAAGGAGCCCACTTTAATTAGTGGACAGCATATACCAGGCCAACTTCTCTCACAGGTAATTAGTAAAAAAAATAAAAATCTTGTGTATTATCTTTTGTGCCAAACAAGGTTTATATGTCCATGATATCACATCATGGACCTGCTCCAAGGAGGGAGAGGAGTAATTTGGACACAGTAGTATTTTATCGTTATTACCACCAGTCGCCAAGTGAGGCATAAAGCATGGTTGATGCTGACATTAACTTAGCTTGAGTTGTTGGTTGAGGGGGCTGAAACCCCACTAAAGCAACAGCCACAATCCTTGTCAGGGTGAACCACAAAAATTCACAAAAAGCAGTCAGGCTCAACTTGGAGGCAAAGTGTAACGTATTTATGCAGAACTTAAATAGTAATAAAGTGAAGACACAACACGGGAGAACTCCCACACTAATATAGACAAGCATTGGCATAGCCAATAGGTCTCGCTTTTGGGACCTTATAAGTATTTAGTTCTGCAGCACAATATCCTTAGTGCAACAACATCAACTGTTGCATGGCTAAACACTTATAAGGTCCCAAAGGCGAGACCTATTGGCTATGCCAATGTCATCATACATGCAGGACCTGTAACATAAATTATTAGATTGAACTTAAATTATTGCCCAAGACCTGTAAAGCTGATGGAGATGTTTTTATTTAATTATTCATTCATTTATTTGCCAATAAAGTAGCCTGATGGTGTTCAAACTGCAACTGACTGAATTAAATGCCTTTTGACTTAGAATTACTTTCTGTGGAGACATCTCTGTACTTTTCAAATAACCCATTTGAGGGTTGAAAGCCTCAATTCAACTTAATTTTGTGAATGAGAACTGACAGCTCCAGTCCAACAAGCACTCTCAGAGCCCTGCATTGAAGTGTAGGGGCTGTAAAAATCCAAGTGTTATGCAAAGTGTAGCAAATGAGCCACGCCCTTCGGCACAAGAATGGTGTACAAGTAGTGTGTCCAGTGGTGCACTGTGCAGCTCATTGTCCCAAATATATGACTAAACATGGTGTGCGAGGGTGCTGCTTTTTACAGAGCATATTTTCAACTGAAATGGCCATTAGATTAGCATCAGTCATGCACCTTTACTGATAAACCTAGGTACAAACGATAATGCGCAGAAATCTTATTTCTGTGTGTATTTATCATTTTTGCATCACACAAGTTATGTGTCTTGGTTCGTTTTGATCCTATTAAAATTCCCTCTTACCTCAGAATTACAAATACAACAATGTGTCTCAATGGAACTTTTCTTGCTGACAATATATTTTGGAATGGTTGAAAAGGTCATTACAAGTAATTACATTTTATTGTGTTAGAAAACATGTGACATTCTGCAGCTTTTCTATCAATACTCGCTGTACTCCTGCAAGACTGTCACTTATTTCACATTATAAAATTCACCCCATTTGTCATCCAGGAAAGAAAAGTAAACACCCATCTCCTTGTTAAATAAACAGCAGTTTGTCATAATATATTGAATGACACTTTACCTCTGACTTCAAACTCACACCAAATGCAACAGAATAAAAACAAAATGTACAGTCCTCTTTATGCCTTCAGAACACCAGCAGGGTTACCTTGGGGGTGCTGCCGCCCCCCCCCCCCACTTCCGGTGCTCCTAAGACCGAAAGGCTATGGAAATTATTTTTAGCCATGCTGTGCAGTAAGGCTGAAAATAATGTAAAAAGAAAAAATGTGCTAAGACACAGCATTTTTGTAGGCGTACGCCAAAACGGATGCACATGCCAACAAAATGAGGCGAGCATGTTTTTCTTATCTACCAACCCGAGATGGATTAGTACATACAAAGGTGCACCAAATTAACTTTTTTGATATAACACTAGTGTGCTTTCTTGATACGGTGCTAATGCGCTTACAAAAAGAAAGGGAGTTGGGGTGGTGAGCGGAGCGGAGCAACATAGAGGGAGGGCAGGAGAAAGGATGTGGGTCGGGGAGAGAAGGTCAAGCATGAGACAACAATAAGGAAGCACACAAACAACAGAGGGCGGGCGATGGGAAGCACAACGATGACAGACGTGAAAGCACACCAACAAACTATAAGTACACAGACAACGGAGGATGGGCAGCAAAGGGGGAGCACACGGACTACGCAACAAGCATTGGGAAGCACAACGATGACAGACGTGAAAGCACACCAACAAACTAAGTACACAAACAACGGAGGATGGGCAGCAAAGGGGGAGCACACGGACTACGGCGGGCGGGAGGGATGGTGTAGTAAACTGACAATAGCTAGGGGTGGGGAGGCAAGAACGGAAACCGAAGGTGAGCACAAGGAAGCAACAAGCATTGGGAAGCACAACGATGACAGACGTGAAAGCACACCAACAAACTATAAGTACACAGACAACGGAGGATGGGCAGCAAAGGGGGAGCACACGGACTACGCAACAAGCATTGGGAGGCACAACGATGACAGACGTGAAAGCACACCAACAAACTATAAGTACACAGACAACGGAGGATGGGCAGCAAAGGGGAGCACACGGACTACGGAGGGCGGGAGGGATGGTGTAGTAAACTGACAATAGCTAGGGGTGGGGAGGCAAGAACGGAAACCGAAGGTGAGCACAAGGAAGCAACAAGCATTAGCCGCGCGGCCGTGAAAGTGACGCGGCCGCGCGGCCATAAAAGTGAAACTGATCGCAACCGCGCGCTGATTTGGTGCGCGCGCTTTAAGGGTGCCCGCGAGCAATGCGCTTAATGAGGAAGAGATAGGAAAGCCAGATGGCGGCTATGCGCGTAACCGCAAGCTTTAGGCCACAAGCAAAAGCGTGTGGTCGGATTTTTAAAGCCCACACATTAAATGTCTCGCCAGACCAGCGCATGCGCTGGCTCAGGCGAGACCTAAAAAATAGAGTAAATAAATTATTTGACACCAAAACAACAAATCAAATCAGTAGAACCGGAGTTATGAATATTTTAAGTTTATAGTGTAAAATAGCCCCTAAAAGATAAAAGCTCCAACTGCGGTTATCTAGTTGTGCAAGACTGGGGCACAGTCGAAAGTCATGGCCGTCCACGAAGGAGCACGGTTCAAATGCACTAAGTGGTTTGGGGCTGGTCTCAGCTTACCTTCAGATTTAGAAGAATTTTTAAAGAAAAATGTCTGATAAGGTAAAGTTCTGTGGGGTAAGGCGGCCGGTGGTGTCCGAGGAGGAGGCATCATTGGGGAGCCACTGGACAAAGTCCCGGTGAATTTTTCTATATTCGGACATAGTGTTTTTTATGGAAGTCAAAAATATGCAGTATGATGAAGCTGCAGGCTGTAGCCAACAAGGGTTCAATGAGGCCATATACCGCTTCTGCGAGGAGCCACTGAACAGGATTTGCTGCTGAGGAGAAGAATGGAAGGGAAGCTACTGCAAAGTCAGGCTGAACAGCAATGCACCTTCATTGGATCGACAAGCAGGTAGGTCCTGGTCTCCTCTCGGTTCTCAGAGCCCCTATGGCAGAGCATTTTTTTAAGTCTCAAGCTTTCAATTTGAGCTATCTGGGCTCATTTAGCACCACTTTCTAGGGTCCAGGACTGGAGGAGCACCTCATGGAGGGACAGGACTCTCTCGGGCTGGGTCCAGGTGGTGCTTAAGATGTTTGGAGCCTTTTCTGTCTCTGAGGCTCTGTTAAGGAGGCCAGCCAACTAGCCCTTGGAGTCACTCAAAGTCTTGGGTTCAAGCAGGAAAGCAGATCACAAGCATCAGGGCAGTCCTCTGAGGGCTCAGAGCAGGCTTCAGGCAGCAGGGCAGTCCTTTGAGTCCTTCTGCAGGCCCAGAAGTGAACTAAAGAGTGGATCTGAAAGCCCTATTTTTAGGTCGAGCCTAGCGCAGCGCGCATTCACTGCTCTTTGGGAGGCTTCATGTAATCACTCCAAACTTCCCCACAAGTTCCCACAGATTCCATTGGCCTTTGCGTGTGGCTTTCAATAACGAAAGCACGCAAATGGCCAGAGGCGGGTGCATGTCCCACCTTTTCTCAATGTTCATTCCCATAGCGTTTTGGTGTCGGGAGTGAGCAGCGGCGCGCATTGTGGCAGCTGCATTCCTCCCTTGTTTCACGTTTGCAGCTGCAGGGGGCTGGTGCGCACGAGGCAGAGCAGTGTTTACAGCTCGCGCCGGTTCACTGCCTTCAAGGGTGACTTCCGGCTTGCTGATTACACAGTCTAAGTGAAACGCAATGGAGGGCAGTAGTGTTGCTGCGTGCCCACGATGCTGCTGTGAGTTCACGCTTGGCTCTCATTTGTTACCTGTCCAATTCGTCATGTGATGTGCTTCTTAGTTGAACATTATTTTCTGTTTTTGACAACGGGCTGCGCTTGAAACGCAATCTAAACTGGACTGTTGACCCAGTGCGATTTCGGTGATGTGAACAGATTTTATTCTTTCATTTTTGAGGGAGGCGAGAGGGGCTTTAGGAAGTGGGAGGCAGCTAACACCAAAGTTCACAGTCTTCCTCTTCGGCATTAACTCCTTCGTGCCCTGCCTGTTAAGTAGAAAGTTCAGAGCTTGTAACATGTTAGGCAGACAGGAGAAGCGTCTCCCACCTTTCCAGCAAGCCATGCATGTTTCCTTTTCTCATTTTTCATTCTGAAAGGGACACAGACTTCACGTTTAAATGACCTGTCTCAGGATAGTTAACGCGAAAAGTGGAAAATAATTACAAATGTAAGCTGTTTAAATTTATGCCTATGAAAAAATTGAACTATAAATGTTGAATTTTATTTTAACACTAGAGTATAATTGTTACCAGCACTCCTTTTTCTTCATTAACATTTTTCCTTAAGTGAGACACTCGCATTTGTTTTTTTCTATTGTAAAACATGGTGGTTGAGGGCCGTTTTTTCCTCACATGCAGAAAATAGAAGCATTTTTCTTTTGCATTTTGGCAGTTCAGACGGCCTGCTGTTTTGCCTTTAGAGGACACATAATTCCTTAACTCTCCTTACAGCATGATTTATTGCTGCAATGGTACAAGAATTTGGGAGGAGGGGTTACTTACATTTAATTCCTGGTTCTAAGTTGAGGCTTTTTCATGCATTATATTTAAGGACTAATGTTTTTACTTACTTGCTTTTTATGCGGCTGTTAGAAGTTTCAATAGCAAACTAGTTTTCTGGTCCTACCTTTCTCTTTAAAGAAACAGGGGGACCCTAATTAAAACCAAGCATTGGCATAGCCAATAGGTCTCGCTTTCGGGACCTTATAAGTATTTAGTTATGCAGCACAATATCCTTGGTGCAACAACATCAACTGTTGCATGGCTAAACACTTATAAGGTCCCAAAGGCAAGACCTATTGGCTATGCCAATGCTTGTTATACCTGGTGCCCACTTTGAAGGGGAGGAAACTTCTGGAGTTACCCCCGCTTGTTCTCCCCCACCCCCCCAAGAAGTGTCTGGAATTTTCTGTCTCTGTTCCCTGGTCCCAGTCTGTCTGGGGGCACAATAGGCTAGTGTGAAGCTCTGTGTGTGAGAGCAGAGGTAGGGTCTTTGAAGTGCAAGTAGGGCTGTGCACAGCTCTGCCCCACGCCGCCCCTGTCCTGTTTGGATGGCCCATCCTGCCAACATCTAGTCCGTATATTGTTTTGCTGTCTGAGAGGAATACACAACTGCCAACTACACCTAGTCATGTGGTCCATGAATTGGGTCGCAGGCACCAAATGGCTAGGACAAGAAAATGGCAACTTTCTTAAAGCCCAAAATGCATTGGGATTCTTTTATAATCTGCAAGAAGCTCGCAATTGTTACTTTGCATCATTGATTGAAGTTCTTCACGGGAGACTGATCAAGCCTGCTCAATAAAAGATCTTTTTTGAGCTACCGTCACCATCTTTGTTTGTCATGTACTTTGGATATTTTGGTTTCTAATGAGTTTTATTGTATATGTACTTAACTGTTATATCTGATTACTTAGAGTAATATGTGATATACTCCATAGGAGTGTTTTAGCGTAGTGCACTTGAAGGCTATGACCTTTGGCCTAGCATCACACACTTTTCAAGTAGGGGGTGGGCTGCACCCTCCTCTTCAGGTGCACACCAATTTGATTAACTTTGACGTTATTGTTTGAATCATTAGTATCATTTGTTGAATTGAGTGCATACCAGCTGTTATTCCTAACTTTCTTAAAGATGCATTTTCGGAATTGTGACTTAAAATCTGACTTTACCATTAAAGAGGATTTTAAATTGCAATGTCTTAGACACCAAACATGACATTTCTACCTGCTGTCAAACAAGTTAACTTATTAAATGTAATAAAGTAACCCAATTTTATCCTATGGGAGAGGTAGACCTTACAGTAGTGAAAAACTGAGTTTTTCACTACCAGGACATGTAAAGCTTAAAAGTACATGTCCAACTTTTTAAATGCAATGCACCTTGCCCTATGGGCTGTTTAGGGCCTACCATAGGGGTGACATCTATGTATTAAAAAGGGAGTTTTATGTTTGGCAAAGTGTATTTTGCCATGTCAAATTGGCAATTAAAAACTGCACACAGGCTGCATTGGCAGGTCTGATTCCTGGTTAAAAAGACTACTTAAGTGGGTGACACAGTAAGTGCTGCAGGCCCACTAGTAACATTTAATTTACAGCCCCTGGGTACATGTAGTACCACTTAAATAGGTACTTCTAAGTAAATTTAATGTGCCGATTGGGTGTAAGCCAATTTGACCATGTTTAAAGGGGAGACCCCACCACTTTAGCACTGGTTAGCAGTGGTAAAATGCACAGAATCCTAAAGCCTACAAAAACAAATTAAGCAAAACTGGAAGGGTGAAGGCAAAACATTTGGGGGTGACCCTGCAGACAGGGCCAAGTCCAACACTTAGTCATTGTTCCACAGATCTTCCCTAAACGTATACTCACACACCCAAGCCTGCACTCTTTCAAAACCATTGCAACTGAGCAGCTGTGGAAAGCAGCAACTAAGATGGATGGTACATTTTTTGTATTTAATCTAGCGCAGGCCTATGTCCAATGAGGAGTAAAGCACTTTATAGGAATAATTATTGGAGTAGTAGATTCTCAAACATGACCTGCCATAGAAGGAACAGTAAAACATGTGCAGGTTGGTTTTAGACCTATTCATATAAACCAGGTTGTGAAAGGAGTTTAATAATTGTAATTTGGACAGCACTATGTAGCATACTGTACAATTTCCTTTTTTCTTACATTTTGTGCATATTTATCATGTCACTGCAAGGTAGATTGTGTTTTATCCTGAATCACACAATTTCCTTCTGATGGATACTTCTAACTGGAGATTCTTCACCTTAGAATAACCCCCTCAGTGGTCAGACTGGATCTGTAAAACATTTCTCTAGCAATGCTCCTGCGCACTGCTAGGTGACGCCATATGGATCCACATTGACACTGTACCACCTTGGTAGTAACGGAGTGGAGCTGCGCATAATCGCTAAACCTGTGTGCTTGCGTCAGTTCCTTTCTTTCCGCACCTTCCCACAGGAATCCCAAGCTCTGCTCCCAATTTTTTCAGCCTTCTGATGACTCCTAAAAATCTAACAAAAATCCAGAGTTCTAGCTAACAATGTACCCTCCTAGGACTACAGGTTTTTAGACCATGCCGCAACTGTAGAAAACAAATGTCCATTACAGACCAGCACAAGGTGTGTCTCTAGTGCTTAAGCTCTGGACAGCTGTCGGGCATCCAAAATCTCAAGAATCGAAGCTGTCCATTGCCCAAAACAAGAAGTTGCTGCTGGCCTCACATAGGTCTGGCTTTCGCTGCAAGTTGAGGGGGTGGAGTCATTCTGGAGCCCCCTTCCCCCGACCACTCACAGGAGAGATCAACTTCACTCTCTAAGTTCTCCGGTACGTCTAAAGTGAAATCCAAATGCAAACACAAGAATACAAAGCTGGACTTGACCCAATCCAGCCATTCTCTATTGCAGAGAAGATGCAAGGACATCACAATGTTAATTGGTCTATCTCCAGATCTCTGGTTGCAGAGCAGGTTCCACAATTGATCCTAATGTGCCACTAATTTCCTGGGCCATCGTGCCACCCTGGCAAATTGATACCTTTAAGAGGTCATGCTGAAGATAATCTGTGTTATTCTGGCTCTCTCTGGCACGCCTTCGATCCGTGGATTGTGACCCCCTCCACTTGTCGGATTACCGCTGGTAGAGCTCAGTGCCTTCTGACCCCCTTGGACCTGTTATGGGCCCCATTCCAGCTCCGGTACCAATGTCCACTCTGGCTCAATGACCTATGCTGGTCCACCTTTGTTGGCGGCGTTGTTGAAAGAGGGTCCACTGCTGATTGGGATGTCTGACCCCAAACTGACTTCAACCCTATCCCAACCAATGTTGTGCTACAAAATCAGTAAAGCGGAACCAGCCTGATTCTGATTAATGATTATTAGGGCGGATAAGCCATCAGAGGCTCCATTCTCTTTTTGTCTCTGGATAACTCCCTGTTCTTGCCCATTTGTGAATGAACAGGTGACCAGACATCACAGACCGGCTCCTGGCAATCCTGATTTTCTCACTAAACATCCTTCTCTACACTGTCTGGTTGTTTAGACTTCAGCCAGCAAGATGAACCCCAATTTGTTGGTGCCATACTTTTCTGTAATGAGAGCTACTTATGTTCAATGAAACCCTTCGATAGCTACCAATATTATTCAATCAAGCAGGATTTTTAAAGCGTGGCTAATCACCCGCGAGGGTATCCAGGCACTGGGAGCCTTGCTGCTTCGGGAGGGTTCAGTTGAACAGACGGGTTTTGAGTCCCTTCCTGAATTGCAGAAAAGAGGGTGAGGTCTGGAGAAGAAGGGGGAGGTTGTTCCAGGACTTCGCAGCGAGGTAGGAAAAGGAGCGTCTTTCACTGTTGCATCGGCGGGGGTGGGGTGCGAGGGAGAGGGAGAGGGAGGTGGAGCGCAGATGTCTGGAGAGTTGGTGGAAGTTCATGCGGTGGTTGATGTATGCTGGTCCTTACTTGTGAAGGGCTTTGTAGGTGTGGATCAGCATCTTGATTTGACATCTCTTCTAAAAGGGGAGCCAGTGGAGCTTATGAGGTGTGGAGTAATGTGGGTCAGTTTCGGGAGTTTGGAGGATGAGTTTGGCCGCTGACTTCTGTATGGTCTACAGTCTTTTCTTGAGGTTTGTGGTGATTCCTACGTAGTGTGTTTTGCTGTAGTCCAGCTGGCTGGTGACTAGGGCTTGAGTGACAGTTCGTCTTGAGCTGATGGGGAGGCATTTGAAGATCTTAAGGGGCATACGAAGAGTGGGGAACCAGGCGAAAGGTACTGCATTAATCTGGCTTTTCATTGTGCGCTTGCTGTCCAGTATAATGCCAAGATTTCTGGCATGGTCTGTTGGAGTGGGTGAGGGTCCAAGTTCGGACAGCCACCATGAGTTGTTCCACAGGGAGATGTTGTTCTAAAGATCAGCCCTTCCATTTTGTCTGTGTTGAGTTTCAGGCAGTTGTTTTGCATCCAGTCAGTGACGCTTGTCATGCACCTTGTGGTGGAGGGGTCTTCTGATCGTGAAAGGATGAGCTGGGTGTCGTCTGCATAGGATGTGATGTTTAGTCCATGGGTTCTGACGATGTTGGCCAAGTGTAGGGCTGAGGGACGAGCCTTGAGGGACACCTCAGATGATGTTCTTGGGCTCCGAGGTGAACGGCGCTAGGCAGATTTGTTTGGGTTCTTCAGGTGAGGAAGGAAGCGATCCACTTGAGGGAGTCTCCTTGAATTCCAATGTGATGAAGCCTCTTGATACAGGTGTGGTGGGATACGGTGTTGAATGTTAGCAGTGCAATAGTGTCCTCATCAGAGTATATTACATTAGTGGCCACCATATGCAAGGCTACTACCAGTTTACTACCTGCATCAGGCATGGTTGCCAACAGTAATGTAAAAAAGGCTTTGTCAATATGAAATGCCTCTCCATGGGTAATACATAACGGCCATAGCTGCAATGCCTCTGTTACCAAGGTAATAACATTTGTAAAAAGTCTCCTCAATGTCACATGATTTTTTACTCTAATATCAGCTTTAAATATATTTTTGAAATTCAGCCATTTGCTTTAAAATAACAGCTCATGAGTTCGTGAAAATAAACATATTTTCATCTCAAATATACACTTTCAATTTTGGTAAACATAAATTATTTCAGCCAAGCAATAGCTTCTTATTTCGTAGGGTTGGCTGCACACAGGAGAGCTACTAACAGGTAGCTGGAGAGCTACCAGGAGCTCACGAGCTGCTCATTGCAGAAGCCTGATTTAGACTGTCTGTGCTTGCTAATGGAATGGAAAAGCTTCAGCCTCAGAGTGCTTTTCTGCAATTGAAACTCTCTCATTTAAGAAAACCGCAGACCAGTGTTGAGCTGCAACGTGATGGTTTCTAACTATGGCCGTTAACCTTAATATATTGAATGCATCTTGTCTGCCTCATGTTCCAGGATGACTGTGCACCTTTTGTATTGTTTATCCAGGATACCTAATGCTTACTTTTCCCAGGAAATGTGGCACCCAGAGTTGAGTTTCTTTCTGGCCTCAAACTGTTCCTTGCACAGTCGAGACTACACATGTTGCGTCAGAATGATTAGTCATTCGAATCATAGCAGCTGTTCAGAGGCAAACGACTCACTGTGCAAATGTGCATGTCGTGCTAAGCTATAATAGTTTTTTAAAAACTTTATTTATCGTTTTTCAACAATAATAATAACTTAGCATCAACATCTCGGCTCCGCAGTATTTTCATGGCATCAATCTGTGAATGCTAAAGCCAAAGATCAATCCAATCAAGTATATCCGTATTTGTAATATGGTTTAGATTTTCAGCAAGAAAACTAGATTTAGAGTACACTATCCCCACAGCTTTTCTACCAGGCAACCATCAGCAGGCAAGCAAACCATTTCCCACAGTGCGTGGGTGAGACTATAATAGTTCAACTCAAAACTACTGTTACAGGTAAGTAACTTGTGTTGTAAATGTCATTCGTTTTTTTCACCATGGAACAAAACTTTAATAGTACATCTTGCCCTGCAAACACTTTTAGTGGGTGGGGAGGGAGTGAATGATGTAGCATCCTTCCCTACCCGGGTACATGTATATGATTATGCTACACACAGCTTGGTATTACTCGCCTTTGTTCCTCAGCGTGTAACCATAAACTGAACATCCTACAGCATGAATTCTATCCCCACACGCAAGCAGTTACGTCATTGTTCCACTAAGTAAGTCAAGGACCGAAAGGATCCCGTCATCTCTAACTTGCAAGACACTACATCTCCCCCTTTGTTCAATAAAAAGTACAAATAATACACATACACATCACAACTCTTCAAAAGATTGTCTTGTTGCTCGAATCACTCGCCCAGATCTTGTCTTGTGAGGCTGCGGAGATACAGGAGAAGTGTCCATGACGGGGGTTGGTGACAGAGACAATGATACAGTTGTTGGGCTCTCTAGGTTCTCAGGTGGATAAGTCTCACTTTTGACATCTGGAGTTGGTGAATGTCGGGGTAAATGGTTGAAATGCAAAGAATCTTGCGTGATGGACTTTCCAGGACGGTGAGCAGTCGCCATGTGTTCTTTACTAGTTACTACCTTCAAAGGGTCAACAAGAAAAGGAGCATCAGACTTGCAGTTACGTTTCTGCCTGACAATGAGAAGGTCTCCTCTTTGGAACACAGTGCTCCTAGCACAGCAGCGTCTATCCAGGTAAGTTTTCATTCTTCGTTTGTGAGATGAATCATTAGCACAAAGTTCATCAATGTCAATAGAGCTTTCAGCGGTCCTTTGAGGCACCTTTGTTCCTCGGGCTCTCCCAAACATTAAGGTGGCAGGGCTTTCACCCATGGTAGAATGGGGAGTTGACCTGTATGCATGAAGCATAGACTCAAGATCTGATTTGAGGTCAAGCTTTACTTGCGCCGCATGCTGAACGGCCATCTTGAGGGTGCGCATGGCCAGAGAGGTGTGCTTTTCTGATGCTAGCCATTTAGATGAGTGAGGAAATCTTTACATTTTCGACTATTGAAAGGTGGGCCATTGTCAGAATTCAAAATGAAAGGAACGCCCCAATGTTGCAAAAATACTTTCTAATCTTTCAATGACTGTCATGAGTAGTTGATTACCGATGCTTTACAAGAGGAAAACAGGAGTATTCATCTATAATGACTAATAGATGATGTCTATTGTCAAGGGGTCCAAAGAAATCAATTTCAATCTTTTCCCATGCATCCTGTGGGAGATCAGACATATTCAATAAATGAGTGGTGGTTTTGGATGACAAGCAGGTGCACAAATGACAGGCCCTTAGTACATTTTAAACTCTCATCAAGACGAGGGAACCACGCTCTTTTGCTAGCTACAATTCCAATATGTCCCTCATGTGCCAGTTCAATGACTTGCGTCAGACTCTCAGGTTTGACCATTCTTGCTCTTCGTAAGATGATGCCCTCTGGAGTGACAATGTTCTTCCTGCACGTTTTTGAATTTCTGGTATTCTAGTTCATCATGAAGAGGTTGAGAATGTTTTCTCCAAGATTGATGTGTAATAATGTTTTGAGTATTAGCAAATCTCTGTCAGTGCTTGTGGCTGCACTGATTTGTTCTACCAATATGGCAGCAGGTGTGCATGATTTCACAAAGAAGTTAACATAAGCATCAGCTGCTTTAGAAGTGGTGCCATGACACGGTATTGGTATGCGTGAGAAGTAGTTAGAAGGATTTTTATCTTTTCGTGGACGATGCACAATCGTATAATCCTATTCCTGCACTCGCAACCCCCACCTCTCAATGGGAGGGGGCATCTTGGCTTTAGGATTGATGAAAATCGCGAGCAATGCTTGGTGGTCAGTGATAACCTTGTAATGCTTCTCATATAGGAACGCCTAAAAAATGTTCACAAGCCCACACCACAGCAAGGCTTTCTTTTTCAGGTTGTGAATAGGCCCGTTCTGTCAATGACAAATTCCTGCTAGCATAAGCCTAGATATGTCTTGGTGCACTGGGATGTCCATCCTGCTGGGCAAGGATGGCACCCAAACTCACTGGGCTCACATCAACCTCTGTTAGCATCAAAGTATGCCATTCAAGTGGCAGTCTCAATAGCATGTTTGTAGGAGGCTGGCTTAGTATATGGTGCTCAGTTATGTAAGTGGAGCACCCTGCACTAATCCAGACAACCCTTATGGTGATTTTAGTGGTCTTAGACAACCTTGGAAAGCTCTCTAAGTGTTAGCTGTGGAGAGCAGCCTTCAGGCTTAGTCCAGAAGGAGTGTGAAGCAGCTTGTTTTACCAGTACTCATCATATAGTGTAGGTTAAGTGAAAAAGAACCACATGGTGTAGTTATAAAAATATGTATTTAGTATAAACACTCACTAACACATTGCAATATCTCCTCCCTGGAGATATAATCACAATACACACAGTACTTCAGTAATAGAACACTTAAGTAGCACAAATACACAGTGGTCTCTTGGGGGAGTCCAAACCATATACTAAGAAAGTGGAATGCGACCCACGACCCAAGTCGAGACTGGACCCAGAAGACTTAGAAGACCCGGACCCAAGGTAAGTGCCCAGGAACCCCACGGAGGCAGTGTGCAGAGTGGAAACACGCCTGCATGCTCAATACAAGTTAATGGGGAAGTCGCAGTTGCAGTTTTCAAGAAGGGCCCTTCCCAGGGGACCCTGAAGAAACCCCGTGGACGATGGAAGGCTGGAGAGTCACCCCACCCGTGGATACCCCGGGAACCAGGATACCTATACTAGGGAAGCCGGGTGCATAGGTGCGAAGTGACGTCGGAAACCGCTGTAGACCACAATGGAGGACTTCAGTGAAGATGCTGTTGGCGAAGAAAGAGTCTGGTGGAATCCAAGGGTGGATTCATGATGAGGTATCTGCAAGCAGAGGGGACAGAGTCTATGCCACTCAGGAGTGACCAGGAGGTACAGAAGACGAATGCCCACCGATGTTGGAGATGCAGGAGAGTTGATGGGGACCTTGGCGCTGTAGCTGTGTGGGCCAGGCAATGCTGTGGAAAACCAGGAGCCGTTCACAAGCTTTCCCACGTCGGATTTCGAGAGCCAGGGGGTCGGTGTCTGGCGGGAGCACCAACAAGCCTTGGCAGCTGCAACAAACATGGCAGACGAAAAAGGTGCAGTGTCGGGACCAGCAAGGTCCAAGGGACTCATCAAGTGCAGGTAAGTCAGAGTAGGCCCAAGCAAACGGGGGAGTCCACAGGAAACAAAGAAGACCCTCAAGAGGACCCACATGCCGAAGGCACAGGAGTCGCAAGAGGACCTCGAGCAGCTCACCAATGATGTAGGCCCACGGTGCAGAGGATGTGGTGAGGACGAAGATCTTGGTAGCAAGAGATGCTGAAGGCTGGAGCTTCTTGGAGCCCGAAGATCTCTGGAGGAGAGAGTCAACAAGTCTTGGTAACGGCAAGTCGACACGGTGCACAGGGTTACTGCTCCAGTGGTTCCGACGAGAGGTACTGGCTTCAAACTTGCTGTGAAGACAGTGCAGGCCTCGAGGGAGTCGCAGAACCACCACCTGTGTTGCTGTTCCTTTCGGAGTCCGTGGGAGCTCAAGAACAGCAGACCGGTCAGCTTCGTTGAGGTGCCTGCAGATGCAGGGGAGTGACTCCTTCACCCCAAGGGAGATTACTTCGGGTGTCTTGGATGTCCACAGGCCTGGAGAAGAGCCTGTATAGAGCACAGGCACAGACGACGCAGAAGACTGGCAGGACGACAAGACTAGGAGCAGCAGTAGTCTTCCTGGTGCAATCTCGGTTCCCAAAGCAAAGTCCAAACAAGTCCAAAGTGCCCCGACGGTTGAAGATGAAGTGGTTTTGGATCTGAATCTTGTCCCATGACTAATCTGAAGAGTCACCCACAGGTAAGCCCTGAAGTCCCCTAAGGAAAGGGTTGGGACGATTCAGGGGTCCCCCAGAGGAGGGGCTCGACAGTGGGGTGGATACTCCCATGTCCTTTGTTCACTTTCGCACCAGAGCAGGAGCCAACGGCTCCCTGAACTGGTTCCAACTGGAGTATGCAAGGAGGGCACCAAATGTGCCCCTCAAAGCAGTCTAGTGGTGCTCGCAAGCGCCCCCACCCTGTCCCAATACACTAAGTCCTGTCTGGGAGGTGGTCACACCTCCCTGTGACAGGAAAACACATTGTCCTACTTTCCCCTGCTTGAGCTTGGCTCAGCATCAGGAGGGCAGAATCATTTCTGTGGTCGGTAGCAGCCATAGCTTGCTGTCAGACTCTGGAAGACTGGTAGCAGGAGCACGGATGGCTTCCCGGAGGAGCCCCACAGTGCATGGAATCATACCTTCAACACTGTTTACGGTGTTGCGGTATGATTCCAACACGTTTGATAACAAACATGCCAGGGTTCTTTACGGCCAGTTTAGAGTTAGCCATCGCGTAATGACGCATGGCCACTCTATGTATCGTAATTGCTGATGCACTCACAACGCCTGGAGAATAGACTCTGGCGTTTGTAGGAGTGTCCTGCTCATGCAGGGGCACCCTCACACTTATAACCAAGCACACTGCCTTCAGGCCTGCTCTAGGGGTGAACGTATATCTGTCGTAAGTGGTGCTAGCACCAGCTTACACAGGCTGCAATGGCAGGCCTGTAGTCACAATTTGAGTGGTCTCCAATGGGTTTCATAATACATGCTTCAGCCCATGGGGGACCTCTGGTGTACCTATGCCCTGAATACCCTAGTACCATATATTAGGGACTTAAAAGGGTACCCCAGTAGCCAATCTGGGGGGGTACCTAAGTCGTCACCATGGTCCAAATTCGGGAGGAAGCACAGAGACTGGGGTCCTGGTTAGCAGGATCCCAGTCAGAAAACAGAATGACACCAGCAAAAAGTGAGTTGTAACCATGAAAGCAGATCCTACTTTCCTACAATGTTTGATTTTCTTGAAGCTTTTTTCACAGTCACGAGACCATCGAAATTGATTATTTTGTTTCGTTAAGTCTCTCAATGGGGCACTCTCAGTGGCAGTAATATATATATATATATATATATATATATATATATATATATATATACTTTGAACAGTAACTGGCCATACCAAGGAAGGATCGAAGCATAGTTACATCTTGTGGGGGAGAAGTGGATGACAAGGCTTGTACTTTACATGGATCTGGAGTCATTCCCCCATCAGAGAAAATATGACTGAAAAACTTGAACTTTGTTTTATGAAACTCACACTTTTTTGCATTTAAAGTGAGACGTACTTCAGCAAGTATGCAACACACTTGTGTAAGAGCTTCATAATGTTCGTTCCGTGTGGTCCCAAAAACTAGTATGCCATCACTGTAATTGAAAGCATTTGTGACGGGCTGTATTATGCGACGAATGAAATCCTGAAAGAGTTCTGCAGCTGAAGACACTCCAAAACGTAGTCTCTTGTATCTAAACAACCCAAGGTGAGTCAAAAAGGTAGTAATGTACATGCAATTTTCTTCCAGTTCGAGTTGATGATACCCATTGTTCAAATCAAGGCAGGAAAAGACTTTGGCTCCATTCAGCTGCGTAATCATGTCAGCAATGTGCAGACCTAGATGTCTTTCTTTTTCAGTTGCCTTGTTCGCTTGGTGCATATCAGCGCAGATGCGCACCGTGCCTCCACTATTCTTCGGCACTACCAATATGGGGAGCTCCCATGGCATCAAACCAGTGGATTGCTCAATGATGTCATGTTTCAATAATGCTCTATTACTTTATCAGCAGCCTCTTGTAATAAAATGCAATTTGATGATGTCTTTGAGCAACAGGACGGGTGTCCTCGTTTACGTAAATTAGCACTTTCATTGTCTTAAGCTTTCCCAGTCCTTGAAACAATGATGGAAACTGACTCATTATCTCATGATAGGCATTGACATTGTAGTTAACAGAAATCAGCCCTACGACAGCAGCTGAAACTGAGTAAACATCCACTAGAAGTGCCTGGCAGGACATGAATTGGTGCTTGTACTTTCATCTTTTTATGTTTCACAGTTGCTATAAATGAACCTTGACTTTGCACTGGCATTGAAGCAGCCCACATATACACTTTTGTTTTCGACTGGTTTAAACGGGGCACTGGAGTCAGTTCATTATATTTTTCCACTGGCATAATGTTTATCGATGCGCCGCTGTCTATGATAAAAGGTATGGAGCAAACGTTTACTTTAAGTGTGATTTTGGGACAGTGTCCAAATTAATTTTGCACTTTTTATTGTTGATCTGGCTTTCTTCCTTGCAAGAAACTAATCCTACATGCGTGCGTCGTTCAGTGGTCAACATTGACATCGCACACCCATCTTCCTCATTGTCGCTCGACAATGACGGTGACAATCTTTTAGACGAGGAAGTTGACGACAATCGACGTCCATCCGTTTCTACTTATCTCAACTGATTTTGCCGCTTGGCCTTGTGGGCGTGTTTGGAACATCGCTGGAACTTTCTGGCATTCATTTTGTTTTCTCAACGTGACGCACTTGTTCTTTCCTCCATTTTGTTTTTCCGACGTGGCGCACTTGATCTTTCCCTTGCAAACCGTTATAAAATAGTTCTCTTTCCCACAGCCTTTGCATATCTGTCCAATGGCAGGACATTTACCTTCTTGTGGAAAGGAAAATCCACATCGAAAACACAACTTCTTTTTTTTTTTGTAACATTGCTCTATGACCTTCTACCTGGTATTTCAGCTTGCTTTTCACACTCCGTGCTGATTCATTTTGGGCCGTTCCGGCCTCCATGTCAGCCTCTTGTCTGTCAGCTCTTTCTTCCTCTCTAGAAGCCATGAGTACTCGCTCTAAGTGGAGAGTCTCTTTCAGCATTTGTCGTCTGAAGGAATCGGAGAGACAACCATATATTACTCTGAGACGCAGGTCCTCTTCATAATTTAACTCGTGGAACTTGCAATGCTTGATGAGAGAATCAAGTATTTCTGCAAACTCAACCATCACCAGTTCTCCGCCTTTCCTGACTGAAAATGTACCTTTCGTAGTCGACATTTAGCACTGGATTGAACTTGGTGTTTAACGTTTCTTTGATTTGACGGTACGTCACTTCACCGTGTGGTATTTTCTTTATCACTTCTTTGACTCCTTTACCCGCCAAATTCTTCAGGTACTTGATGATCTTTTTGTCATTTGTTTCTTCCAGCACATCAATGAAATCATGGAAAGTTTGGATCCAGGCAGTCCATCTGTTGCCAGTATTCTGCTTTTTGGTAGTATCGAAGGGAGGCAATAGCTTTAGGAAGGCAGCTGCATCGTAACCAGTTATGGCCCTTTCTGACGAGTGTAAATGCTGTTCACCTGAACTTGCACCATTCATACCATCTGCAAGTCCTTGCGACATGCTTGATTCAGGATTGTCATGGCCAACCTGAACTTGTGTGGCTTCTTTCCGCGCTGCCATTTGAACCTTTCAATTTCTGAAGGTTGTGCAGAATGCCCCGATACCGTCTGTGGTGTCCGCTTCAGGAATCAACAACTCTGTATTCACAACCCCTGGGCCAAAGGCTGTGGTATGATAACTCTGTTTACTCAAGTTCTGGTGAGCGTGATTGTATTCTCTACATATCTGTTGGTCGCCGCCTCGGTTTCTTTGCATTTACCGGCTTCTATTCACGACGTTCTCTTGCACCTCGCTGTCGCCACTAGTTACACTTTCGGTACCTGATTGTTACTGCCTTTAGCATTTCTTTGTGTTGGACAATGTTTTTTTTTCTTCACCTTTTAGCACTTCCCTGCACTTGGCGTTCACTTCCTATGGCACTTTCTGTACCTGGTTGTCGCTGTCTTTAGCATTGTCGTACTGTATGAATGGCGGCTCCGTTAAGCTGTGTCGCAGTGTCTCTTGTCTCGACTTTACCAGCAAGTTTCTAACCAACGACAAATAAACTTTCTGTTCTTTCTCTTCACGGGTCTGCCACTGGCTGGAGTGGCGCTTTGACTCCACATAAACCAACCGTCGATTTTCACTTTGACTGAGGCACAAGTGGCACACACGAGCAGTTTGCTAGACCACGGCAAAATCTCTGGGAGAGCACTCTTGGTTCTTCAGGTGGCAGGGTTTACGTAATCCCCTATCTTGTCACCAGCTGTAGCATTCTCCCTAGCCTGGGTACATTTTAATGATTACGCCACACACAGAGCTTGGTATTATATGTCTTTATTCCTCAGCGTGTAACTGTAAACTGAACATTCTACAGCATGAATTCTATCCTCACACCCAACCACTTAAGACACTGTTCTACGGAGTCTGTCATGGACCAAAAGGGTCCTGTCATTTCTAACTCACAAGATACTACAAATGGGTCACTGTTTCAGCCAATGGATTTATTGTATGCTTGGTTTTGTTGAAGAGGGCAAGTGAAATTTTGTAAAGTCCATTGGTTGTAGCGGCCTACTTATTCCAAAGAGTCCCTCAAACTTCGGGTGGGGCAAGGTATTCCTGTATAAAATGCATTTAAGCTGAACTACAAAAATGTTGCCGTCCCTCAAGCCTGCAGGCATTTCCTAAAGGCAAAAGTGGATGCTTCATGTGTACAAAAGGGGGTCCTTAATATAGAATGAATGTCCCATGTGTAGTGCATGTGGATAATGTATGTATGTTTGTGGTATCTGTATATAGCTAACTTAGTCAAAAGACACTATGCTCCTGAACAAAATGTAAGGCAACATGTGAAAAGGACAGCAGATTTGTAAGAGTAAGAGTGGACAATCACCGCATTAATGTAGTGTTAAAAAAAGAGGTGCATCTTTAGCGGCTTCCTAAACTGAAACAGGGTTGGGACAGTTTTGATAGCTATAAGAAGGAACAACAATACCTCTGGTCCAATGATTTAGTGAACTGTTTCCATTCCCAATGCTATCCACAGAAAATAAAATAAGATATTCTGTAATCTCATGCAAAATTCTCTAGATTGTATTGTTGTCTATTGTATTGCAGCATTTTTATAGTGTTTCACACTACTCAGGAGGCCACAAAATGCTCTAATTTGTATTGGGTTCCTAGGCACCCTTTCAGAGTGTGGGCGAAAGGATGTTGGGTGTGTAGTAGGCTGTAATGGGAGTGGTGCATGAAGTTTAAAGCTGTGCTTCAAACATGTTGCGACCTGCATCCCTGCTGATGAGCATGATGTGTTGCAAAGTGTGCGAGAATAAACACCTTTGCACAGACCTACTTTTAAATTATATTGTTAGTCAGCTACATCTTATGATGGTATGAATGGAAAGAGGCAGGTTTTTAGTTCTCTCTGAAGTGCAGAATAATTGTTACTTCATCTTAATTAAGTAGTAATGGAGATTTTAAGCTTGGTTCTCTGGATGGAAAACAAACTCCCACCAGTTTTTAACTTTGAAGGGTCAGAAGATCAAAAAGGCGGTGAGCCTTGACCACCGTTGCCTTATTTGGTGATAAGTGCAGCATTTCTGTTAAAGAAAGAGTGGTCCAGTTTAATTGATTAGTCAATGGATGATGCATATTGCTTTGAAGGGGATGCTTTCAGCCACAGTCATCAAGTGTAATGACAGGATGTCTAGTATGGGGTGAGTCCCTATTAATTGGATGAATAGCTGGAAGAGTACCAATGTGATGGTAGCCTGAATTGTTTGAGGGAAGTCAAGGTATGAGAATATTTGCCAAAGGCATCTCGTACAGAATCTTTGTTTGGAGACTTGGCTTAGTTGAGGTATAAGAGTGATTAGAGTCCATAATCCATAGGTTTCTCCCTTTGTTCGAATAGGATGTTTGTAGCCCTAGTTCCTGAGGCCAGATGGTTGAGGGTGATAGTTCTTTCATTTGTAACATGCTAGTATCTCAGTTTTGAGGTGATTAGTTTCAGGTGGTTGGCTAACATCCAGTGGTCCGTTGCTTGTAGGCATTGTCTGATGGTACGGAAGTCAGGGTATGATTAATTTTCAAAATTAATGAGGATTTATAAGTCATCAGTGTATTTGTAGCAGTTGGAATAAAAGCAGACATGAATTCCGGTAGAGGTAAAAACTGAACTAGAGGGATACAATTGTTGAACCTTTGAGGACACGTGTTGTGGATTTGAATGGTTCTGAGCCAAAGTCAGACGAGCGATTCATCAGTCAGATAAAAGGCAGTCCATTGCAAAACAATTCCCAGGACTTCTACGCCATCGAAACTCTGAAGGCGCTTATGGTGATGAAAGAATCAGTGGCACATGAGTGCCTCAGTATGAGTAGAGCTTCTCCATTTAAGTCAGCAGTAGTTTGGAATAGCCCATGTGGCTATCAGTACTGCTTCTTAGCACGGCCAAGATAGAATCCAGCTTGACAGACCAGGATTAGGTTAGTTTCTTAAACAAATGCCAATATGTGATTGGAAGCAGATCTGTCACATGTTTTGCCTGAAAATGGGCATTTAAATATTGGTCAGTAAGCTGTTTTCTGCTACTTTACAGTGCTGTTGAAATGAAGATGTTGAGTGGGATAATATGATAGTCCAAGTCACAGGCTAGTACTTGGATACTGAGATGGGGTTAGAAGAGGCAAATGTGCATCACACGTATGTCTTGTGGGCTGAGTGGGCCCAGAGACCAGTTGTGCAAAGTTACAGAATAGGCATTTTGATTGCTACCCCTGTGGCTTGATAAAAGGTGTTTAAGTTTCCAGATAGGCACGGGCTGGGATGTTTTAAGGCAGACTCCGCAATGAAGTCTAGAAATGTCTCCACAAATGTTGGGTTTATGATGGTGTTCTGTAGATTGGGGGAAATGTTCATTTTACGTGTATTTTAAAACCTGTAGATATGCTTTCATGTGGAGAGAATTGGGGCACAGGGAGATGAAGTGATTTACCCGAGTAAGAAATTGAAATATTAATTGGGGTGAGTGACTACCCACCTCAAGGAATAATCACAACCCTTGTCAGGGTGAACCCTTAAACTCACTAAATTAACCTGAGCGCAACACCCTGGTAGCAAAGGCACAGAGCAGACAGGCTTAACTTGGTGCATATTTTAAGTATTTATGCAGTATCAAAACAGTAATAAAGTCAAAATGCAAACGAATACAAATCCCAACCCAGATTAGAAAACCTAATATTTAATAAACAAAATGACAAAAATCCAATAAGGGGAACCAGAGATATGAATTTTTAAAGTTTTAAGTAGAAATAGCGGCAAAAAGCACAACGTGCTAATTATAATCAATGGCCGCAGAAGACCAGACCCTATGCTCCGTTTTAGGCTGACCGTGATGAAGTGCAGGTCGGATACACCAACCAGGCTTGTCCTCATCAAGGATTTTTACCTTCTGACTTTAGTCCTTTAAGTCCCAATCTACCACAGGGTACACTTCTAAATCCCTGCAAAACCTCAGGGGAGGGGCTTAGAGGCTCACAGCGTGTCAGGCAGAGGCCAACAGCAAGGTCCAGTTGCCCCCGGCCAGACGGGCAGTTGCAGTTAAGGCCTCTTGTAGCTTGTTGTATTCCTGTAACTTAAAATGCATCTTGCTATTTGTCAACAGAGAAACAGTCTCTTAGAGACACTGCTCAAAGTGCTGATCCCAGCATCAAACTTTTTAGCTCATGAAATGAGTCTGTGAGATGATACTTTAAATGATTCCACAAGAAATCAGTGATTAAAAAAATTTAGATGTTTGACTGATCTAATTCTGTAAAGGAAAATGAACTTTTAATAACACACTGTTTCAAGTAGTGTAATCTTGAACTAAAAAGTTTGACCCTAGGATCAGCACTTTTAGCAGTACATCTAAGGAACTGTTTGTTAGTTGAGAATAGCAAGATACATTTGTTGTATTAGACCCGAATAGAGGGTGTTCTTCAGACACGTGCTGAAAAGGACTCAACAGCAGAGTGCAGTGTGAGGACCACATTTTGACATTTTAATCCCTTTAGTTTGAACATGAGATCAGCCCACTGATAATTTGAATCCACTTCTTTGTCCTGGGTACAAGAGAAAGCAGGTCCAGTCCTTCAGGACTCCACTTAGGTCACAGGCGATAGTTCCAGTCCTCTTCTGTTCTTCCTCTGGTCCAGCAGTGTTCTGAAGTGGGTGCCTGTAGATGCCACATTTATGCCCGACATGAGCTAGTGGGTGGGAATGACTCCTGGGCATGCCCTAACCAATGGGGTAAAGGTTCCTGGGTCCATACCTACCCACTTTGGGCATTCTCAAGATGGTGAAAGTCTTCGGCCACATTCAACTTTGGGTGTGAGGGTGGGGGGTGTGTGTAGGGGAGTATACTATGGTAATCCTAGTGTCCTCCTGAATGCTATAACTAAACTCGAGTTAGAGGCAGCTACTGTACCCACAATAAACCCCGAGACAGAAGTCTGGTAGGACAAAAGCAGGGTTTTCCAGCAACCGGACAGTTGGATACACAAGAATTATCTTGATATCCTGCTTCTTTCCTTTCTATCCTGTTTCCTTCCTTTCAAGTGCTCCCCGAGTGGTATATGTAAACCCCAGCAGCCTATCAAGCAGAATTTGTCACTGTAATGTCAAAAAGGATGCTCACAGCCCTCATCCTGCTTATTCTGTGATGTTCAGAAAAGTTCTCTTTGCCCATTCAGGTTGACCTGCCAATCAGTGACCTACTGTGTAGATCATAGGAGGAATTTCACACCTATTCAAATGCTTATAACTGACTGACAAAAGTTGGAGAGCAAATGCAAATTAGCCTCCAGGAACATCTGGCAGGGAAAAGGAACCTTCCTAAAAGTTACTTTTCCTTAATATTTAATAAAAATATGACTTCAACATTGAATTGATTTTTAATAACTATTAAAAATAGTTGCTTAATTATTTGTCTAGCTAGGCCCATCCCCTAGATCCAGTATTCGGATTTTAATCTATACTCTAGTTTTCTATATAGGACAGCTAGGCCTGCCACAGTGAAAAATAGGTTTTGGACGATAGTCACTGTAAGGACTTGTTAACATTAAATTTCTACATGTTCTACTTTCAAATACTTTGCACCCTGCCTTGTTGTAACAAGGACTACATAGAGTTGACATATTAATATTTAAAAGTGAGGTTTTGACCTGTCAGAAGGCTTTATTTTGACAGGTAAAATTACAGTTTTTAATCTACTACGGTCAGGCTAAAAAGGGTAGGACTCAAGCCATGTTTGCACTGCCACTGTATAGGTCCACTGTTGCCATTTAACTTCCAGGCCCTGTGTACACTTAGCACCATATATTAATGACTTAAAGGCAAGTTAAATATGCCAATTCAGCCATATTTAAAGGGAGGACACAGACACCTTACTACTGGTTAGCAGGGTTAAAGTGCACAGAGCTATATAGTCAGCAAAAACATAGGGCCCAGCAAAAGGTGAAAAATCAGAGGTGACCATGCATTGAAGGTGGATTGTCTACATCCAGGTAACAGAATCTGGTCATTGGTCTAAACTTGGATTGGTTCTGAAGTCTGCAATTTAGCCACTGGAATAATCTGCTTAGTGGGTAAAGGCAAATGCACTATAGATCGGTGAGTAACTTTGTCGGTAGTTATGTGATGAAGGCAAACACTTCTTAACCTCTTTAGGCATCAATGCAGTATTGAAACTCTGCAGGTCACAGGTTCCAGTACCTGTAAAATAGCTATGTGAGTTATTCTGCCTCCTGAAGAAGTCTTCTTGTAGCCTATGGCTAATGGTTGTCAGTCTCAGTATGTAAGGTTAGCATGTTAATGTTCATTTGCCTCCTATGCACATCTGTGAAGAACCTAGATGACCCAGATTTAAATTCCAGTAAAAGAGCTGGTTCAGACACATGCTGTACAAATCTGTCTGTAACCTAAAGGTCTTAGATTCCTGTCCTAATAAGATGGTGTAGTAGATTAATGGTCTTGCTGCAGATCTGTATGTAAATTAAAGCTCTAATGTTCTAATCTGTGAACGTCAATTGACCACGCCAGGGGCAGCAGGTGACAATACATGCCATTTAACTTCCACAATATCACTAGGTTGAACCCTAGTGGTACCCTCAAACGTCAACAGCCTCCTATTCGCTGATATAGGGTTAAGGAAAGTTTTTAAAAAAACAAAAAGGCTTTCAGCACCCTATTTATTTGTGTTTCCTCAATTTTCTTCATGAATCCCGAGACCAGGGGGTAGTAAGAGCAATGCCAGAGGTACCAAGGGGCTCGCCAGAGTAGCAGAGTCTGCGCCTACTTACCCCTAATTGGCTCACTTTCTAATATCCTTTGCATTGAATAAGAACTGTTATTTACCGGGCTATGAAGCAGCAAGCCTGTGTCAGTATCTGCTATATAAATACTACAGCATTTGTATTAATCTGACCAAGATATGTTATGAGCACTCAAGCACGTACACTTTAACTGATCTATTAAGTATAAAAAGATTTCAAGGGGGACCTTAAAATAATAACAATTTTGTCCACATCACTTTAGAGAGATGGTCAGCGAATTCTGGCTTTTAGCTTACATTGCTAGACTTCTCTGAAATCTAGAAGACATATCCAGGAATGCAAAGAATAAACCTGAGCTGGATGAGATACCCATGGACTGGAAAACTTGAAAGCTCTGTATGTTATATCAAGTTTGGATATACAGTGAACCAACATAGGTATTTCATTAAAATGTCTCGATATATATATATATATATATATTACCTACTGGCGGTCGCCAGTAGGTAGTTATAGTTAGGACCACGTTTCCATAGGAAAAGCATTTTTTGATGTGCTTATAACTTTGGCGTCGTTTGACGAATCTTTACGAAATTTTCCAAAACGTTCCTCTTTTCAGGTCAGCTCCTATCCTAAAAGTTTGGGGGGGATTCGTCAAGGGGGGGCTAAGAAAATAGGGGGGTCCCAAAACGTGTTTTCTGCATGCAATTTCCATAGGAAACTTTAGACCAGGCTACAGGTCAAACTGCTGAACGGAATTACGCCAAATTTGGCAGAGAGAAAGGTCTTGGTCCAGAAAGCACGCTTTTGTTTAAATGGGGTAAATCCGTTCAGTAGTTTTTGAGAAATATCAAATTTTCCAGATATCGATATTTGAGAATTCTGACATCTGATTGGCTGAGGCGCTACGAGCACGAGCTTGCGGCTCATTGGCTGCAAACTGTTGAAACTAGGAAGTGTTATCAGCCATTTTGTGATTCAGTCCATCAGCTCGCATCTCTCCCTCTAAAAGGCATCGGATCCGTAATTCTACCTCTGCGAGGCAATACTGAAAATATCCCGCAGGTCTGTCTGTGCGAGATACTCCTTTTACGCTCCCTCTCCCCACATCATCAGCTCGCGGCTATGCCTTTAGAAGCCAGTCCGTCGGCTCGCAGCTCTGTGTCTGCGAGCCGTCGGGCCCGCAGCTCTACCTCTGTGAGCCACCTCGTTAGCTCGTAGCTGTGTCTGTGCTAGGAGGCCCGTCGGCCCGTTACTCTCCCTCTGCGAGTTAGCCCGTCGGGTTGCAGCTCGGAGGGCTCGCAGCTGTATCTCTGCGAGCCAGCCCGTTAACTGATAGCTGTGTGTCTGCTAGCAGGCCTGTTGGCCCGTTGGTCTCCCTCTGCGAGTCAGACCACAGCTCTCCCTCTGCGAGCCGGTACGGTGCTGTGCTTTTGCGAGCCAACGGCTCGTAGGTCTCCCTCTGCGAGCTGAGCCCACGGGCCGCAGCTCTTCCTCTGCGAGCCTGCCCGACGGCCCGCAGGTGTCCCTCTGCTAGCGGAACCGCAGGTGACACTCTGCGAGCCGAAATTGGGAATATAAGGCGGCTCTAAAAAGAGCCCTTGTGTTTATTAGTTGGAGCTACATGTAAGTGCGAATGCACAGCTTCAGGTTAATCAGGAAAACTCGGTTTCCCTCATCTGTGAAGTGTACTCCATCACTTCTGTAGATATCAGCCATATCAAAACGTATGTTGTTGTTGTAGATCGACCCCATTCTATGGTCTCTGAGGTATGCAGACACAGCTTTGTTGACATTCTTCCTAGATTTTTCAATCTTATGACAAAATTGGTTTGACCATTTCCACTTCTGTCTTTGGCATATATTGGAATATACAAAGACAGTTTGAGGCAAAAGTAACATCAATTGTCCAAAGGTGTCCTTCATAAGCATTTCCAAACCTACCCCAGTCAATGTGCCTAGGTCGTTACCACCACAGTGCACAATCATGAGATCAGGGTGTTGGAGATGCAAACAGGTTTTAACCAAAGGGAGCAATTGGTGCCACTTCAATCCTCTCTGTGCAAACCATTTAATGTGCACATTTTGTAAACCTAGGTCTAAGTCAATACGTCTCTGTTCTGCATACCTCTTGCACCAGAAAATATAGCTATGTCCTACAATCCACACTAGCATTTTGAAGGTATGGCTAGAAGATATGGATAAATGTCTGTAGCTCATGCAGTCTGTTCGTAGAATGAGAGATATGTTTAAACATGGGGAACTACTTTTTTTTACATACAAAACGTTAACCGATTGGGAGATGAAATGTATTGTGTCCTAAAAAGTAGGGTGTATATTAGTTTTGATGAAAAGCATCTTTGTGATTGGTTAATAAAAAGCAGTTTATACGTGGAGTACATATTATAGGATGAAATTTGCTCAGCTCAACCACACCTGCTAATTGTATTTGGAAGGTGCAGTTCAAACTTGAAAGAATGGTGAACTTTTGACCTCCACGTGCCGTTAAATGTTGGAGAAAATGTTGCAAAAAAAAATATCGGTAGGTTTAAAAAAATGATGAACTTTTAACCTGCACGTGTCGTAGAATGTTCTAGAAAGTGTTGATACAATACGCTGAACTTTTCACCTGTATGTGTCCTTAAAAAAACTGTTTATATGGAAAGTTCAAAAATAACCAATAAAGAGAGGTTTTGCAATCTAAAAAAAATAAGGAACTATTCTGATTTGTTCTTTACATGTATTTATGTGTGGAGCAACAGGGAAATTGTGCCATTACTGGTTCCATTCTTGATGAAAGCGGTGCATTACATGTACTGTGTGACAAGAAAAGAATTGCATGCGTTTGTGACATTTGAAATCTGCATACCAACTACGAAGGTAAATTAGAAATTAAGAAGGTGTGTTATGTGTTTTGTAGTAGTGGTTAAGTATTTGAGACGATATTTTTAACTTTGAAAGTATTTTTTATTTCTAAATAACATAGTGTTAGTAAAGTCTGGTGTTTTATTGGTTCTAAAATATGCATAATGTGTAACTAGTTGTTAAACAAGTACTTTATATATGTTTAGGAGTTTTTCACAAAGAAAAGGTGTAAGTTGTCATATGTAAAGACTGTGGGCCATATTCTCAAGACCAGCGATAACATTATCGCCGCTTTAGCGGCAGTTTCCTGCCGCTAAAGCGGCGATAATGTTATCGCCATTCTTGTGAATATGGCCCTGTATGGTTTTGAAAATTCGATGTAGCGTTAATTTCGATTTGTATATCTATTCCGGCGAGATAAACAGAATGTCGCACGTTTGGAAATTATGCTCAGTCTGGAAATAGTGGAGAAGGGGTGACAGTAGAAAATTCATGTGTTATTAACTTAACAGAGATGGGAAAAAAAGAAGAAAGGTTATGTGCACGGTTTGTGGTCTCATTTTTTACAATGAGAGGTAGATTTCAATGTCAGTGAAGGCTGGTGTGGTACTGCGAGGCTTTGCATTTGGGTGTTCTTAGGAAATCTAAGTTGTTGGGGAGCGTTTCTTCAGAAGTCATTTTTTTACATATGTGAGAGATAAAAAATAAATGAAAATGTTCTTTGTATATTTTCTGTACGATTTTGTTCACAGTGGTAAAGTAAATGTGATTATTAGTGATAGTAATTGTCACGGTGTGTTCCTCTGCTGAATATACGCAGGCGTTTAAGTGGTCCGGGTGTTATCAGTAGTAGGCTTAGCCACCCCTTTAAGAGAGCCGCCAATTTTTTCATCCCAGTTAAAGCTGTTAATATACGTATAGTAAAGGGACGATACATAAAAAGTTTGGAATTACACCTTCATTTACTCTGTCTACCTTGCACCACCATTTTGTGCCCGCAGCAGTACTGTTTATAAAAATAATCTAATACAGCTTTTTGTATTATAAAAATAGCACTTATAGGTTTATTGGCATATTGGTAGAATTTGTACTATATAAAGAATGTTGCAATCAGTTTCAATGGTATAGAAATGCACTGTATTATGTAGGAAATATTACATATGCATAGGTTGTGATGTCATTTTTTTACTGTAAGGTACATTTGAGTATAAGTGAAAACAGGTGATATACTGCGAACCCGTTCAGAATGTGCACAGATTACATAGAGAGTAAATGGACAAAGTAAACGTGCACGTTGCTTTGTGTATGTATGCATGGTTTGAATCATTTGATGATACTTTAAGACATAATCTAAACACTATTTCTGCTTTACAATTGGGTACAGTGCACAGTGTTAGTAGTTAGTGACTAGATGCTGGTAAAGGGATTATTTATTGCTCGTTCGTACGAAATAAAGGTGGAGAGGGGCGTTTCTTTACAAGAGATATTTTATAAATGTGTGAGAGATAAAAAACAATTAAAAATGTTCTTAGTAAATTTTCTGTACAATTTTTTCACACTAGTAAACTAACTGTGATTATAAGTGATGAAAATTGTTAGGGTGTGTCTCTGTGCTGAATATACGCAGGACTTTAAGTGGGCTGGGTCTTACCGGTGCTGAACACTGCTACCCCTTTTAGACACCCGCATTTTTCTTCATCCCACTTAAAACCCTCAATATACGTATATTAAAGGAACGGTACAATAAAAGTTTAGGGATTACACCTCCGTTTCCTCTCCTCATGTGTCACCCCCATTTTGTGCACCAAACAGTAGTGTTTATAAAAATTAAGTAAGAGAGCTTTATCTAGTATGAAAATAGCACTTATACCTTTATTAGCATGTTCATGGGATCTGTAGTGTAAAGAGAAGGTCGTAATCAGTTTCAATGGTACAAAAGTGACGTGACATATGTTTGAAAGATTACATGGTTTTAGGAGTAAGGTATAGAGGTAACAAATAAGCAGTATAGTTTGTTATGTTTAAACGAGTATGTAGTTTTGTAAATCAGATACGGCGTTGATTTGTGCAGCACACAGTACACCCACAATGACCCTGGAACATGTCCCTGAATGCCTTGGCACACTGCAGCACACATCCAAACGCCAAGTAGGCCCCCATCCACAATGTGCACAGAGTGCCCCCCTATCACCAATATCACAACCTACTCTTGCACATATGCTGAATCCAGCAAACCAGCAGATCCGTGACCCACACTGACTATGCAAGTAACACTGCATGTCGGATAGCATAGCAGCTGCGCAAACAAAATGACATGGCCCACGAAGCGACATGGACGGAGCCAAGTGCGGATCACATCCTCAAAGGAGCAGGTCACACTCCGACGTGTCCGCGTGCAACCACAACCCATGCCTTACAATACACGCAGCAGACCAACAATGCACCAGGCCACAAAATCAGTCCGCGAGCACACATCACCCAAGTCAAAAGCAAAACAGGCCCCGAAAAGCACACAATACAAAGGCACCCCGTCTCAAGGGGAGAAGGCTACACGAAATCAGAGCTGCAGGGGCAACTCCCCCACAATGCAGCCCACACACATAGCAATCACAGAACATCAGCAATGAAGGCAATGTGGTACAAAACTCCCCTCATACGGGTTCTGTGTCCGGTGTGTGTGGCGGGGTGATGGCTGCATGGCTGTGTGCCCCTGACACATCAGACTGCGTAGGTGATGGGGCTGCATCAGATGTCGTCCAGCACCTATGCAAAAACAATGTCTGGCTCACAGAGGCGGAGCTTGCCAAAGGGATACACCCCCATTGCACATGCGACAGTCAGTTCTTCCCTGTGTTGGGACGAGGCTCATTGTGGCACACGAGTGGACAATCTTTACAACACACCTCACAGTTAGACACCAGTGGAGTGGCATAGGCTTTATTGGCATGTGCGTGTCAGTACGGACGAGGCAACGGCCACAACAGGCACGGACATGCTTAAGACACTTACACGCAGCATGGGTACATGTCGAGGGGCAGATGATGTTGGGGCTGAAATGGACAAAATTCATCACATATGGCAACGCTCACAGCCCACCTTGCCTTGCTGGACGAGTCATGTGTTGTTTGGCGTCTGCACAGTGCCCCGTGTGAGGGGGCACGACTCACTGTACGTGGGGTCTGCATGGTGCTCTGCCTCCGGGTGCGGCAATTGTCTGCTCTGCCGACAGTGATCAGGTGTGAGGGTCCGACAGGTTCACATGTCGTGCTACATCGCCATGTGTGTGCTCTCACCCAGCAGTGTGTCCGAATTGGCAACGTTGCCAAACGACGCTGTGTTGCTCGGACCATGGACCTGCGTCGCCTTGGACAGGTGTGTGTGCACACGCGTTATTCCACGCACATGCATCCAGAGCCCGACCGAAGGCAGACGTGTCCTCTGTTTTGGTGGGATATGTGAGCAATCCCCACTGTGCAACAAGTTGTTGGGCCATGTGCTGTGGGTGGCAATAGGATGTGGCTGCAGGTACGTAGTTACTCGTCCATGAATGCCCGTGCAGCTTCATGTGCAATGTGTTCCAATAGTACGTCGTTGTCGTGTTCAAGGAACACCAGGGTGAGCCAATCCATTAGGTGGTCCGGGCAGGTGTGCTCAGCCCACGCCGTCTCACCGATCCGCAACACAGCCCAATAGGGGAGCGCCTCGATGTGGTCACTGCAGACGAGAAATTGTGCAATCTCCCATGCACAACTACCAATACATACGCAGTATGTCAAGGCATCCCATGCACGGCTGTCTCTGTTACACTCCTGTTCGTGATCCAACAGGGGGCGCAGACACAAGTCATAGTCCAATTCATCAACAGTTGTGTTGGATAGGCAGACATCCATGGGACACTCGAATGTGCATGTTCGGCAGTGGAACCAGGGCTGGACGCAGGTGACGTGGGCAATGCGGAAGCTGAGCCTGTAACTGATCCGCAGCACTGCCAGTGGCAGTGCGCCCAGTAAATGCAGCATACGTGCACGGTACTGTTCCACGTGACGGGTGTTGTGCATGTGCCCGGTATGGCCTGCCATTGCGTTGGTGCGTCTCGTGAACAGGCACTCTTCTGGACTGCGGCTGTTGTGTGGAGGATATGCCACAGCTCTGAGCAATGATTTGAATGTGTGTGCAACGTTGTGGGACATGGGTTGCTGTTTCCGTGGGTGTCAAGGGCATCCAATGCGGGGGTACCACAGGCAGGGGCTTCTATGTGTGGGCTGTGGATAAGTCGGATGGTTTATTTGCGGAATGCGTGGTGTGGGAGTCGTCCTCATCTGCCATTGTATCTCTATCAGGGTGTTCCAGGCGCGTTCGGGACCAAGGTCAGAGGTGCAGGTGTCCTCCCGGCTTCTGCATTGGGACAATGGTGCTTTCATCCCTGATGTTTGTCTCACTACTACTTTCGTTTTGGGAATGTGATGTGGCTTTGGCGCTGAGATTGGGACACGGCCTTGGGCTCATGGTGTACGGATGGCGATGTACACACACATGTTGGCATGTGGAGCCAGGTGCCCGTGCGGCCTTGCGCTGCTTGTGCTATCTCACTCCGTCTCTCTCCCTCGCTCTCTCCCTCTCTTTCCTTTGTTGCGCGCATGGCACACCTTCTTCTCTTGGATTTGGTCTACCGGGCTGTGTGCTACGGATTGTCCAGTGGGAGCAGCTAGGACTCATCCTAGGGGTTGTTTCTGCTTTTGTTTGTCTGGGGTTTTGTGTTGGTGGTTGCATTGCTGTATGACTGATTCTCCATTTTCTGGTCACGCATGTATGTTTATTTTGCTGCTTGTGCGACATAAGGCAAGATGTTTGTTTTGGGATTTGTGGTGTTGGTGTGCAATTTCTTAGTCCGGGGTTGGGGGTGGTGCCGGGGGGGGTGTTCCAGGTGTGGGATGGGGTCCTGGGGTGTTGGCGGTGGGTGTTGTGGCCCTGTTGGGTGTCCGGGCCGCATGATGAGTTGCTCCATGGCATCTGTTGCCCTTCGGATGTGGCCCTGGGCTGTGCTCCCTTTTGTGGTGCTGGCTGCCGTCCAACTTTACACCAGGTCAGAGCAGGTGTAAATTTCCTGGTGCTAACGCGCCTTATCGCCGGTTTTGTGTTTTTATCGCGGATGTGGCTGGTCGTTGTGAATGTTGAGGTGTGCTGTTGTCTCGGCTTTTGTCACGGGAACGCCTACTCTGCATCTCATTAGCGATATTTGCGAGGGTCCTCTGTGGCGATGTTTTTTGAGGCTGCTATCGCGGGTATACTGGTGCTGTGGGCTGTTAACACCGGCTTGTGAATGGGGGGGTAAATTTATCACAAGTTTGGCTGCGATAAAGTGCGGTTAATTCGGCGATGGCTCCTTGTGAATATGTCCCTTAATCTTTCCCCCCTCTCCATCTCCATGTCGGTGGTTTTTGTTGCTGTCTAACAGTTGATCTGTACTTGTTTATGTACATCCACAATGAAATGTAAGCCTGTACCATATTTTTGCTAATATGGTGCAGTGTTATGCTTGCTAAGTTGCCGATAGAAGTGTTAAACTAATAAGGGTAACGTTTACATGTGCCATTTAGTTGAGAATATCACTCTAAGTATACAGATAACAATTTTACAAAATAGTATCTACAAAGTTATGTGTAGTGGGTTGCAGAGGAAGTGGCGTGGGACGGTGGGGTGCATGGGACTGGGGGGTGGGGCGGGGGGCGAGGGGAAAAGTAGGAGGTAGTGGAGTCACATATAAAATGGGAAGGTGAATCTAAATAATTCAATAAATACGTGCTGTATGTCGGATGACACTACCTGCCACCCTACTGTTCCCTTATTCCGCTCCAGTACCATGCAGCATTTCCTCTGCAAGCCGCCACTGGAACTTATATAATTGTATGTGATTATTTTGACATATTGAACAGATATAACAAATAATTGAAACTTTTTTTTCATTCGCAGAAAATTATTTTGTTTGGATTAAAAATTGAAAATGCCTAGAAGAACTGAAAAAAAAAGGAAAAACAAAAAGGCAATCTACTTAAAGAAAAGTCAAAAATATGGATTAGAACAAAATAAGAGTACTACAAAAATAGTTTCTTCTGGTAAAAACACTAGACAATTTCTAAAAAAAGTACTACGAACATTTAATGAAAATAACATCACACAAACGAAAAATAAAAAAATTTCAAGTAAGGAGAAGCAGACTTCGACTTCAAATTGCAAGAAAAAAAAACATGATAAGGAAAGAGTATTTGTTACCCGTAGACAAAAACAATTTCAAGAAATTCGTCAAAGAGTTTTTCGAAATAGAGTAATTCAGAATTTAATAAAAGGATGCCGCAAATATAAAAAGAAAGTGCTGCAATTGAAACAGAAACAGCGTGTTGAAAGCATAGTGGATACTGCTTTTAAGTTAAAACAAAAAATATTTATTTTCATTTTGAAGAGGATGAAAGTGTTGGATAAAACAATGAAGATTCTGAAAGACAAAAGTAAAAAAAAAAAGACGTGTGAACAGAAGCAACTTTTGTAAAATCTTCAGTGGAAAATGGAAACATACATCTAATAGTGAACCTTTTTTTAATGAAGAGAGTTACTTCCAAGAAAATAGTTTACCATTTGCAGTTGATACTGGAGGTCGTTGCTACGAAGTTCAGAATGGTTGTCCTGTTGCAAAAGAGGAAATGGTTACTATTAGTGCAGAACAGTTAATAGCTGAAGAAGTGCAAGGGAAACGCACACAAGCTCCTGTGTATAAGTGGGGTTGTAGCAGTATTTGTAGTATTCGACAGGAATCTATTGATATAATGCGAAATTTGTTACGAGAATATACACAGAAAAGTGTAAAACAGAAGATTAGGTTGTTACAAACACTAGATCCTTGTAATGTAAGAAAATATACTGAGAAACATGGGCATTCTCTGGCTTGTCTTTCAAGAAAAGTGTGTAAAAGTGTTTTTCATCACTTAAGGATGTTAGCAGTACACCATTCAGAAATGCGGAAGTTTGTAAGGAAACTGTACTATGTAAAAAGTCCTGCATTATGTTTAGGTGAACTGAATACAGCTCTTTTACACGGTTCTTTATCAGATGTACAAAAAAAGTGTGATGATATTCAGTTCCGATATTTTGGTTCAGAAGAGCAGTGTATAGAAAGTGAAAGTTTGACAATTACAGATGTTGAAGAAGATGGGAAAGTGATTATGATTGATCAGTTTGAAGAAGAAATTGGAAAGTTTAACATAGTGTGCTCTGAAATTCCAAACTATGTTTGTGTTTGTTGTCGACGTACTAATTATAAAACTCAAACTAGGAATGTTGATTTGTATTTGAAATCTGAAAAGAAGAATAATGATAAATGGAAAGAATTTGCAACTTACTTGTTAGTGGAAGGTCAATTTGAGTTAGGCAGTGATCAACGTATTTGTAAATATTGTTATAACAAATTAGAAGAGAACAAAATGCCCGCTAGAGCAGTACATAATAAGTTAGAATTAGTAGCTATTCCGGAGGAACTGGCAGATTTGAATACATATGAGTCAGTTCTAATTCAATCTGTTCATCCATTTCAAACTATAATTCGCATGGAGCCTAAAACAGGTAAACTGCCACCAACAGACTTACAAAGAGGGCTGAAAGGAAGAGTAGTGTACTTACCTTTGGATTTTAAGAAAAATATTGAAATTGTTGGTGGAGACAAAGATGAAAATGAAGCAGTAGTCATTCTAGTAAATGGAGTACCAACAAAGAGTCGGAAAATATGGCAAGAATTTGTGGATGTTAAAAAACTTCAAAAGGCTACGTTATATCTTGTGGAGAATAATATTTATTATAAAAGTGTAAATGTGGAAGAACAGGTAATAAGTTTGGAAGATGAATCTGAAATTTCAAGTGGTCAAATAGAGAAAGTGGACAAGTCAAGGAGTGAAGAGATTTATGAACATTACACAATATGTCCTCTACATTCAAAAGAAGTAATAGGAAACAGTATTGAGTTATTTCAAATGAAAAAAGCAAAGGGAACTCCAATGAGTGTATGGGAGAAAAGCTTAGAAGCTCGTTCTTTTCCACAGCTGTTTCCTACTGGAGAAGGTGGACGATATGATGACCGACCTGTACGTATTCCAGCTTCAGAATATCGCTCAACAAGATTATACTCTGAAGATCCTAGATTCCGGCAGTGTATACCATATATATTTCACCTTTTGTTTGAAAGTGATCTGTCTTCTCTGTCCTATGCAGTGAACCACATACTGAAAACTGGAGTTCATCAATCACTTCTTTCAGCGAAAGAATTTGTGGAGAAAGTTCAACAAACAGATGAAAATTTAGAAGCACAGTTAATTAATTTGATGGCATGTCAACGAGGAACAAATGAGTATTGGTATCGTCGTCATGGAGAACTGAAGTGTATGTTACGGAACTTAGGTACACCAACATGGTTTGTGACACTTCGCTGTGCAGAGTATGCATGGGAAGATTTGCTTGAATTTCTACGAGAAACAAATTCCAATATAAAGAATGTTGAAAAGAAGACACCTGGAGAACTGTGTTCTTTGGATCCTGTAAATGTGTGCAGATATTTTAATCATAGGTTTCAAGCTATGATGTCTTTCATCTGCAATAAAAAGAATCCACCTCTTGGAGAAGTTACCGATTTCTTTTGAAGAAAGGAGTACCAAGCGAGAGGTGCTCCTTATATACATATGCTATTGTGGATCAAGGATGCACCTAAATTTGGAACTGATTCAGATGAAATAGTATTGTCTTTCATTGAACAGTATGTGACATGTGAGATTCCAAGAGAAGGAGGAGATAGAAGCTTGAGACAGCAAGTTTTAAGTTTCCAAAGCCACCGTTGTGGAAAGTACTGCCGACGTAAAATACAAGTCTAAAGGAAAATTTTATACCAAGTGTCGGTTTGGATTTCCATGTCCAGTAATTTCTAAAGGAAGAGAAAATTCTTTTTTTTCTTCTGTAAGGCACACAACTCGCAAATCTCCAAAGAATACCTACAACTTGAAAAGAACAGAACTGTCAAAGTATATTAATGACTACAATCCAGTTATTTTAAAAATGTGGAATGCAAATATGGACATCCAGTATGTTGCAGACAACTCAATCGCTGTTGCACGCTACGTTACATCATATATAACGAAAAAATCAGAAAAAACCGAGATGAAACAAATGTGGGAAGAAATTGCACAAGAGAAAAGCCTTAGCAAAAAATTGTACAGCTTTGCTTTGAAAATGCTTTCCCACAGAGAAATTGGATCGTATGAATGTTCAGACCGCTTGTCCTCTTCAAGTTTATATTCAAAATCACGAGAGATCATTTGGATAAGTTTAGGTCTTGCCTGCTCACGAAATAGAGTGTTGAAATCATTAGAAGAAATTGAATACTTAGCAGCAAATGAACCAGACAGTACAGAAATTCTTAAAACTAATATGTTGGATACATACTATCCGAAAAGGAGTCGACATCTGGAACAGCTATGTCTGTATGAAGTACTTCAACATTACAGCTTCAAAAGAAATGTTAAACAGAATTTAAAACAAGGAAAATATGCAGTACTTGGATGTCATGGATATTTAGTAAAACACACAAAAGGTAACCTTATCAACCACAAGAAACTCAGGGGCCGATTCCGATCTTGGCCGGTAGTGCTCCGAATCGGATTCGGCTTAACCGGATCCGATTCGGAGCCCTATTTCCCGACCGATCCGTACGCGCGTCCGGACGAGCGAGTAAGATGCGAAATCGCCGACCGACTCGTCCGGGCGTCCCGACCGCTCCGATCCCGGCTCTAACCGCACCGACCGACTCGCACGGACACGACTCGCACCGCGCAATGGGAGACGTTCCCCGGCCGGTAAGTACGATGCGCGCCGCGAGCAGTCTGACCGAGCCGCGCACTCCGGCTCGAAAGAGCAGTCGGAGCCGCACTTTGGGGGTCCGCGTCGGACCCCCCTGTACGCCTAGCCGCGTGAGTCGCACACAGGGGGGACCCATGGGTCCCCCCTACCTGTGCGTGTACGGCGCGAATCGCTTCGCCGCGTACACACTGTAGGGGGCGCCCTTGTCCGCATCGCACCCATTGAGTCAATGGGAGCCCGCGTACGCGTTGTACGACAGGCTCCCATTGACTTCAATGGGAGTCCGACCGACTCGAGTCCGATGGCATACGTGCGCATCGTACTCGTTCGGTCGGGCTGCACGGGTCCGATTCCGGTCGGATATCTCTCCGGGTCCGGCTCGGTCGGAGAGATTTCCGGCCCGAATCGGAATCGGCCCCTCAGTTGTGAAACTCCAGACAAGAGAGAATTTTACTATTTAGCACTTCTCCAACTGTTCAAACCATGGCGTACTGAAAGTGAATTACTTGGAGATTTCGACTGCTACGAAGATTATTTTAATGCATGTAAAGATAGCATTGCATGTTCAATTTTCCCTACATATTTAAAAATATTGAATGATGAAGTTGAACAGGAAAAGACTATTACAGCTGAAGTTGCAAATGAAAGTTCTCAAGATAGTCAAAGTTCTGGTCCATGTAGTCAAGATCCACTTGGACAACCAATAGTGGAAAATGAAGCAGCGATTGCTATGTATGAAGTGGAAATTGCAATGCAACAAGCACAAGAGGAGAATATTACATTGGAAAAGTTAGAAGAACAAGTAAATATTGAACAGAAAGAAATATATGTACAAGTGAGAGAACAGATAGAACATGGGCATGAAAAAAAGAATGTGTATGTTCATCATTTAAACCTATTCTGATGTACATCAGTGGTCAAGCTGGAACAGGTAAAAGTTTTTTAATTAAAGTTTTGACCAGTTATCTTAAAAAACTACTGGTTCACATTTATCTTGTGTAGTAACCGCTCCAACTGGATTAGCTGCGCACAATGTTAAAGGAATTACTTTGCATAGATTACTAATGTTACCAGTTGAGCATGATAATAAATTAGAATATCAGAAGTTGTCTGGAGAAGCTTCTTATGAAGGGTCAAGAGTGCTGAAAAAGATGAAACTTTTAATTATTGATGAGGTGAGCATGGTCTCAAACTTAATGCTTGCTTTCGTGCATTTAAGAATGCAACAGGTATTAAAAACAGATTACGACGTTCTCTTTGGAGGAAAACATTTAATTGTATTTGGAGATCTGCTACAACTAACTCCTGTAAAAGGAGAACCAGTCTTTAAAACTCTTCTACATGAAGACACTAGGAAATCTTTGGGAAGTATTGGAAATGTGAATCTCTGGGTAAATTTTGAATATAAAGAACTCACTCAGAATATGCGACAAGCAAGTGATGAAGATTATGGAAATATTCTGAAAGATGTAAGAATTGGTGTTTTAAGCAAACATGGTAAACAAGCTTTACAAAGTCGTCTACTAAAGAACTTGTTTACAACTGAAAACACACCAGCAGGAGTACTGTACAAGAACATTGCAGAAAAAAGTCAATACTTTGCTTAATGCCTACACTGGAAGAGTGTTATACATTTAATCAAGAGCTTCTGAAATTGGAAAATCAAGAAATAGTTCACATTGAAGCTATTGATAAAATAGAGCATCAAGGAATAACAATTCTTCTTTTCAAATAAACTACAGACTAAATTGGATTCTTTGGAAAAGTCTGTATCAAAAACTGCTGGCTTAGAAAAAAATGTAGATGTATGTATAAACTGTCGGGTAATTTTGAGGCATAATTTGAATATAGAACAAGGTTTAGTGAATGGAGCAATAGGGAAAGTTGTTGAATTTGTAAAATATCAAAACAGAAATGCAATTGAATTCTTGAAAATTTAATTTGATCAGATTGCAGAGGTGAAACAAATTGGGCGTTGTGCTGTACTTTTTTTGCTGGTAAAAGACTTGTATGTTCGTAGAAAACAGTTTCCTTTATGTTTAGCATATGCAATAACCATTCATAAATGTCAAGGTTTAAGTGTAGATAATGCTTTAGTAAATGTTGGAAGAACTGTGTTTAAAGAGGGAATGGCATACGTTGCATTATCTCGAGTTAGAACATTGTCTGGTTTGTATTTAATTGATTTCGGTGAAAACAAGGTTAGTGCTGATGTAAATTGTGTAAGAGAATATAATCGTTTAAGAAGACTTTATGCACCAACTTTAGGTGAATATCCTATTTATGAAAAACGTGCTGTGTGTTCAAAACGCAAACATGTTGAATCAAGTGTGGTTGAAAAGCAGAAAAATTCAAAAGAAAAGATGCAAAGAAACAGAAACAAGTGATGATGTTGTGGGATTCCAATTAGAAAATGCTTCTGGTGTCAACTGCTATGGTAATGTTATTCTAAACGTTATATTTTATCTAGAAGATCTGTATGGTGAAATTATGGAAAGTCAGGAAAAAGATTATGTTCTGCACTTTATACTTTATTTGAACAATTGAGAACTGACAGAAGTAAGATCCATACTGCTTCTGGTATTCGACAACTCTTGGATACATGTGCTGGATGTTTAATGTTCAGTCCTAATATACAACAAGATGCACAAGAGTTTCTGATGGTTATGCTTGGAGTATTAGAAGATGAAGGAATCCAGATTGAGAGTTTATTTGGACTCAGTTACAAATGGGATCACAAATGTGAACAGTGTTCAATAACTTCTAGTACTATAGTTGACAGAGAACGATTTCTATATTTAACAATACCTGACTGCAAATCTGTACCTTTTCCGAAATTAGTAAAAGAAGCAAATCATGATATGAAATGTTCTCGTTGTCAATCAGAAATGTTATCTACATTATGCCTAGAAAGATATGGAAAATATGTAATTTTAATGCTACAACGCTGTAGACCAAATGGAAGAAAAGTGGAAACAAAAATAAAAAATGTTGTTGCTAGTCAAGTATCTATTTCTGGAAGAACATTCGCAACACTGGCTATTGTTTTCCATGCTGGAGCTATTACCACATGTGGACATTATACTGTATATTTAAAATGTAATAATGGTTGGAGTCACTGCAACGATACATACTTGGAAATAAAATCGAGATTGCCTTATGAATTACCCAACTCATACTTGATATTTCTTAAGCAAAAATTTTAGATACATTATTCGGCCTAGAGGGAAAATGGGAAGATGCTTTAAGGAATTTATACTGGATGATTTCGAAAAAAAATTCTACACATTATTTGGCCTTGGGGAAAAATGTGAACAGAAACTACAGAGTAAAGGTAAGATTTAAAAATTGGAAATAGTATTGAATGTGTTATTTGTGTTGATTTGGTATTGTGGTTGCAAGAATTAGTCATTTGTTTTTTTTAACAATCTAGTTGATTGTTTTTTTTCCCCAGCTGTTTATGATGATACTACACTGACATCACTGTGAATAGTGAAGTTAAGTAGAATCTGAAAACAGCAGAAAAAGGGACAAAAATATGTTTTCAAAATGTTAAATTATGTTGTATTATTTGATAAGTAACACTGTAATTTCTGAAATATATTACATTACACACCAGTTTTACAGTTTATTTTATTTTCTGTAGTGGAAAAGTTTAAAAAACAGTACTAATGACAAATAGCAGAATAGTAGTTTAATATTTAAAAACCCTTAGAAATTCACTGAAAAAACCATAGGTTTTACAGACGTTATAGTTAGAAATTAGCATTTAAAAAACCTTAGAAATTCACTGAAAAAACCATAGGTTTTACAGACGTTATAGTTAGAAATTAGCATTTAAAAAACCTTAGAAATTCACTGAAAAAACCATAGGTTTTACAGACGTTATAGTTAGTTGGACATTTCACTCATACAAAACCATAGAAATTCCACCGTTATAGTTAGTTCAGCTAACTATAACTCGCGCCCCCGCAATGCACTGCTGATGACGTCACATATTACATCATTCATGACATGGTCAGTGACATCACTGATGACATCTCAAATGACATCACTGATGACATCATCCACGTGAAAATCTGATGCACCTCCTCACACCTGAATATAACCTTTGATACACCCACTCTAAAATACAGACTACCAATTTCGAAAAAATAGACACCTCAATGCCAGTTACTAAATACGCACTGACTGGTTCCTAGGTCTACACACACATCCACTCATTCACCCATACAGTCACTCATACATGTAGTCACACATCAATACAACACTATCATATGCACTCATACACCTATACAGACACTCGCACACTGCCACATATCCAGAGTTACTCAGACAGCAAGTCAGTCATGCAAAGAATCAATCATACTTCCATTTACTAACCTATACAGTTATACAGACACCAGCTCACTTATTCATACAGATACTAACACATAATTACTCTGTTATAGAATCACTGATACAAATACACACTCATCCATGCAGCGACTCACAATTACTGACTCTCACATATAGTTATTTATATACACCATCACTCACATATACTGCCTTTTACATATGTAGTTAATTGCACATGTACCACTGAAACATCCATTCACTCACCAACACACACTCACCCACCAGTGGTGGCTGGTGACATTTGAAAGTGGTGGGGCGTAAAATTATTGGCATACTGCACCGCAGCGAGCGAGTGTATCGAGCGAGCCCGAACAACTTAAGTGGGTTCGGGGGGGTTCTCCCCCCGAGAAAATTTTGAAAAAAGAGTGGACAAATGGTGCATTTTCAAGCAAATTTGAGAAAGCAGGAAGGTTAATAAAGCAATTGTGAAAGTGCAGTTATTACATTAATAAAGAGATGTCATATAACATAGGTAGCTGCTTATTCAAGCTTTCTTTCACCCCATAGTCCAACAGGGTCTTGATACAAGACAGATAAGAGAAAAAGCAGTGTGGTCCTCGACCAGGAAGACACTCATATTTCGTTGGTAAGAAGTCAAAGGATTGGTCAAATTGAAAACCTGAAATGCAATATGCAATCAAACAATTTGCAAGTACATCTCATCTATGTTCAACAAGCCATGTTTTACCCATGATTGGAATTGTGAATCACCAAATAAACTGAGCCACTGCAATCAAAAGCAGAGGGCCTCCTCAAAAAGTATGCCCTTAAGAGAGTTCTCTCATCTCATGTACTCTCTATATTTTCTCTGGAAGTTGAAAACTCATCACTGCACAAACCTGAACCCTTCTGCATATTCCAACACCAGAACTCATTCTTGGCCATTTAGTTTGGAGCCATTCATACCAGGAATACAGAAAATACCTTTAAATAGAGTAGAAGGTTTATGAATACAAGCACTTAGCAATTATACATATACTATGAATGAGAGCCAAAGGAAACAAAAAGGAATAAAGAAGGGAGCAACACTCAAAAACAACTCATGCTCCGGAACGCCATAAAATTCTCTATGTGGCAAGTTCATCACCTATAGCAGAACACAGTACATTTAATGTCTCCTCAGTTTAGCATATTAAACAATAGCAAGTGGTAATTCTTGTGATATAGTGCTGGTAAACAAATATAATTGTCCACACCAATCACATGGCTGTAAAACTTTCTTCTATTTATTAAATCTTAATCACGCAACTGAATCAAATGGGTCACACACTCTGCAGAGGCCCTACTTTACTTGCAGTCTTCCTTCTCTTTTCCTCCTGAACTGCACTTAACTTTTTATGAGCATTCACATGACACATAGCACTGTCAATACAGAAACCTCATTCACCAGGTTAGTATTTTTTATCTGGCTGTAAAATAAATAACATATTTCTCCTGTGACTGTTGAATAGGAGTGGGTGGAATTCCTGGACGAATTTCATAACAGAAGAAACCTGCAGGTTTGTTTTGCCTGTGGAGAGGAATCGTGTTGCTACATGAGCATAAAGAGAATTATGCCCAACGTTGTTTTAGGAGCACGGTGAGGGGCAAGGAAACTCAACTATCTCAATATTAATAGCTTTAAGGTAAATGCATTGCCCGAACCCTTGACAGCACTGTTGAAAGCTACTTCCTTAGCAGGGAAACCTAGACCTTCCTGCAGATTCCACCTGGTGCTCTAGCAGATAGACACCACACACAGACTCCCTGCTGGAAAACCAGCTTCCATAGACTGCCTGGAACAGGCAGTGGCATTAACAAGGACATTACCATTGAGGTCATTACATTGCCCGGCCCACAACAATGCTGGACACAGCACATGTATTCTTCATTTTGTGCATTCCTCGCTCCCTGGACAAGACAAGCATATGCAATCTGCCTTTGTTACAACCTGTGAGGGTAAATGCAAAACTCTGGGGAAACGGGCAGAACAGTAAGACGTTTCGCATCCTTCCAAGAGTTTAAAAAAAACCCTACTCATTCATTTTAGACATAAATGTATGACCAGAGGACTCCTATTGTGCCAGCTGCTTTTTCCTTCACATTCATCCTGCATCACCCTGTCAGTCATTCTATTATTTTGAGACGCTCCAGGCAAACGAGAGGATAACTCTGTTACCTCAATGCTTCTAACCCCCCCCACAAACCCCCGTGAGCCGCGTCTGCTATACTGTCTCGATTATTTACCACTGTCTGTCGCACTGCACTACACCAACGAAGAAGTGCTACTAAAAGATGTGAACAACATGCAAATCAGAAGGTTCAACTCCCAGCGCGAGCGACTTAATCGTTCACCCTTTGAGAGTGAAAAACAAGTAACATTGCGTTTGGTAATAATAACGTGTTATTGGAGTAGTACTAAACAGAAAAACTGCGGTACCAGGCGCCATTTAGAACCACAAGATAATATTTAAAACGTGCTCTTGGGCGAAGTTAAATGCGTTGTGATATCGGTAGTTTGTAAATAGCAGGTGTTCAACTTACTGCGAACTCACCGTGGAAGTGCATTACAAAAGTATGAGAACTGTGATCCTGAGAGCAATGGGGTGGGGGTCAGGGACTGTGGGGGCAGAGACAAAGGCGTGGCCAAAAGGAACAAATATTCTTTCATTATTTCGTTGGCATTTCACTTTAATGTATACGCATATAAAATAACACACATTAATCAAAAAAATAAATGCAATTTAAATTGATTAGTGGGGAATTACACACAGCATAAGATAGGCTGCCGCAAAATGCGCAAAAAGATTCACATCTAAGGCAAGGAAAAAAGTGCTTTTAAAATATAGCTCTTATATAATGGCATTATATATATATAGCTCGCGGGGGCTTGCGGGGGTTGTGCCGGGCCCAGTGCTGGCCCGGTGACCTTCCCTTGTAAAATTAATTAAAGCTGTTCTTTCACAAAAGTCGGGAGAACTAAACAAAATCCCAGGGGGTCTCTTTAATTCGGAGCTCGAGGTGTGTGTGTGTGTGTGGGGGGGTCCATGCCTACATGCAGTAGCAAATGCAGTCACACAGGGGCGTCAATTCTACGCTCATGGTTGGGCGCAGAATTATTCCCGTTCACGAAAATAGCTTTTACAGTGGTCCAGGGAATTATAGGTCAATTAGCCTGGGGTTACGCATCCCTCGCGTTTAAGAGGAGACGGGGCCAGCTCAGCACAGTCCCCCACCCAAGGGAGCGCCGATCCCTCGACTCGAGTCACACATTTGTAATCCCCAAAACTCCCATCAGTGGACAAACCTCGCGCGTCTAAGACGGACAAAGTATTGATCCATAAAACAACCTACTACACGCTTCCACCGCGAGGGTGGGTAACTGGGGGCCAGGGGAGAGTACAGGCAGTGGCCAGGCCGCCCCCGAAAAACGAATTCTTTTTTTCAGAAGTGCACTCTATAAACTTTGACATATTTTATGCGTGTATAGTTCCGCGCGGTTCAAGCGCTTGCCCTCTCCCACGCATCCCCCCCCAACAAATCCCACAGTGAATGTACATTTCTAAGTGTAGTGCAATATATAGTAGACCTTGAATCCTGTCTCGAGCGCCAAGAGGCCCGTTCTGTGGTGTACGCATAGCACCCCCTAACTAGCAGGGACTGTGCTCACGCAGAAATAGAGGCACAGACGGACATATGCCCACTTAATGGCCAGCCACATTTCTACGGATTAACAAGAGCTCAGATTCAGAAGGCGCTACTACTAGAGCATGCAAACGGCAGTAAAGCGCTATACCAATGCTCTTAACACAACAATCAGTCCAGCTTGATCTACCAGCGCCCTTTATTTAAAAACACAAAACACAGAAAAAAACATTTTCGGCTTGGAAAACGTCTAAAAAATGGAAATTACCTCAAGAGTCCGGTCCTCCCTCTCAGTGGCTACGAAGGGGGGTGGGTAGCCGCAGCAAGGTTCGTCCCACGCTGACCCGGAGTGAGATGGCCGTTGAGGTGAGATGTGTGCAGAAGGTGTCCTCACTCATTAGGCAGAGGGAGAGGCCTGCGCCTCTGGGCTCCTAAGAAGTTTGGAAGGTGCAGCCTGGAGATGCCTACAGCAAGGCTCCTACCAAGCTGGGAAGGAAAGGGCGGTGGCGGTGCAGCAGGACTCTCCACCAACACCCCCAAGAGGGAAGCGCCAGTTTAAGGCCCCTACACCTGAGAAATAGATGTCTGCAGCAGTGCTCCTCGCCTGTCTAGGGTAAGAGAGATGCCTGCAGCCAGCACGGCGTCTCACCCCTTGGGAAGGAGGGAGATGCTTACAGGAGGAGTGCCACACGTGGGACAGGAGTAAGACTCCGACTCCGTTTGGCCCTGCCTACAGCCCCTCTCAGCCAATCCTGGCGCTGCTGGCAGTGCCAGGATTGGCTTAGGGCACGGTTACCTCTCACCCGCCTGCCCATTAGGAGACCGAGGTTTGAGCCTTTGCTCAACCCTCGCTCTCCTAATGGGCATGCGCAAGCCGTGCACACACAAGTGCGCATGACTGGGCACGGCGCGAAAATTCGGTGCCCTTCCCCACTCATGCGCACTTGTGCTGCAGTGCTGCCTGCTGCCCCTGGTCCCTCTGACAATCATGTCAGTCAACATGACGCAGGACCGCCCACCCCCTTCAGACTCTGAAGGGGGTGGGCGGTCCGACGTCATGCTGACTGACATGATTGTCAGTTCTCCCTCAGCTCTTTGAACTTAAGTAAACTGATTGTTTACTTAGGTTCAAAGACGGCGGGGGAGCTGCGGGCGGGGGGGCTATGCCCCAACGCCCCAATGGACGCACCGCCCCTGTCACCCACCCATACAGCTGTTTCCACATGCACTCTTGAAGCCATACGCCCAGTGAATCAACCACTCACACATCTATGCACAGACACACAGACACACACACACACACACACACACTCACACTCACACTCACTCTCACTCTCACTCAATAAGTCATATAGACACTCATGCAGCTACTCACCAACCCATGCAGCAGCTTACACAACAACAGACAGACTGATACAGACTTTCACACAGTTTAGTCACTAACCTATGCATTCAGTAAGACACATTTAATCACTCACTTATACAGTCAGTCACGTACCTAGTAAATCCTCCATACAGACACTTATACAACCACTCATTCTTCAATACAGCTTGGCATATATATAAAACAAATTTAAATTTTACAGAAACACAGTCACTGGATGATGTTATCACTGATGTCATTTGAGATGTCATTTGAGATGTCATCAGTGGTGTCATCAGTGATGTCACTGACCATGTCATGAATGATGTAATATGTGACGTCATCAGCAGTGGATTGCGGGGGCGCGAGTTATAGTTAGCTGAACTAACTATAACGGTGGAATTTCTATGGTTTTGTATGAGTGAAATGTCCAACTAACTATAACGTCCCTGAAACCTATGGTTTTTTCAGTGAATTTCAAAGGTTTTTTAAATGCTAATTTCTAACTATAACATCTGTAAAACCTATGGTTTTTTTCAGTGAATTTCTAAGGTTTTTTTAAATGCTAATTTCTAACTATAACGTCTGTAAAACCTATGTTTTTTTCAGTGAATATATATATATATATATATATACATACATATACATATACATACACATACACACTACTGGCAGTCATAGTTAGCACCATGTTTCCATAGGAAAAGCGTTTTTTGTTTTGCTAACAACTTTGGGGGCGTTTGACGAGTCTTAATAAATTTTTCAAAGCTAGTTTGCCACTCACTTCAGCTGCAGATTGGAAAATTTCATGGTGATTCGTCAAATGAGGGCCGAGAAAAAGGGGCAGTCCCATAACGCATTTCCCCATACAGATTTTGAACACTAGTACAGGCCGAACTGCTGAAGGGAATAACACCAAATTTGGCAGAAAGCTAGATCTTATGATATTTGCAAACTTATGTCACACTTCCCTCATCTCCCCCCGCATTCACCCCCACAGACACCTTGCTTTTGTGTGCTGTATTGTCCCCAGCCCCTCCTGCATCCTTACCTGGCATCAAGGTCGGCCTCCTCCTTGGATCCAGCTGCCCAGCCAGTTGTGAATGGGCTCCACCAGCCGATTCCTTTCAACATGTTCTGTGCCCACCGTGTCGCTCCTGCAACGAACTAGGAACAACTGCATTATGTGAAAACCCCCCCAGTGCTGCTAGCCCACCACCTGTTTTTGTCCTCTTATACCTCCTCATCCACCACCTCCCCTTCATCTAGACTCGTTTCATCGTAGTCCAACTGTTCCTCACCTACATCCAACCTCCCCATGAGCACCATGCCTTGCGCTTCAAACCTGTCGTCCACCTTCGTTTCCAGACTGACATTATCTGAAGGAGGCCAGGGTGCTGTGTTACGCCCTCCTGTCCCCTCCACTGCTGCCGCTTGGCGCTGCTGCCCACCGTCCAAGGGGCTGCATTGGCCTGTCCCAGTTGTTGCACTACAAAGGCCACCCCAGACCTTCACCTGGCAGTGTTGTAGCCATCCCATGTTGCTATCCGTCCGGCAGCCCGAGACCCTGATATCTCTTTCCCTTTGGGGTCTGTGAGCTGCAAAAGATTCTCCGGAGTCCACAGTCTGCTTTGTCTCTGCTTCTGAAATAGAAAAGGCAGGTCTGGCGTGCTGTCGTTAGGGTCCCTAACTCCCTGCTCTTCACCCTGTTCTGGCACCCAACGCCAACTCCCCCAATGAAGTGCCTCCCAACTACACCCTCTGCCTTGCGCGCCGTCTCGCACTTGCCTCCTAAAAAACGCCTCTGTCTCCCCTCCTGCCGAGTGGCCCCCCCTCTGCTCGCTGGTGTCACCTCCTTTCCTATACTGCACCACGTGTATATCCAGACCAGGGGCCTCACCTCAAAACTCTGTCCTTCCCCCTCTCCCAGCCCCCCTCCCTATCCCCAGTTCGTTCTTGTCACTCCACTTCATTGCTGCCACTACCAATGCCGAAGCTGGGCCCTCAGTATATTGCTGGACCCCTCCAACAGGCGTCTCTGCAACCCCTTCTCCCTGTTGCATACTGGACCCAGTTGGGTTCTGATGCATCCACCCCCCCACTCCCTCATCCCAAAAGTATTTTAGCGCTCTGGGACCATCTCTAACCACCCCCCTGTTGAAAAAGTCATTGGGACCCACTGCACTGCCTCCCCGCCTCCACCTGCCCCCTTTTTTCCCCCCTCCCCCTATCTCCTCACACCCACTCCGTTTGCTGCAGGGGGTGACCATGCTGCTGCCAGGCTCTATTCCCCCCTCACTGCCGCCCTGTGGCAGACAGCCCATGTTGTTTTTTCTTGCCCCCCCCACCCCCCACCCTTCATGCCGGTAAACTCCTGATCCCCCCCCTCCCTCCCACTCCATCTGCTCCTTACAGAAGCCAGACGACACCTCCTGGGCTGCCACATCAGTTTCCCCCAGTGCGCCTTCTCTCGGCCTGCCAGCTGAACCTAGGCCCCGCCCACAAATTCCACCATGGGACGATGCACTGGGCCCTTACCAGTGCGCGAACCACGCGTACCTCTCGGGCCACTCTCTTGCCTGCAAAGCAGCCCCGTAAGATGACCTGCTGCCTCCCCTCTTCAAGCCGGCCGCTAGCTTGACTCCAGTGGCATGGAGAGCACGGCACCAGATCTCTTGACTGGGGTGAATGTTTTGATTTGTTCTGCATTCTGTCCATCATTTGTGTGTCTTTTGCGCCCTAAGTGCACCCGGTATGCCCAAACGTGGGTCCTGGACTCACTGTCCCACTGGATTCAAGCTAGCCTGGCTGATGAGGGATGAAACCTCGAAACCGGTCCCAGGATTCTTGTTTCTGGTGCAGAGAGGACCTGGCTTGGCAGGTCGGGCTGGACTGTTCCAACGAGGAGCAGGGTCAAGACTGATTTGCATATGGCTAGGTCTAAACTGGGGTGGCATGGTGTGCAAAAGTGGCATGGAGAGCACGGCACCAGATCTCTTGACTGGGGTGAATGTTTTGATTTCTTCTGCATTCTGTCCATCATTTGTGTGTCTTTTGCTTTCGCGCCCTAAGTGCACCCGGTATGCCCAAACGTGGGTCCTGGACTCACTGTCCCACTGGATTCAAGCTAGGGATGAAACCTCGAAACCGGTCCCAGGATTCTTGTTTCTGGTGCAGAGAGGACCTGGCTTGGCAGGTCGGGCTGGACTGTTCCCACAAGGAGCAGGGTCAAGACTGATTTGCATATGGCTGGGTCTAAACTGGGGTGGCATGGTGTGCAAAAGAATGATGGATTTAACCCAGATCTCTTGACTGGGGGTGAATGTTTTGATTTTCTGCATTCCGTCCATCATTTGTGTGTCTCGCCCTAAGTGAACCCCAAACCGGTGCCAGGATGCTTGTTTCTGGTCCAGGGAGGACCTAGCTTGGCAGGTTGGGCTGGACTGTTCCCACAAGGAGCAGGGTCAAGACTGATTTGCATATGGCTGGGTCTAAACTGGGGTGGCATGGTGAGCAAAAGAACGATGTATTTAACCCAGATCTCTTGAATGAGGGTGAATGTTTTGATTTGTTCTGCATTCCGTCCATTTGTGTTTCTTCTGCATGTATAATATGGACATGAAGCCCATCATAGCCTAGCCCAAAGAAGCCTCAACTGCACCATTGTCCCAAACTCCCCATAGGGAGGGGGGGGGGGTGCTCAGCTCCCTATGGTCAGCTGTCCCCCAAAGCCCATTAGCCCATTCTTGGTGTGGGACTCCAAGTCCCAGCAATCAAGGAGCTGGTGGCTAAAAAGGACCTGATTTTTGTCTGAACTTGTTACACGTCATGTAGTCACTAAGAGGCTATGCAGTTCTTTAAATGGAAATATACAAGTGCTGGTACTCACTAACAACAGTACCTATTTGCTCTTGAGAAGTGCAGGTACATTCCCATTAAATGAACTGCGCCCATGCTGAGAAGTGCAGGTACTCTCCCTTTCAAATTAAAGAAGTGCCGGTACTCAGTACCTGCCCATTTAAGGTACTGAGGTTATGAATTTCATATGCAGTTTGTAACAGAAGTGAATCGTGCATGTTTCCCCTACCACTCAGACATGGCCGTCGTGTTTTCTGTGTTCCGGGGGGTGTGGTGGGGGTGTGCGCAGTTGGCTCAACCTCCCTGTCACTCCCTCCACCTGGCACGTCCTCCTCCCGAAACAGCAGAGCCATGAACTGCTCCCAGCTGCTACGAAGGGGGCTCGCGGGAGCGGCCGTGGCCCCGAGCCGGCCTGGCAGCGCCATGGCACAGCTTCGGCAGGTGCTGGGGAGCGAACTGGAGGCCATCCGCGGCGCGGGCACGTGGAAGGGCGAGCGGGTCATCACCTCCAAGCAGGGGGCAAGGATCCGCGTGGACGGACGGCAGGGAGGTGAGCGAGTGCTTGGTGGTACTTTCTCCCGGGGTGGGCACCCCGTATCCTATGCTGCTCTTTAGTTTAACAACCTAATGCATGCTGGGATTTCTAGTGTTCACTTTGTGTACACCAAAGTACAAGATCACACTAGTTGGAGAAGTACAGTACTGGAAGCGTGATGGCTTTCCTTTGGTAACTTGGGTAGAAGTGGTAATCAGAGTGGTGCCTTGGGAGTGTGTACGTGACTGCATGAGGGAGCTGATTTCTGTATGGGATAGTGAGTGAGTGTGTGTTAGTCTCAACGAGAGGGAGTGCTTTTGGGAGAGTGTCCTGCCTCGGTGACTGGACCGCTGGGCGAGGTAGTCTGCTTGTGGGTATGCGGGGATTTAATGTTTACCTCGGCTAGGAGAGTTGGATGCTTTATCGGTTCTAGCTTTCAAGATCCCATCGCTGTGCATTCTGGTACTTGTGAACCGGATTGGATCAGCTGCTAAAAATCGATGTGGACATCCAGATCTCTCTGGAGCGAGGTGGATCGAGCATGTAATCGTCAGCATGAGAGGAGCGATGACGTTGATGGTGGTGGGAGGGCCGGAGCTAGACTGGATTTTTATTTTGTTTCTGGCTGTGTGAGTGGGAACCAGGGGTGGCCAGTACTGTCAGTAGCAGCGGCTACTTTGCTGGCTGCGGGTACACAGGATTCTCACGTTTCCTAGGTCCACGAGTGATTAGGTAATCCAGAACACGTTTTTGATTTGCGTTCCTGTATTTATCCCGTTTACCTCATAAAACCGGGAATTCAAGTTCTAAATTGCACAGTAAAAACATTGGCCTAGATTACACACTCGTGCGTGGATATGGGGAATCTTGAAAGCTTTGTGGTGGTTGCTGACACTGTGGAGCCGGAGGGGCTGGGGCCGCAGGTTCTCCGAGCTCTAGTAGTATGCTGGAGCCGGAGGAGAAGAGGCGGCCAGGGGTGGGTACTGTTGGAGGATGAGCCGTCTTCAAGTGTCCATAGCTCTGGTGGCACACGCTGCTGTGGTGCCGGAAGGGCTGGGGAGGATGCAGGTTCCCAAAGCTTTAGTGTACCAGATGTGTTGGGACCGGGGCTGCTGATGTGCGCCGCCCTGCAGAGGACCCTCTACGTTTTGTTAAGGGCGTCTCACTCTTCACTCACTGAGTCCGACTGTTTTCCCCCCCTCACAGAAATCCTGAACTTCTGCGCCAACAACTACCTGGGCCTCAGCAGCCACCCAGCGGTGGTGGAGAGCAGCCGGCGCGCGCTTGAGGGCTGGGGAGCCGGCCTCAGTTCTGTGCGATTCATCTGCGGCACCCAGGTAGGGGGGCTCCACGTCCACTCCCCTCCGTCTCCCACGCCACCTCATCCCATTCCTTCTCTGCTTCTTGCTTTCACACCCTCATTGGTTAACCCTCTTCCCTCATTCTCCCTTCGCATGCTTTTATCCAGCGCTCTCGCCCGACGCGTCCCACCTCAGTCCTCTTTCTTACTCTTCTCCCTTCCATCTTACTCCCTATCACCTGTCTAGCACACTTCTCTACCACACACGCCCATCTCCTTCACTTTCTTCTCTTACGTAATTTCTTCTCACCCTTTTATATCCTTTCCTATTTTCTTATCCTTCACTCTTCTGTCTTTCACTCTCACCATTTCTGAATCCTTTGTTCATCCCTTCCTTCATCGCCTCTCACAATGCTTCCTCCGTCGTACTTCGTTCTCGCTCTCTAGTCCTCCTTGCCCCCCCTCTTCTCTTTCAATCACGCTGCTCTCACTCACCCTTCTCTGTTCACTCCGGTCTGCAGTATAATGAACCGGTAGTAGCTCCTAGGTTTGGTGTAGGGGGCTCCTTCTACCCGAGCTCTGGTTTCTCCACTGACCTTTTAAAGCAAGCGCGCCCCTAGTATACAAGACACGTCTTGTGACATACCAGGACACTGATTTGCACAGACAATGGCTCGCAGAGGGAGCTTTTCAGCTCAAACTAGTCGTCTCCTTTAATTTTGTGACTTTTTTCTTTCTTTAACATGAAGGGCTCGCTATCGTAAAAAGTTACTTGAGAGTCTAGTAAACTATATTTCACTATAAAATCATAATTTAATTTCATGAATTTCATCATACACTTCAAAATGGAACGGTCTCCAGCCCCTTAACTAGCACAGGGTTTCAGTAGTTAATTTTAGGAGCATGGTCTCTCTGCTCCTACTAAAGGGCCTAGGCCACAATGCTCACTTTTGAATGTGACCCATCTTCGAAGGGTCACAAATATATTGCTTGTTTGCACACTGGCCTCGAGGTGCTGTTGCAGCAAATGCCGCTATCCTTCGGTGACAGAATCTGCCCCCACACCTGACCCTTAGTTCCTAGACTTGTCCTTCACACCAGTCTAAAGGGTAGGGGGTAGCTCTGGGTCCCCAAGATTCAGGAGAGATTTGAAAAGCCACCTTCGAAGGGGACAACTCAAGCAGGCAGCTCTGTGCAGGACCCTTGAAGGATGGTTCACAGTGTTGGTTTATAGACCTCTGCCCAGGAGGCGTAGAGGGCTGGCATACTTATCAGAAGTATAAGGAAATGTATTGCTTCAGTCACTGCCCTTAATCAGCAGTGGTTGCAGTACTTAAAAAATCAGAACAGAAGGGTGTAGCCTCTCCAAAATATACGGAGATGAGAGAAAAAAGCAATATGAATTTGAACATTAGACGGTGATAAACAAGGGTAGATTGACCCTGCGAATGAAAAAAGTAGTTACCACTTTCTCTCCCCATCCTGCCTGCCCTATGAACATAGATCACCCCTCTCCTCACCCGACATAAGCCTCTTCCCGCCCTGCCTCTCATTTTCATAGGGCCCACTTCCAACTTCCCTTGTCTAACAAAGCTCTCAAGTTTCCCTGGTCCATGCGTCAGTAGCTAATCCTGTCTAAGATTGTGCATTGCATTATGGGACCAATATTCCTGATCATGTAACCAAATGAACAGAACTACACATCCCCGAATACCCCCCCCCCCCAAAAAAAAGACCTGGACTGGATGATGTACCTGTGCATGGACTTGGGGAAATTGAGCCCTGAATTGACCCTTGGGTACCTCATCTGTCCTACATTGACACACCCCCTCTTTGTTGCAGGATATCCACAAGTCCCTGGAAGAGAAGATCTCCCGCTTCCACGCCCGGGAAGACGCCATCTTGTACATCAGCTGCTTCGACGCCAACGCTGGCATCTTTGAGGTAGGCTACCCGGATAATTCCAGATACAATAACGCTCTCAAAATGAACCCTACCAACATTTGTGAGTTTGGGGGTGAGAAGGGTACAGGAGAAGCAGAGGTTAGCAGAGAAACCTTATCCTGACCAGAGTGAATTTCAAGCTATGGTTATCAGGGACACCTGTCTTGGGTCTACCCATTCGGCTTGGATGATGAACTTCAGACAAAAGGCTGGGGCATCCTGGACTGATGCAAATCCCAAAACGGTGTGGGTTGTTCCACATGGAGACAATTCCTGAATGAGACTCTGCCCACCTTTTGTGCCTGAAGCTGAACACAGAAATAAACTGCTCTCTGGGAATCATCTTAATACATGAAATTAGGTTCTTTCCCCACCCTTACTTAGAACCACATGGTTTCTTCCTGAGGAGAGTTGTTGGGTAAGAGGCAGTGCTTAATTTGTAAAATAAGTGCCAGGGCTATCCTGAGATCACGGCAGCTTATGCCAACCATTGCCCTGTCGGCATTGGCAAGGACTGTAGCAACGCAACTGCTAATCATCCTGCTTCCACAAGGGTGACCATGCCGACTATTCCAGCTCCCCAAAGCTATCAAAATGGTTTGGGTGGCAGGTATAGGGTCACTTTAATGCATATTGAATGAATAAATAACATTTGTTGTGCTCATATCTAAATTAAACAAACAGCGTCACCATTTGGCAGACTGTCAACAGTGCTGGTGTTCACATTTTAGTGCCAGTGCCGGGCACCGGAAACCACCGGCTCAAATTAAGCACTGGAGAGGATAGCATTCATGTTGAGCATTCGCGATGTGAAGAAATGTAAAGATTCATCTGTAGGGTTTCGTGCTGAACAAATATTTAAACAGGAGTTGGATCCCCTCCTGTCTGTTGGACACTTGGAGGGTCACCTCTCCTTGCATCCATTAATGAGAGAGGTCCCCTTTTTTCAGGAAATTGACAAACACTGGCAAAGCCAATAGGTTTAAATTTGACTCACGTCCTAACTCCACGACACCAAAATAGCAGGCCTGTCTGAGAACCAGAAGAGTCTGTCACCTCCCGCTGTGAATCGACCGGATCCTAGGAATCAATCAATCCGGTCTCTGCCCATGACACAGTAAGGAGGTGGCCGCAGTAACCGCATGGGTGGATTACTAAAAATAGCAGACCAGGGATCCTTTAGCACGCACATCCTCCTGAATCTACACACATCCTGGCCCCTGATTGGCAGCGAAGGGACCTCCTCTGAAATGGATCCCCCATGTAGCTCAAGTCCTTCCTGTGTGATATCAGCCAAAGGGTGTACTGTGTATCATCCTGGCTAGTCACCTGTAAGCTCCCTCAATGGTCCCCACTTTCACCCTTGCTTTTCAGCTTTTATATTCCACTTCACATGGAGCTTCTCCGCTCCCACCGTACCCCGTGTCTAGAGGGAGGGGGAGGGATGTAGGGAGGGAGAGAGAGAGGAAGACCTGTTAGCCTTGTTCAAAGACCTTGAGGCCATTCATATCAGAATGAGGCCGACGGCTTAAAACTAAACCGGTCAAAAGCCACTTTCATTGCAGGAAAGGCGGGACACGTGGGCATCGTGTGGGATGTAGACCGCAGCCATGACTCATTTTGAAGGAAAGGCAGCACTGTTCATCTGAAACCCCTCCAAAAGATACCGCCTTCCATGACAACCGAGCAGCATCCCACGGTACTTGCTACCACCTTCCGCAATAAACCTCTTGACTGAATAAAGCCCTTTAGTTTAGAGTCGACTAGCTGCATATCAGCTCAAGGCTACGAAAAGCTGCATGCTCTGCCATGGCCCACTTTACGAGTGTAAAAACGCAAACCAATAGTAACCCTACTACAAAGCTACCCCATGGCCACCAGACTCTCTTATGACGCTGTGCCTTTCCAACAAGTGCCAGGAAGGATCTGTGCGCAAATAACTCTCAAGACAAAATTGACCTCATCGCACCCGTCCACTATTCCGGAAGTAAGTTAGTGGTCGGTTCTAAAACCAGATGCAGGAACAGGGGCCGCACATGGTTTACAGTAACAGCGCCCCGCCTCTGGGACAGCTTCCTCTTGTGAAAACACGTTTCCACACAAAGCACGCTCGACCCGTGACCTGCCTCATTGTTAGGGAGACCAGAAATTGAGAAGCAAAAACACTTTAGACACAAAAGTAGGACTAAAGTCTTTCTTAATGTTACTTTTCTGTCTGGTCTGTACCGGTTTTTGCATACCCATGTAAATATAAGTGTGCGCAAATATATATATATATATATATATATATATATATATATATATATATATATATTTTATTTTTTAACACGTATTTACAAGGCTTGATTATTTAAAAGCTGTGCTAGGACCTCCATCCTGAGACCTCCCCCCTACTCTGTCTTTCTTCTGCTGCGAGCAGGCAGCTGGCCGCCCCCCATGCTTCTTGAAAGAAACAGATAATTAATCAAATCACCTTAGAGGCGTCTCTTGAAGGGAGTGTAAAAGTTTAATTACTGCTTTGCAGGGTGACTTTATCTTTGTCCTAAAAACCAGGACAGTTCTTGAAAATTAGGAAAAGAGTCAGGAGACCGGGACAGTCCTCTAAAACCGGCACTATGCGGCGAAATCCGGGACGTCTGGTCACCCTACTCATTGTGAAAATGCTGTCGCCGCCCTACACACAGACTCAAGGAAACGCGAATCCTCCGTGTCGGTCTCCGCACTGCCTGCAGGACTCTGTATTTCATCACTCTGGACTCTTTCCCCCCCCACCCGCCCCCCCCAGGGCTGACAATTGAAAATGCTTCGTTCGCTTTGTCAAGGCCAACGGGGAATCACTGTAACCACAACTTCTTCACTGCCTGATCATGTAAATGCCTTGGTAAGAGGGTTTACTGTAATCAAGACTTCTACCCCTGGTTGCGTAATGCCATCTCGGGTACCTCTGCCAGAAGCGCCATGAAGCAATTGTGAATTCTGCAGTGTGTGCTATTGAAAGAAGTAAACATGACTACAAGCGAGTGAAAAGCATAGTGCCAATATTGGCAACTCACCCAACCTGCAAAACATAGCAATCTCATAAATAAACACACAAGACACAGTGATTGTTGGAGAAAACATTGCTGCAGGTTTATTTCATACAAGAAATATGCCAACATGGTGGGTCAACTTACGGGCTATCCAAGGGCAGGCAGCAGTGACTCCTCTAAGCTGCCCTGCCCACCTGATGAGCCAACTGCACCGTGGCCAAACCAATCGGTGCTAACCATTTTGGGGACTCTCCCCCTTATATACCGTGGACCACCAGTCCACCCTTTTACTCACGCCCTTTTAGGGGCGGAGCGTGTCCACGCAAGCCCCCGGTTGCTCAGGTTTACAACCGCCCAAAGGACTAGCAGGGGCCCGTCGTTCCTCCAGGGTCCTGCCGTAAGGACTCCTGGGGTTGTTTGGCATTTGCACCCTTCTTGTGCTCCTGAAGAGGGTACCCCTATGTACCATTCAGCCTCTGGATCGCCCTGTAACTCCGCCATAGCTCTGGGTGTGGCACCCGTCACACCCAGGGCCCCCCACCAAGGCAGGCAACTTTCTTACTTACACCCTGCTGACTCTAGGGCGTTGCCCAGGTCCGTGCCCACTTTAGACAGGTGGACCCCATCCTCATCGAAACACCCCATGGTCTTGGCATGTAAGAGTCCATGTCTGATAAAGCCAAAACCCCTCTGATCCGTGAATTTGCGCATGGCGCTGTTTACTCTCCTGCGAGAAATTTCAATGGCCTCTCCTGACCTGGCCCCGTGCCAGACAAATCGTGGAGTGATCTCGGACCACCATAACTCACATCGGCCTATCAGATTACTTGTCTCACTCATTGTGGCTTTCATCGCCTGTAGCAGAGCCTTTCTACCCATGAAAGTCAGATCATTGCCTCCCAGGTGGATGACCAAAATGTTGGGAGGAGGTCCGCCTCCTGCTAGTCTGTGCCGCAGCTTCTTCAGTAAGCTGTGCCATTGCATCCCTGGGAACCCCAACCAGACTATCTCAGTGAGGAAAAATCCATGCTTCCAACTCCTGCTTTCCGCCCATTGCGCCACCCTAGCGATGCCTGAATGGCCGATCACCCACACCTTTGATCCTGGCAAAATAAAGAAATGCAGAGTTGCAACACCTTTTATTGAAAACACAACACACAATTGGCAAACAAATACTAAGCATAACTGAAAACGATATGCTCTGCAACCACACTGGAAACACACAGAACATAACTGCCAGGGTCCTGATCAATGTTCCCTCTAATTATTTCTCTTGGTGTGCGGCAGCACACAGCCTGTGTGCATTCTTTTCTGAGCTGTGTGCGAAAATTAAACTCAACAGGAACCACAATGCGAATAAGCGTGCTACACTTAAGGTTGATTGGGGGCAACCTCTGTTTAATTTTTTTAAGAAATGGTCTGAAAGGTAAATATTTAACTATTATTTGTCTTGCTAAAAGCGACAGGTTTTACAGAAAAGTCTAGGTCAGGTGGTAGTTTCTGAAAATATTCCAGTATTTCATGATCTACCAGCGCACCCAGAAGATTGATTGTTCTGAGACAGAAAATGTCTTTATGTACAATGTCATTTAATTGTGGAGTCAAATACACAAAACCGGTCCTGGGTTGCTTGTTGTCCAGTTCAGAGAGGACCAGACTTGGCAGTTCGGGCTGGACTGTTCATATTGGAACAGTGTCAAGACTGATTTGCATATGGTTGGGTCTAGGCATTGTGGGGAAAAGAATGATGAGCGATTGCTAGTGGTTTGCCATTTTGCAAGCATCCTCCCATCACCTTTTGTGTGTTTGATGTGATGTCCTAAGTGGCCCAGGGTATTTCCAGACGTGGGTCCCTTGCTCACTGTGCCACTGGAATCAAGTTACACCAGACTGTAGAGCAGCAATCAGGAGAAACTGGTCCTGGGTTGCTTGTGTACCGGTTCAGAGAGGACCTTACTTGGCAGTTCGGACTGGATTATTCCTATTGGAGCAGGGTCATATGGCTGGGTCTAGTCTGAGGTGGAATGGTGGGGAAAAGGAATGATGGGTTGGAATGCTACCCCGGGCGCTTGCCAGTGGTTAGACTTATTGCAAGCATCTTCCAATTGGTTTTTGTGTGTTTGATTTATTTGTAGAGTGCCAGATGCTGCTCAGGTGCATGGTAGAACTTTTTATTAGCAGACGATTAACCATGCTAATCTGGGAAATGAAGCCATGTCTTATAGCAAGAGAAATCGCATTCCATCATATATGCCATGACATGTAATGGCTATCTAATGTACTATGACAGAAAAAGTACATCAGAATTCATGTGGCAGGAGAATACATCCATCAGTAATACCATGCCACAGAATAAGTCAATCAGAATTTCTTGGCACTTTCAAGTTATTTTGCCCCAAAAACAGTGCAGAGAAACAACAAGCTGTCAGCAGAGTTGTGTGTAAATTTCTAACATAATAAGCTTATGAATATCTAATCGAAATATCCAAATCAGAGATAATGTGTCAACAAGCTTTTGCCGCATGATTCCAACACTTCAGTTACTTCTTTACCAAACAAGTCTCTGTGGTCAGCCATCTCCAGCTTTCTAACTTACAACAAACACTCTTACCAGTGGCGGCTGGCAGAGATCGGGGTTGGTGAGGCAGGAGGTGGGGGTGGAAGGAGGAAGGAGAATGTAAAAAAAAAAAAAACAAAAAAAAAACTTACCTCTGTCTCTCTTCCGTCAGACTCGGGCCAAACAGCAACCAGGAAGCGCACCAGGCTCCCCTGACCAATCACAACGCTGCAATGCAGCGTTGTGATTGGTCTGAGCGCCAGGGTTCGGCGCTCAGCCAGGAAATGGGGGCCTGGGCATATTCTCCGTGCAGGCTGTAATGCAGCCTGCAAGGAGAACATGCAAAGTGCGCATGAATGTTTGGCCGGGCCGAGAGGGCCGCCAAGTATTCATGCGCACTTGGAGTGGGCAAACCACTCCTCCCCTGCTGCTCTGAGAGCAAAGCAGCCCTGCCCACCCGCAAAGCAGCTGGAAACAATAAAATGATAATAACAACAAGTTATTATCATTTTATTTTTCCTTTCGTCACACTGCTTAAAAGCAGTGGGGCGACGCTTCTCTGCCTTAGCGGAGGAGCCGCCACTGACTCTTACTCTTTCATACTTGCTTTTGCTGTTTTACAAACTGGTTCACTCGGGCACTGAATATAATTGGGGCGCTAATTTTATTTCAGGTTTAAAATTCCACTTATACCTAAATTTGTATTATCAGTCAAGAGGTTTTCCTTCTGGATTTTCACCAGGTAAATCCCTGCAGAAATCAGGGGTTAAATAGAGTAAAATACCTATTTGTGCATCATGGACTGCATAAAAACGTGAAATTTGCATGTAATGTATGTATTCCTTATTCAGAGGTCTGCAACTAAGTGGGTGCAAATTATGCATCTGCTAATTCCCACACTGTGCAAAATATTGTTAATGGGTGTGCAATTTCAGGCCCTCGCTCTCCTTCACTTTCAAACTTATTTCATTCCATTATTAGTCTAGATATAACTCTGTCATACTTTCAACCCTAAACACTTGCAAAGTCCACTATCAATCACACATATTTACGGAGTCATTTGAATTCCTAACAACTAAGGAGATACATTAACATTTTAGTACAACTCTGTAGTCTAGGCCACTGCCCAGTGTTCAAAACTTATTAAAAACGAACACTCACTCATCCGCATAAAAACCAATCAGATTCCGGTGTGAGATGGAAACGTGGAAAGTCATCTCCTTGACGGTCCAGTATTGCAATGCGAGTGGCACGACTGTGTTCTATAAGAGTGCTAGTTAACAATAATAAATAACTCAAACCCTCTCCTTCTCAAATACATAAAAAATAGACAGATAGAGGGTGGGACTCTGTCAAAATATGTACACATTATTTGTTGCAGCACTGAAAACGGTACCATAACTTTTAAACCTATATTTCAGATTAGCTAAATATAGTTTCCAGATGAAGAACTGATATTAGCTGGACATGGTTTGAAAGCACATTTGGTCAAAAAGGTGAATGGTTTTATTTATTTTTGTATACTGTGAACTAGGCCTAGTGGCTATAAAATCACTTTGCACAGAAAGAAAAATGCGAGTCAAGAATGAGAAAACATGAAGAGGAACAGCAATATTTAAAACAAAGTGCACGTGGAAAATCAACTTTCGAGAGAAGAAAAGGAAAAGGTGTATGCACTATTTTCAAAATGGTTAGACTGAAAAGTAGATTGGGGTGCATTTAATCAGGGTTTCTTCCCCCAGATAGACAGTCACAGTTATGCACACATTCCTTACATTAACTTAAATTACCAATACAAAGCCCAGTCCTACCATGTGTGACAGAAATCAGCTTCTCTCACTTGAAGCAAGAGCTTTCACTTAGCTTTGCTTTTGTTTTCTTTTCACGTCTTCATTTGCCATGCTTGACCCCGTCTTCTCCTCCAGCAAGGACATCTCCTTCAGCCACACCACCGGACTCCACTGGACAGACCACAGCTGCGTCCACTTCAGCTTCAGCAGGATCACCACGCACCACCACCCGCAACAGCTTCCGCGCAGAAGCTGGAACAAGATCACCACCCAGACCAACTCACCACATCCCTGAGCCAGAACCCTCCCGCCAGCTCAACGAACCCCAACCAAGCCGCCAGCAACCTCACAAGATGGATCACCAACTGCGCAGACGACCTCGCCCCCATTGAAGACCCCCAGTCAGACCCGGCAACAAGAAAGCATCCTGGTTCACCCGACGAACTCAAGATATCCAAGAAGAACTGCCGGGCCCTCGAGAAAGCATGGCGCAGAGACCCGACTGCAGACAACATGACCACCCTCAAGCACGCCACCCGAAAACACCACCAGCTGATCCACACCACCAAGAAAACCGCATTCAAGGAACGACTGGACAACAACGCCCACAACAGCAAGGAACTCTTCATCATCGTCAAAGAACTCTCGAACCCCAGCGCCGGAAACAACGACATCACTCCCTCGCAGAAGACCTCTGCAGCTCGCTTCGCCTCGTTCTTCCACAGCAAGATCGCAGACATACACTACAGTTTCAGCACACAGCCGACGTACCTACTACCGACCGCTCCAACGCCCCCACCTCCACCCTCCGAGCCTGGACCCCTATCAACACCGAAGACACTATCCGCACGATGAACTCCATCCACTCCGGATCACCAACCGACCCCTCGCCCTCACCACGTCTTCAACAAGGCCGACGCCGTCATCGCACCCCACCTCCGGGACATCATCAACACCTCCTTCGTCACCGCCACCTTCCCAGAGAGCTGGAAGCACGCTCGAACTCAGCGCCCTACTGAAGAAACCGTCAGCAGACCCCACCGACCTCAAAAACTACCGCCCCCATCTCGCCCCTTCCTTTTCCTGCCAAAGTCATCGAGAAGACCGTCAACAGACAACTGGCCGCCTTCCTCGAGACGAATGGATCCTCGACCACTCGCAGTCCGGCTTCCTGGCCAACCACAGCACCGAGACCGCCCTCACCGCAGAGCTACCGACGACATCCGAGCCCTGCTCGGACAACGGGGAAACAGCGGCCCTCATCCTCCTGGACCTCTCCGCGGCGTTCGACACAGTCTGCCACCGCACCCTGGTGCAACGCCCTGAACAACGGCGGAATCCAAGAGGAAGGCACTGGAGTGGATCATCTCCTTCCTCGCCGGAAGAACCCAGAGAGTCCGCCTCCCCCGTTCAGTTCCGAGAGCCACCGAAGTCATCTGCGGCGTACCACAAGGATCATCACTCAGCCCCACCCTCTTCAACGTCTACATGAGCCCCTCGCAGCCATCGCACGCCAACACAACCTCAACATCATCTCCTACGCCGACGACACCCAGCTGATCCTCTCCTCACCACGCGACCCCACAACCGCCAGAACCAACCTACATGAAGGGATGAAGGACGTAGCCGAGTGGATGAGGAACAGCCGCCTGAAACTGAACTCAGATAAAATGGGAAGTCCTCATCCTAGGATCATCACCCCTCCGCCTGGGACGACTCCTGGTGGCCCCCTGCCCTGGGCAACGCACCCAAACCAACGGACCACGCACGCAACCTGGGCTTCATCCTGGACTCCTCCCTCTCAATGACCCGACAAATCAACGCCGTCTCCTCGTCTTGCTTCAACATCCTACGCATGCTGCGCAAGATCTTCCGGTGGATCCCCACCGAAACCAGGAAGACGGTCACCCAGCCCTCGTCACCAGCCGACTGGACTACGGCAACTCCTCTACGCCGGAACCACAGCCAAACTTAAAAAGACTCCAACGCATCCAGAACGCCCAGCTCGACTCATCCTGGACATCCCCCGACACAGCCACATCGCCGGACACCTGAGAGACCTGCACTGGCTCCCCGTCAGCAAGAGAATCACGTTCAGACTCTCACCCACGCACACAAAGCTCTCCACAACCAAGGCCCCAGATACCTCAACGACCGTCTGACCTTCTACACTCCCACCCGCCAGCTACGATCGACCAACCACGCCCTCGCCGCCGTCCCCCGCATCCGAAGAGCCACAACGGGAGGAAGATCCTTCTCCTACCTGGCTGCCAAGACGTGGAACTCCCTACCCATCCACCTCCGCCTTACCCAAGACCACCTCTCCTTCAGGAAGCAACTCAAGACCTGGCTGTTCGAACAGTAGCGGACCCCCCTCCCCCAAGCGCCTTGAGACCCTCCGGGTGAGTAGCGCGCTATACAAATGCTTGATTGATTGATTGATTGACAGTGTGCTTCTAATGCTCATCAGAAAGGTCCTTTGTAATGCGCGCTCGTGCAGGCTCCCTGCGCGGAGGTTAATGAGAGAATGCGCGGCCGCCCAGGCGCACACCTTGCAGGGAACTGTGGTCCTGATGCTCATGTGCGCACCCTGCCCCTATCAGAATTCACAGGCGGATGTAGCTCTTGAAACTCTGTGACTCCCACCGCCCCACCCGCTTGATGCGTTCTGGCGACAGGCCAACCTTGAATGCTGAGGTAGCCGCTCCTATCCTAAAGGAATGGCTGCAAAAGCGCTTACCAGGCCCCGCATTACCAGACAATGCCAAGCATGACTTCATGACTTGTTCCACCTGAAACTTGGTAAGGGGCGTGCGGTCAGCATGTATAAACAAGTAGCCACCTGTGGCGGGGCGAATGGCTAAGTACTCAGAAACCAAGCCAACGGGGCAGTACCTTTTATCCCCCAGTGGATGTAGCCAGATCACCTTCCCCAGCCCAACCTGGTCCGTTTTGGATCTCTTCACTTCAATTCTCAGGGATTCTCCTCAGAGCAGGGTATCCTGTATCCCTATGGCATTCCCAGAACCATCCTTCTTAGACCTGGCCACTAATTCACTTATTCTAAAGGCCCCAAAGAATGCCAAGCAGAAAGCCGCCGAGAAGAGGGTGGCTTCGAAAACTGAAAGGGTGGCCCTGTGTACTACATCGATCATGTCCTGTAATGTGCTGAATTCGATGGGTGACCTGGAGTCTGGGATTCGTGTTTCCCCTCTAGCCCATCCCTTTAGCGCTGCCCTGATGCGAAATGACTTAGTAGGATCCTGTTGGCCCATAAGCTTGGCGTAATGACTCACAGCAGCCAGGTGGCTTGAGATCCATGAATGACTCTTGCCCTGGTCTTTGGCCCACACGACAAAGGTTTGGGCCTTGTGTTCCAGAGTTGTCGCGCCCCCGGCCCCTACCACTTTGCAGAAAATAGCTACACAAGCCATGTAACGCCTCCTGGTCCCTGGTGCTAGGGAAAGCTCGCCTAGCTCCCTTAATCGCTGTTCTACTGAAGGAGCCAGAGGTGCGGCGGGAAAGGGGTCATCTCCTCTCTCGGGCACACCTCTGAAAACGAGAGAGAGTGTCAGCTGCAATGTTTTTTACCCCTTGGATGTGTCTAGCCCTACACTCCACATTGTTGTATAAGCAAGCCCGTACCAATTCCCTCAGCAAGCAGAGTACCAGAGGACAGTTGGCTGTTTGCGCGTTTATAACCTGAACCACTGCCAAATTGTCCGACCAAAACAGCACTCTTCTAGCTGCCAGCGCTTCTGGCCAGAGATGGAGGGCAACAACTATTGGGAATAGCTCCAGAACCGTTACATTGGACGTGATTTTCCTCTTATGCCAGGCATTCTGCCATTTCTCCGCGCACCTCTCGCTCCCCATGATTGCTCCGAAGCCCTCCCTGCCTGATGCATCCGTGAACAGGCAAAGCTCGGGGCTGTCCGCCCAAGGAGCTCTCCAGATAAGAGCCATTGAAGTTGGCCAAGAAATCGGCCCACATGCTGAGGTCCTTCTTCATTCTCTTGCTCAACCTGACCAGGTGGTGTTTCTTCCTGACCTTGGCCGTGGCCCTAGCCAACCTCCTAGCAAAACCCTCCCAGCTGGGATAGCCCTCGCTGCAAAGTTCAATTTCCCCATGAGGCTCTGGATTGACCCTAGGGTTGCCTTATCCTTAGCCAAAGAAGCCTGGATGTCCTGCACCAAGGCCTGCACCTTGCCCGCCGGGATTCTGGACACTCCCACCACCGTGTCTAGCTCAATACCCAGGAAAGTCAGGACCTGCGCTGGGCCCTCTGTTTTGCTCTGTGCCAGTGGGACTACTAGATGATTTGCCAGCCTTTCAAAATCCCGGAGTGCCTCCCCGCAATCCTGCGTTCCTTCCTCCCCAATGAACAGGAAATCATCAAGGTAGTGAGTCACACCCTTTACACCGCACGTCCCCTGTAATGCCCATTGCAAAAAGCAGCTGAAAGCTTCAAAATACGCAAAGGAGACTGCGCAACCCATGGGCATGCATCTGTCATAGAAAAACTTGCCATCTAGCTTGAAACCCAGTTAGTGTTGGCTGTCAGGGTGGACTGGCAGCAAACGGAACGCCAATTCAATATCTGCTTTTGCTAACCAGGCCCCTTTACCCGCCCTCCTGACCAAGTCCACTGCTACATCAAAAGTGCAATATGACACAGAGCATGTTCTCTTCCAGATCATGATTCACTGAGTTCCCTTCAGGGTATGACAGATGGTGTATGAGCCTGAAAGTCCCTGGCTCCTTCTTAGGGACCACCCCCATTGGGGAAACAACAAAGTTATCAAGTGGGGGGGAACGGTCCAGCCACTCTACCTAATGCCCGTTCTTTCTCTACCTTGGCCTGCACCACTGCTGGACGCTCCTTTGCTGATCTGAGATTGTCTGCATCTCGGCCTACCAGAGGGCCCACATAAGGAATCATAAAGCCCTCGATAAAGCCCGCCGACAGCAGCTGGGCATCTTGTGCATTGGGGTATAGGCTGAGCGATGGGAGGAGGTTGTCCAGGAGTAGCGGTGACGGGCCTTTGGCTGCGCTGGCGGAGGCTAGAGCGCTGACAATGTCTGGGAGGGAACCATCCTGTGGGCAAGACGCAGAGGGGTCAAGGGGTGTGCTGCGCGGTGACGCCGGGGAGAGGTGGGGTCAGGGGGAGCCTGTCCCACTCAACTGTCCTGCTTGTTCTTGCCAGGTGGCTGTTGCTCGTGTTTGCTGTAACAAGGCGCTGCGGGGTGGGGAGCCCTGCATTTGTTGCAAGTGTGTGCAAATTTACATGCTTTACCCCAGGAGCAGGACCCAGCATTAAACAGCCTACAAGTTCCTGTGGGGGGGGGTGCTTGAAACCTCCCCTCTGGCTCGATTCCTCCCTGCGCGCCTCGAAAGGGCTGTTTGAAATTGCGTTTCCCAAATTGGAACGGACCCTTACCTGCTGGATGCCCACCATGGAATTTTGTCTGGTGTTCCTTGCTCTGCGGGGTGTATGTCACCATATGCTCCATCCAGAGCTGCACTTCCTTTTGGTCCCAACCCATCTCGGGGCACATTGCCATCTTTTTCCTAAACTCTCTATCGTAATTGTACAATCCCATGCCTCCCCACTTCAGGGCCTCGTTGTGTATGGTCCGGGAATATTGGAATAAACCAGGGCCCAGATCGGGGTGCTTTTCCATTACTACGGCCGACAGTCTGGAGAAGGTTTCTAACCAATTTTCTATTGTTTTTTCCGGCCAGGCTTGATACTTCACCTTCTTCTCATCCTCTTTCCCGCCCATCTTTCTCGTGTCTAACCCATCTAGACCATTCATTAAGAGTGTGAAAACATCGATGAAATCCTGTCGCCAGATCCCCTCTTTGGCTACCAAGGGGACCTGCCACGCTAGGAGCAGCGGCCCGACAGCAAAGAGGCCACTGAAATAAGTGGCAGGTTGGCAACTGCCTTCGGCGATACCTTCTGGGTTTCCAGCTAGTGGCAACGGGGCAGAGCCTTGGGCGTGCTTCACGTGGCCTGCTTCGTAGGAAGGAGCTGAGGTACCCACACTGGCCGCTGACTAGGAAAGGGGTGGCAGCAAAGTGAGTGTAGTGCTGGTATGGGCTGGTGTGCTAAAGTGTGCTGCTATTGAACCTGCGGCCACCACAGGAATAGGTTGTCCCACCACCTCTTTAGGAACTGCTGCAGCAACTGCAGTGTAGACAGCGCCCGGGGTCTGCATTTCGCTTGGCTGAGTCCCCCACACCTTCGTAATCGCTTGCACCCCCTCCCCGCAACTGCTTGGGCTACTGTGAGTGGACAGGGGACCTTGTCTGGCGAGACCGGTTTTAAATTCAGCCATAAATGACTGCCTGTCATGGCCACTGTCCCTGCCACTGGACATAAGGGGGGTTACATCGCGGGGACGGCTTCTCGAAGGGTAGACGCCGTTCTAGCCCTAGGTGCCGGCGGATCGGCAGGGAAGTCTTTGTTAGTCGGCCTGCGGGCCCTTTTCGGCCTTGAAGGCCCTGCATTCGCCAGCTGTTCCAGAACGGGTCTGTCGTCAACGACCCCAGAGTCCTCAGGCGAGTTCATGATTCCCATCGCCCACGCCAAGCCTTTAGACTTGGCCGTCTGCATAAATGCCGCCCATTGTGCCTCCTGAGACGTGCCCAGCAGCGAATCTTCCACTGCTGACATCTGGGAGAATAGGAGGAGGGGAACCCTGGCTATCCATGCCTCAACCTTCAAAACGTCAGCCAACGAGCAACCCAACCTGCAGGGGGAGAAAGCTGTGTGTGAGAAAAGCCCCCACACCTGACCGACCGGTGCACGGACTGGTCCTTGGCATGACGCATGTGTCCGCCTCTTCCTCTCACAGGGCCCGCCTCCCCTGTACTTACTTATTCGAAGTGAGCGGCCCTGGTGTGAACCTGCGTGTTGGCGTTCGGCCTAATGTAAGATCGACGGTTACTCCGACAAGCGTACTCTGGAAGGTAGGCGGGGAGGGGGAAAGGATGAAAAAATGAAACGTTAACACTGGGGTCCCTGCTGTGTACTGCAGGCATGTTGGGTCGACCCCGAAGGGTTGCCCGCCTCCCCGCCAGCCCTAACTCGCAGTGCCCTATTCTTTCCCCCCCGAAGGAAGTTCAGGAAGTAGAACGTTCCCTCACTAAAACCACAACCTTGTGCGTCCCACGTATCGCATACCTGGGGACATCCCTGCGGTCCCTCTTTCCAGCCGGTTTCGCGGCCTAGTCAAGGGCTTCGCTCCACTTGAGTCCGTGATGAACCTGAAATAGATTACCCTGTTAATAACATGGCCTCCAATCTCCTCAAAAGCCTGCGGTGCCCCTTCCTAAGCCGCCACTAGCGTCACCGGGTGGCCGTTTATATCACCCTGTACCTGCTTGGGCAACCTGGTCCTGGCCATGCAACGCTCGCCTTGACGCCGGTCGCGATTTGGTCCTGAATCTGTCGCGGTTCAACTGCGGACACAAAGATAATCATTAATGCCCGTCTCCCCCTCCTGCGCGCAGTTGTGCATCCTTGCAACCTGAGCGTTCCTGTCATAACTGCCACTATGTTATGAAACACTACAGAAAGGGAGGTTAGTGTGCAAGAGGCATTTGTGTTTTTAAATCTGTTTTGTTTACAACTGTCTTTCCTACGTGTAGCGCAGTAAACAAGAGTTAAATGTCCAGGTCTGCTTATCAATGACCTTTCGAATACGAGCCGAGCCTCTTGGTGCTGGAACCTCAGACCCACTTTTGTTCCAGATAACTGTAAAATGTTAGATGCCCCTTTGTTCTAATACAGGAGTTTGAATCAGGGAATTGCTAGTCCTATTTGTCTGCAGCCACGTTTTGTAATTATACATCGTGAACCAAGCTGCTAGAGCATACTGCCAGGTTCTGCCAGCACCTCACGGTGCTGCCCCAGCTTGCTGCTAGCTGGGGCGGAAGGCAGCCTGGCTCCTGCCGTGTCTGGGAGGGTTGAGTGCTCTCGTGGCACCCTCCCCGCCCCTGAGGGCTCGCAGACCAGGGCCCGCGGCATCCCGCACTTCGCTGCCGCCCCAGCGTGCTACTAGCTGAGGCGGATACAGCCTGCCTCCCATTGTGCTGGGGAGGGCCCAAGTGCTCACGTGGGCCCCTCCCCACGCCACTCGCGGTCACGCCTGAGAGCTCGCTGACGGGGCCCGCAGCGTCGCGGCACCCGTGCACTTCACGTTGCCGCCCCAGCATGCTAAAGCTGGGGCGGGGGCAGCCTGGCTCTGTCACGACGGGGAGGGCCTGAGTGCTCTTGTGGCCCCCCTTCCGCACCTGAGGGGTCGCTGACCGGGGCCCGCGACATCGCGCATCCCCGCTCTTCGCTGCCACCCCAGTGTGCTCCTAGCTGGGGTGGATACAGCCTAGCTCCCGTTGCACTGGGGAGGGCCCGAGCGGGCCACTCCCCAGGCCACTTGCGGTCACTGTGCCCGCATTTGCGGCACCCTCCGCCCTCCCAGGTAGTCTGAAAAGCGTAAGGGGGGGTTTTGGATGCTGTGCAGACTGGCTGTTGCTCCCCCCGGGGCCTCCCAATCCGGCCTGGAGGCCCGACTGCATCTCTCCACACCACGGCAGCACTACGCCTGGGGTGGCGCCCCGGCTGCCAACCCGGTTCCGCCAGCAAACAGTGCTCCCAGCCCCCCGGACAGCAGGCACCGTAGACTGGCTGGGGCAACAAGGCGGGCAATAAGTGGCCCAGCCCCTGAGACACCCCGTGCGGGGGCTACCTGGTTCTTGCGGTGGGAGCGGGGAGATACCGGGGCTGTGAGGCGGGCTTACCCTAAACCCGGATTGACGACGACCCAACAGCAACGATCCTAACAGCGTGTGGAACTCGGCACAAAGGAACGCCGGATGGGCGGGGGGAGTATAAATACCTTGCCCCCGGCCCACTCGGTGCGCCGGAAGTGACGCGACCAACGCGCCGGACCTCGGGGACCCCAGAGGTCTGACCGAGTTGGCTGTGCCAAATGTGGCACTAAGGTGGCCGCCCTCTAAGGGGGCCCCCTGCGTGGGCCACGGATAGCCTCATTTGTGTGTTGAGCACTGAGGGTGAAGGATAGATGGAGAGTGGAAAGGAGCAAAGCTATTTTTTTTTTTGCAGTTATATATAGCGCGACTCGACCCAAAGGTACACCAATTACGTTACAGAAGGACACATTCATTATTGTTAGGCACGGGAAGATTAAGTGATTTGCCCATGTTCACAGAATGAAGAATAGTGGGAGAATGAGGAGTGCTTTGTGACAGTCACCCATGCAGAGTATCTTCAGTCTAAACGTGCATACTCTCCTATTAATTACTACGTGCTTAGTGCCCCCGTCCGCTTTAGATAAACCCGCCACTAACTTGGTGCCAAGACTTCTTTCCAATGCTTCTTGTGCTGCTTCTAGCACTCGCATATGCACTCTCACGCAATGCTCTCCCTTACACTCTTGCACTCTTTTGCAAGCGATCTCTTTCTGCATGCACTCACTCTTGCACTTTCTTGTATCTACATATGATGGAGAAAGACTCCCCCTGCATGGCTCTGGAGAGCATCCGCTCATGCCTTGAAGTCCCCATAGCCACCCCCTCAGCACACACGTTGATCATGCGTGCCCTCTGAGGCTTTGTTGTTATGTGGAGTGCTATCCAGAGAGGAGCTCTGAGGTCGGGATGGCACACAGTGGACCTCCCTTTCTCAGGAGAGAGACTGCTGTCCCTTGGCTGCAGACGCCTGACAGTGGTAGTAGCAAAGAGATGACCGTGCTTGTTTTTGTTGTTGTTTTTTTTAACAAGGCAGACCTTTTTCCCTGCTGCCCTCCAACTTTTTGCCAGGTTCGGAACCAGTAACCCTTGTAAGAGTCGACTAATCTGCCAGGAGGGGCTACCTGAAATTAACTTCAAAGTAGAGAGCTGATTGACTGTACAGGAGGGTATTAGGGGTGCCTGGCCTGTAGGACCCGCTGCTCAGAAGAAGCCAAGGCTGTGACGGGGTTCGGTTAAGCGACACCACTACTGTGACACTAGTCGCAACCTGCATCGAAAGACGGTGAGCGATGGCTAGAGGCCCAGAATGCGTCTCCCTTATGGAGAAGGCATTGACACCTGTGCCTGAAGGTGTCCCAGAATTCCTTCCAAAGAGAATTCCCATCAGTGGTCTAGCGCCAAGAACTACTGTAGCACTATGACAACCACAACTATTGACACATTTGGAATTTGGGGAGAACCTCAAGTATAGGGTGAAGCTCAAGGACTTCTGAGGAGTGTCATTGCTGGGACCTGGGGTGGGCACCAGCTTGTTTGGGAGGCGGGGGGTTAGAGTTTTGACCTGGGGAAGTCCCAAGTGACAAGATGACTGCGACCACTTGTGCACCTCTGACTTGTGTTGGTGCTTCTGTGACTTACCTGAGGTCATGCGTGGCACACTAGCCTGAAATGCTGGGCCGAGGCTGAAGCTCCTCACGCACGCCTACAAAGCCCTCCACAATGCCAGACCTGCATACCTCAACCACCGCCTCTCCTTCTACACTCCACCAGACGTCTCCACTCCGCCCAACTGACCCTGGCCACCATCCCACGGATCCGCAGGACCACTGCTGGAGGAAGATCTTTCTCCTATCTTGCTGCGAAGACCTGGACCTCCCTGCCTCTGCACCTCAGGCAATCTCCATCGCTGCTGCAATTCAGGAAGGACTGTCTTGTGGTTTGTGGCCTCCTGGCCTGCCTGGATAAGTTGGCATAGGCCTGGCTGCCATGATGACTTTTGCGCACGTTACTCTTAGCCGTTATTCTGTCGCCCTCTGCTTCTGCCAAGTTATTTTACAACTGTCTGCATTTTCTGTCTCTCACCTTTTCTCCTGTTCCCTTTGGGCTCAGTCTGAACAACAGTTACAAGGTCGAAAAACAACGTCCCCAGTTCTTGCTGATATGGCCAGTCCCTCGCACCTAGACATAACACTATGTACAGCTGCCATGGAGAAATTGGTGTGCTTTTAATATTGAGGTTTTCCCGCTTAAGAGGGACTTGGAGAAAAACCTTTCCAGGGAGAAGAGCTGTGATAATCTGCTGATGTAGTCTTTGCATCTAGAGACTGAGGTATGGGGGTTCGCTAGTCAAAGCCCAGAGGTCTTCTATTTTTATAATACACTAGCTACTAGCACGGGGAGGGTGGTAAGGTCATTTAGCCCTATAGCCACTGCTTTATGAAATGCTTTCCCCGTTAGTATTCTATGGAGTTGTAACTATGCTGATTATATTATTCTTATGCATTATGCTGATAGTACTGTCACGTGTACTGTATCTTAGAGCACGTATGTTGAAATAAACATTTTAACCTATACTGTGTCTCTTCTTACGCCCGTTGTGGACAGGTATGAGTGAGTGACGAAAGGGTGTTCTTGCTACTGCGAGTCCTGAGAGAGAGAGATACCGTGTTCTGGGTTGTCTAATCATTGGTACATTGTTGCTAATGGGACGCTAAGGCTAGTTGGGTTGGGGTTTTAGGTGCTAAGGTTTATGTTTGGCTCACCACTATATTCCGAGGTCCTATTATCCTGTGCATAGCTCTGTGTGTGTGCAGAATCCCTATAACATGGCGCGACCAACGAGTGGGCTGCTTATCTGCGAGACGCTTGAGTAGTGCTTGTGCTTGTCCACAACTCCCCTCACAGACGCTTCCGGAAGCGTGTGTGACGGTGATACCTCCTATATTGACGTTTTTATAGGTTCTTTCAAGCTTGAGGTTGTTAAAAGGTTTCTTAGCTAAAACCCTATTTGTGCTGCCTCATTTTAGATTGTCGACTACTTCTAGCCTACAATGGCTGTTCAAATTGCGGCACATAGCCGTGCAGCGCTCCGGACACACTTAACAGTGTATGGAGTGCCTGACGCGGGTGTCGAGCTGATCTTTGTGGTACAAGCCGATCCGGCTTTCCACTTTGAGGTGTTCTACTCTTGGGTCACATTTCCGGCGGTGGATGGGACAGACAATTTGTTCCATGAATATACAGCCACCGCAGTTCCTAATCACTATAGACCGTATAGGAATATTGAAGTACCGCTCACGGCTTGGCAGCACCGTGTTTGGTTTGATGGCGCCCTCCCCCAACCGGTTACCACGGTTCGTTTAGGCCCCTTGTCTATTGATGGGGCCACTTGGCCTGTTTTGGCCGGGTACACCCCACATCCGCAATATATGACGATACCAGTCGCGGACCTGCGCAACATGTATTCGGCTTTAGTGCGAGTGCATCGAGCCTTAGTGCAATATGTTACAGGCAACATCCAGGGAGCCCCACCTGGAGTTGCAGGCCCTCCAGCTGGTGCAGGCGCAGTGACCATAAGTCCTGTCATGGTGAATTCGGTGATGGGCAAGCGCCCACAAAATAAGGATGATTTTCCTTATTGGCTTGCCGAGAAATTTGACCAGCTGGAGGCAGTTTTTCCAAACACAACACCGGTGGATAAACATAGAATTCTTACAATTAGTTTGCCAAAAGACTTAATCCCGAGTTGACAGCATGCAACAACTGGGGTAGGGTATTCGCAGCAGTTTATTCGAAGTGTTTCGGCACTCCTTCCATGACGGTTCTCCCCTCTGTAATTAAACGAGTGCAGGATGAACATGGCCCTGAAGCGGCTGTGGAATTAGGGATGAGACTGGTGGGAGTGTTCGAAGTAGTAGCTGAGCTGATCCTTGCGAATGTCAAGGGCGATGCAGTGAACTTTCAAGTAGCTAATGCTTTGGCTTTGGTCCCAGAATTGGACAAGCCGCGCGAATTACCGAAAATTATAACCCAGGCTTATAAAACTATTGGCCGAAATAGCCTGGGCAATAAGCCTTTTGCAAAACAGCAAACACAATCACAACAACAACAACAACCTAAAACTCAATCTGAAAAAGATGAGAAACCAGTTTTTACTAAAAAGAGCTGGAGGTTGAAAAAACAGGGTAAGCAACAGAAGAAGCCGGGGTCGCGAGGCGCATCCCCGGTTTCTGTCTCTTCTGAACGCACATATGATTTGCGCGATAGGGCGAGAATTAAATCTCCGGATAGGTTTCAGATCCCTGATACGCGTTCTCCTCGTTCTTCACAGGCACAGACAACTTCACAAGCCAGTGGAGGAGATCGCCAGGATAGAGGAAGGGGTCGAGAGGCTCCCCAGGGACGAGACCAACCTCGACAACAAGTCAGAGGGAAAGCAGAAGACTTTCAACATTCTCGCCCACAATTTCAGAAGAAGAAAGTTGCCGCTGTAACAGCGAAATATGCCACAGACGGTGAGAACGAGACTCCTGAATTGGACGTGGGCAGTGACCCTCCTAGACAGCGCCGCGGAAGTTACCATAGTGCGGGAGGCGCTACGTCCTCATATGGAGGCGACAGCAACTGAAACATTCATTACTGTTGAGACAGCAGACACCAGAGTGGCACCCCCTGACAGACTATTTAATATCGTCATTCAAATTGAAGGTGATATACAGCGTGTAATTAAAGGGATTTTTTGGGAAAATCTGACCTCTTCGTACGACATTTTGTTAGCGGAGGCGGATTGGCCACCTCCATTCGTACTTGCTGCGCGTAAAGGGGAGGAGGTAATCCTTCCGAGCTTTTCTCGACATGTCCCAAAGGACAAAGCGGAGGCTCTTGCAGCTGAGTGGGCTGTGTCCCTGGCTCCTGCGTTATACCGCAACCACGTGGGTTGGGATGAAGACTCTCCCCCCCCATGAGATACCTTTACGGTCCCTACCGCAGCCACAACCCCAATATCCCATTAAACGTGACGCCAAAGGCCCCGTTTCTGAAATTCTGACTCAGTTAGAATATCAGGGAGTAATAGAAACATGCGTATCACCCATGAATAATCCCCTTTTCGCGGTTTCTAAACCCGATGGATCGTACCGCCTAGTATTGGATTACCGGCATTTGAACTCTCATTGTCGGACCTTTGCGGTGCAAAATACCCACAGTTCTGCGCTTGTAGACAGTCTTGTTCGTAAAAAATATAAAACGACACTTGACCTATCCAATGGATTTTACACGCACAACTTAGCCACGGAGTGTAGCCAATGGAGCGCTTTTACCTCCGGTGGTAAACAATTCAAATTAAGGCGACTCCCTATGGGCTACAAAAACAGTCCAGGTGTGTTCGCTGCCCGTGTTGTCTCTTTGTTAGACGGCATAGACCCAGATGCATGTTCGTACGTCGATGATATTTACCTGACAGACGACGAGTTATATCCGCATCTTTCCAGAGTAGACCGCATTATTCTCGAGTTTGCGGTTTTAGGTTACAAGTTTAATTTTGCCAAATCACACATTGCTGAATTAACAGTTTTGTTTTTGGGCTACGAGCTCAACAATGAAGGTAAGGGCTTAGCCCCCACTTCTTAGAAAAATGTGCACTTTTGTGCCCTCCTACTACTCTGAAAAAACTTCAGTCTTTGCTGGGTTTTCTGAACTTCGGGCGTACTTATATTCCCGAATACGCCCAGCGTATCAAGCCATTATATGCCTTGATACAACCAAACTTTTCGAAGTCTAGTTGGCTTCCGGAGCATTCCTCCATTCTGCAGTCTTTGCAGACAGACCTTCTTGAGTCTAAATACCTGTTGACGCGTGATAACCACACAAACCTGGTGATCAGAATAATTCCGGGGGCAGTGGGTTTCACGTACTTAACCTTTAACGAAGGTGACACAGTTCCGATCGCGTACAAGTCACATCTTTACACTTCCGCAGAAATGCGCTTTTCATCTGTGGAGAAAGTTCTGACTGCAGTGCAAATGGCGATTCTAAAGGAACGCGCAGTGGCACAGGGAAAGCGCATTCTGGTGGTAACACCATATCCGGCCCTAGAGGCAGTGACAAAGGCGAGTGTCCCGAACTCTAAGGCTTTGCACCCCCGTTGGATTCAATGGGCAACCTCTTTGACGTCTCCGGATGTCACTTTCATTTTTGATTCATCTCTACAGACTCAGGAGTTTTTACAGTATGAATTCGTTCATCCTCCTCCTCTGTCATTGCTCCCGCTTGAGGATTACGACTGTGTGATCTACACCGATGGTTCGGCACAACCGGCCACGGGGTCCAAGCATGCTTATTCAGCCGCATGTGCTATTGTTGCAGGTACCTTCGTGAACGGAAAGTTCAAATCCACTGTAGTGCACACTCAGGCACTCGGGGACAGTACTGCACAATTGGCCGAGCTGCGCGCATTGGTGCTTGCGCTGGAGTTCGTTAATCCGGAGGTGACCACTCTTATTGTATGCGATTCCTATTACTGTGTTCAATCTTACAATGACAATCTGTTCTTTTGGTCGCAAAACGACTATAGAGACGCTAAAGGTAGCACAATCAAGCATAAGATGCTTTGGGTTCGGGTGGCAGAATTGAGACAACGTTTGCCACTCACACAGGTGGTTCACACCTTAGGCCATCAGCGGGTGGGCGCACACGCTGTTGGTAACGGTCTGGCAGACGAAGCGGCCAGATCAGCAGTAGTCACGTGTTCAGTATCAGCAGTTACCAGATCCATGTCAAAAATTGACACCGATATTTTGGCAGCTATTGCTGCGACAAAGGAAGGTGCTAATTACCCTAGGGGTTTTCCTTCCACATATTCTTATCAGTTAGGTCCCGAACAGGCTCCTTATGTAACAATACCTAACGTTGGTGATCGGCTGATACCCAACGCGGATCGCAGACTTTCCTTGATAACGGCAGCACACGAAGGCATGGCTTCGGCTCATGCTGGAGTGTCTGCGACCGTTTCCATCTTGCAGCAGCGGTACTGGTGGCGTGGTTTATATAAAGACACCCGTACTTATGTGCTTTCTTGTGACGTGTGTCAACAGATTAAGCCTTCTACGGTTACACGACCACCACAGACCTCGCTCTACATTTCTAACAGACCCTTTGGGTGTGTTTACTTGGATCACTGCGGTCCATTTTCTTCAGACACTGCCTATAAATATATCTTAGTTGCAGTGGACTCGTGCACACGTTTCATCTGGGTCTGGCCACAACGGAGTGCTGACGCTCGAAATGTCATCAGGGATTTGCGTATCTTTGTGGGAATCTTCGCTTGCGGCACCTTCCATTCTGACCAAGGTCCAGCGTTTGCCTCTAAGGCGTACAAGGACGCAATGGGTTCACTGGGGGTACTAGTGAAGTTTTCGTCTCCATACAGACCTGAGGGTAATTCAATTGTGGAGCGAATGAACCGTGATTTAAAGCAATCCTTGACAGCTAGAGTCTTAGGTACTGGCAGGAACTGGCTGGCCCACTTGTATACCGTACAACGTGCACTTAATAATCTCCCTAGAAGATCTCTGGGTGGGCGGACCCCATACGAAATGCTCTTTGGCATACAGAATGTTTGTGCCTGACCTTGATGGTCTAGACATGGCGGCGCAAACCGCCAAGTTTGATGTAGATAACCATTCTACTATGTTACAGGACTTACAAGAAGCCCGAGACAAACTTGCAATCGCACATTTACCTTCAGCCACAGACCCTGCTCTGCAGATTCCGGTTGCCGGCTGGCTTCCGAAGATTGGAGATCTGGTTCGAGAGAAGGTGGAGAACAAGAAAGAATTCGGCCCCTCTTATCGTGCACCGGTTCCAGTCCTGGGCTTGAAGGGAACACGTACAGTCATCTTACCACCGCTTCCTGGTCGCAAGGAGAACAGATACATCTCAGTGGAAAATGTCAAGCTACAACATCTGGCCGATCCTGAATAGTGTTACACCAGCGGTCTCTTGTCCTGCCATATACCGGACTTGTGTTCGTGGCCCTCCTGCCCGAACGGTCACTGATGTTACAATTGAGATGGTTGATTTGCCTGAAAGTATACTCGAACCCCATGTCTCCCCCTGCATCGACGAGAACGAGTATACCTATCCCGATACCGAATCGGTGGCACACTTACCAACTACGCCATTGAGCCCAACACGTTATTCCTTTGACTCGGATTCCGCCTCGTCAATTGTCCCGTCCAAGTTCAGTATTTTTGTATCCTGGTTCAGAGACAATTTTTTGATTCCCCCCTGGACATACATCTGGTTGGTGCTGTTCCTCATTTTTTTGTTCATGTCCATTGGCTTTGTCACAGTGTTTTTTCTGCTCATCAATGGTCACTATCTACCGGAGCGCTCTGCTGTGAACAGTGTTGCTGGAACTTTGGCCCCACATTCCTCATCTCACATCATGAAGCGTGACCACACATTTGTGAACATTTCAGCTTTTCCAGTTGCTGATGGCATCGTATGGGATGCAGTAAACTTTCAAATTCATGGACCAACAGAAATTATTAATGTACCCAATGTCCTTCGGGTTTCGATGGGTGATATAGTAAAAAGTAATATTCATTCTGACGATTGGGATGTGCATGCCGTTGAAGCATTGTTTGCTGATTTAAAATATTATGCTTCCTTTAATTCTGAGGATTTGTATATGAATTCTGCGAATTATGCCGATTTATATTGCTACCAGCATTGGGGCAACCATTTTGTCCATAAACCAAGTGCACTACGTGGTTCTTTCGCGTACACCCAATGGGAACATTGTCCAAACCCTTTACCGGGTAGTTCCCAGACTCTTAGAAATAAATTTACATATTTCACTGATTTTAATAGATCGAACCCTGGTTCTTATTTTTTTAAATTAAACGCCCCATCCACTCAGAAAATCATGTTGACCCACACCAAATTGCTATATTCGGGTTCCTTTTTGAGTGCCTTAGCTGTGGGTGGTTATGAGTACTGGAAGAACACTGTAGATTTGAAATCGATCTGGGGTTCAAAACCATGGCAAGTGCAAGGCACCGAGGCTTTGCATCGTGCTTGCCTTATCCCGACCCAAATTGTGTTTCTGAATGCTTCCATCTATCAGACTACATGTTGGGGCTTGGCTACTACCAAACAATTAAATGCACCTTCCATTCCATCCCTGTCTTCCACTACAAACACTAGCGTGCACCTTAATATGTCCCTAGCCACTTTGCAAGCTTTGTTGCAGAACAATTCGTTTAATGTTTCTACGCTTGTTCAGTCACCCTGGTTGGCTTGGCCCATATCATCTAATGCGTGCCAACTGCGTTTTCACGACTCAGTCCCTGGCTACAAACAGGATAGGCCCGATCCTAGGTTTTCAGACTCCCGTACTGTCACGACATATTCTGTTGGTAAATTATGTAAACAGTGGTTGCAGCATTCTTCCCTAGAATCTGTTAAACAACATTTATCCCTCCTATCAGGCAACATTGATCTGTCCGACTTTATATTGGGACCTCGTGGTCCACGACCGAAGAGATTCATTTATGAAGCTTATAATGAACTCTGGAAGCTGTCGCAAATGGAAGCTGCCTCCCGTCTACGGGAGATAGACCAAGCAAATATGGAAAAGGTGCTTGCTGTTGTTGACAATAGTATTAATACCCTGTCTTCCCGCATTTACACGTTAGAGAATATTGTGTCCTCTGTTGTTGATATTGTACAAGATGATGTATCTGTGTTGTACCATGGTCAAAATCAGTTACGTTCAGTTATGCAGTTTGCGTGGACTTTGCAAACACTTAAGTTGGGTAAGGTTCCTTGGCATTTTTTGAACACCACTGCCTTATTTCTGCCTTTTAATTTAACTGACAAACAGCAGTTCATGTCCATGAAAGATGCAGCTTACACTCTGTTACATATCGAGAAAGTGGAGCCCTTACCATTCTCTGTGGCGGAATTGGATTCTGCTGTGTGGCTAGTTCATGGGGTTATCGCTTTGCCTTTTTCCTTGTTTGAATTTAGTTCATGCATGAAACATTATCCTGTGGGCCGTTTCCAGCCTTTGGGTAGTGCCTTCCTGCATGAACTTTGGTCCCTCCCTTTCATGTATAAATGCCTTAGAGACGGCAAGGAAGTTTTTCTCACGGGGGAGTCATGCGATTCAACTGTGGGTCATTCCCTTGTTTGTAAACATATTAAATTGCACGGAGCTTGTAATGTTTCTGCTCCGAATCTTGCTTGTGTGTTAAAGGGCATTCCTGCTCCTGCTATTTCTCCTACCTTTACTTTGCTTACAAATGGTAGCTATTTGCTTTTGAATAACGACAACTGCTGTGGCATGCAGGCCGGCATACCCTATATTGTTACTGTTTCGCACAGGGTTGTCTGCTGCAAGAATGTGCTTTTTCCTCCCCCTCACGACATCATAGATAATTCTCTTTGGCCTTCCATTCCTACTATGGAGGCGGATTTCAATAAACTGAGCAGAATAAAGGCGCTATTATTGAACGAGGAGGTTATGCTCACTTCCGCCCGGGAGACATTCATTCTCCAGGTGGCAAGTACCCACAGTGAAATACAGGCCCTTTTGAACACTAACCTCCCACAACATTTCGGTGAATTGATTCACCGTATTTTTAACGCATCTAACACTGTAAGGTGTTTTTTTAAGGTGGTGGGGTCCGGCCTAGTGTCCTGTTTCCAAACTATTTTTGGTGCGATACCGGCATTTATTCATTCGATTTTTTCCAGCGTCTTTGGTGGCTTTCCGTTAATCCTTGCCTTGGCGGCTGGTGTACTGCTGTTGGTCTGCTTCCTTCGCAATGGCTGCTCCCCAATGGGCCCTTCTCGACCCCGGACGCCTCCAGCTGCTCCGTGAGCGCCTTCTGTCTGGTTTCGGAGTTCTGCCGTTGGCGACACTGAGTGTGTCCTATACCCTTTCTTTTCGCTTTGCGTGTTTCACTTGCGTGCAACCTGTGATGTCTTGCATCCGCTGTCCTTTCACCTGGACCATGGATTATTGCCTCTCCAATACGTCGTTGTCTGTTCCGGATTTTGTTCGGTTGATGGGTCCCTTAGAGGCCCATGAACGGGACTGTTCCGTTGCAGGCTGCATGACGCGTGCGGCTGCACTGGGGATTTTGGCGCAATGGGATATCTGGGCGGCTGCTCAGAATCTCCTACAACAAAGCTATATTGAGTATCACGCAAGCTGTCCCGCATTGCTTTTGGATGCTCCGTCCTCTGAGGAGCATTCCTGCAGCTTTGATCTGTTGGACTGGATGGCGTCTACGTTTTCTGACGATTCCAATGATGTCCTCTTG
>CAWUFW010010676.1:342500-377500 GCA_963921515.1 Calotriton arnoldi
ACTCAGCATCATGGCCGCGCCTGAGTCGAGGCGGGCGCTCAGCGGGGAGCTGTGCCACGACTGGTGGTGCGGACCGAACTCGCGCTCAGACAGTGCCAGAGCATATTAGAGAGCACGTATGGAGGCGGACTGTGTCTTGAGAGTGCGGGCGAGAAGATGTATGCAGTAAGTCTGTTTTAAAAATGACCGGTTTCTCTTTGCTACAGAGTACATGCAGTTCTCTTAGTTTTTTGACTTGTGAAAGTAAGTTAATTGTGTAGCTGCGGTGCACCAGACCCCAGGACTGCTCACTCTACTGGTGTGACATTTTGAAACAATACAGCCTGCTTGGCTGTGACCGCTATGTGTCTCACACAGCCTCTCCTGAGGCTTGCCCAGCAATCATGCTGTCATGACACTGCTGACTACGGTGGCCGGAGTCCGCCAGTCAGCTGACTCTAATTAATTCATGGTATCCGTACGAGGCAGCTGAGCTCTCTGTTAGGGCCTCTCACATCCTGTTATAGAGTCCTATGGTTCTGTAGTCTAAAGGCATTCTCTTTTTGGTGTTAATTCTTAGCGGAGCCATGTGACCTGCTTTCTAGATGTAGGCTTTTTTTTTTTTTTTTTTACTGGTGACATCTGAGGCTGATAGTAGTAACTTCACAAGTCTTACTTTCCTGCTAACAGCATTCGCTTATGAATAAGGTGGCCCCTGCAGTAGCAGCTTTACTAACTCAGTTCACCCCACTCCAAGTGATAAACCTGTTCCCATCGCATTAATTTTTGCATGACCTCGTCTTGGACAACAAACACCACCTGGTAAAAGTGATTTGTTTTATTCTCCTTGTTTCACCATGCTCCTTATCTTTTATTTTTTCCTAATTGGCATTGTTTCAGCCTTTTTATTCTTATTAGTCAATACATTATGCCATCCAAAATTCACAAGTTTATTATATGATCAGCATTGTACAAGAGAAGCAATAAAATAGCAATGGAATAAAACACATACTTCCTATCACTTTTATGAAATATGTAGTAACGAAAACTCGGTGTCAAGAACAGAATTATGGGCACGGTCTTCAATGCTATGTCATGTGAAGTGATGCCCGCCCTCCTTCACAGCTGCCAAGCTTTCAGTTTGCTATGTGTGATATTTTGATAATTTCGTTATAATTATGAGTCAGCCAACTCAGGCATTTGCGGCAGTTTTAAGATCTTATAGTTTCTCCTTGCTCAAATGAGTCAAATTTCTGATATCTGGTTCCCTCGTCTTCATTGCTTGATTTTCTGCTTGCAAGAAAGAGTCACTCATAGTCGTTGAAATGTCACTCATAATTACACTGAAATTATGAAAATGTCACACATAGCAATTTGAAACCTTGGCAGCTATGCATGAAGGCGTCCTAGAATCAAATAAGTGCTTTAGTTTTTGACTAGGGAAAAGAGTAAAAACACCAGGAAAGAAAAAAAGATCTTATGGCAATTGTTGGAGCCCAAGAAAATAAAGTATCTGAGTGTTCAATACATTGAGAAAAAGAGATTGAGGAAGAGGAAGCCCACACGTGGAGCGCGGCAGGGCCCTAAAAACCTCCAACAAGGATAACGAGCAGTCCGCAGCCACACTTTATAATCATCCCCCTCCCCCCAACAAAAGGACTCCATGGCGTATGACACCCGCGGTTTGGAAGGATTGGGCCACTGCATCACAAAAGGCACCGTCCAAAGGAAAATATTGGACTTGTTCTTCCTCCATGAAGGAGGTCTCTTCGTCCTGCATGGCTAGGATTTTTGGGTGCCAGGAGCAGAAAGTGCAATCAACGGTGGTCACAGCAAGAAGGGGCTCTCCCCAGGACACTTTTTTACTGACCGGCAATGTAAGCGGCGTACATTCAAATCATACAGACCCAGGCACAGCAGGGCATCACACACCAGGCCCGGCGCGATGCTCCGAGAGGTTTCACGATCAGCTGCACAGCGTTTCTGTCAGTTTCCCTTTGAAGCACGTGCTGATTGCGGAGCCCCGTAGGAGCCTCGCACTCTCGTTGCTCCGAGTGCTGCGCCCTCTAGCGGTCGATGCCGCACACTGCGCCTGCCTGAAACGCTTGTGAAGGGACAAGCGTGCTCCCTCGAGCAGTTCACAAGGATGTAACCGGACTGTAATGCTTACTGTAATTGAAAAACCCACCTGTAAAGACGGGTCCTGCGACCGAGGAGCGTTTCGCGCCCTCTGGCGGCTCGCACACAGCGCGGAGTGTAATTAACTCACCAGCAGTGCTTGAAATGGAAAAGTAGAAGTGCAGGTTCTCTACCAGAGTACCTGAGTGCAGGTACTCTGTACCAGAGTACCTTCTTGTTTCTGAGAAGTGCTGGTACTCTTCAATTCAAAGTATTACGTCTCTCTTGAAAAGTGCCCGTACTCAGTACCGGGCAGTACCGGCCCATTTAAAGAGCTGCACACTAGCGCAATCACAGGGCACCTAATAATGCACCATTAATTGAAGTACAATGTGTTTCACGTGGGAAAACGCACAAACTATACAATAATCATCAGAATAAATGGTCTCATCTAGAGTAGACTCAAGACCTGACGTGAGGGATGCGCATCAGCGAAGAAAGGGGGAGAATGAACTGGGACAAAGGGCTTTATGATTGTAGATTGAACTGTGATTGGTTGTTATAAGTATCTTTTTCATTTCTACCTTCCCTGGTGTTTATGGGAAATGTAGTTCTTCTGTTGATATATGGAAATTCCTTGTGGCTCCTCTTAATAAAAAAGCGAAGAAGGAGCAGCATAATCCTAGCCTCTGGTCCTGACATAGAATTCTGTGTCTGTTGGTGGTCAGGTACTTGCAGATTTAAGTGCAGTGTTAGGGAATGAGCGAGGGAAGGAGAATAATTGTGCATTATATATGCATAGAAGTGAGGGGGAAGCCAAACAAGGAGGTAACTGCTTCAGGGTGAAGTGGCGTAGAAAAGAGGCCCAGGAATGGAGCATTGGGTGTGCCCGCTTGAACTGAGGCAGACTGATTCGAGAGGTAAGAGAAGCCAGCAATAGCAGGTGATTCAAGGGTGTCAAGCAGAATTGTGAGGTCCGTTTTGTCAAATGCTGCAGATGGGTCGATAAGGATGAGGATAGACAGCGATAACATTGGAGGCTAGGGAGAGAGCAGTGTAGGGGAAGTGAAGGGTGCAGAGGCCATTTTGAAGCTGGTATCCAGGTTGTAAGAGGAAAGGTAATGAGTATGAAAATGAACAACTTCAGATTTTTTTGTTTGTTGAGAAAACAGGTGGGTATGACACGGGGCCTGAGTGAGGTTACCAGTAAGGGTGTTTGGCAGCAGGCTTAAAGCACTTGTTGTTTTCGTGTCTGTAATAAATCTACTGGTATCATTCAATTATTGTATCGGTGCCAGCGCCTGAGTACGCTCTGGTTATAGTTATTCGATCTTATAAATTTGCACAAGACTGGATGCAGTTGCTACCAGTTTGAAGTTACTTGATGTAAATTTGAGTGGTCAGTGAGAGATTGGACCATTTGGAGACTGGGTAAGTACAGTGAAGGAGTGCTAGCCCTCTCATTTGAGGAGTGCGAGATCAAAAGAACATAGGAGGAGGTTCATGGTTATTAGAATGGGAATAATTCTCCTAGGGTATGTAGTATGCAAGGCAGTAACGTTGCCTGAGAGGACTGGTTTGGATGGCCGTGAACATGAGCCTTTAAAGAATGCTACGTTGTAGTAACAGTCCTCTTCCGTTCTTGGAACCCAGCTTCCCCTGTGAAATGTTATCAGTGATGTCACATACCATGTCATGAATGATGAAATATGTGAGGTCATAAGCAGTGCATTGCAGGGGCGTAAGTTATAGTTAGCTCAGGTGACCATAACTGCTGAATTCATATGGTGTTGCACGTGTGAAATCTGAACTTAACTATGACATTCCTGTAACCTTTGTTTTTTCAGTGAAATTCTATGTTTTGTTCAATTCTCCTTCCTAACTATTATGTCCCTGTAACCTTTATTTGTTCAGTGAATTTCTAAGGTTTTTAAAATAATTTTTCATAACTATAACGTAGCTGTAATTTTGAAAGATTTCATATATGTACCGCCCTCTTATTTTCATTAATGACATCAGTGTGAACATATTTACAAGTGTGCATATATATAGCCCCCTATATCTGTTTTTCAAGAAAGTTACTCATTTTATGAGTTTCACGAATCTACAGACAGGATTTGCGAATTCGCCCGATGACACACCCAAACCTTGCCTTTTGAATGGGTACATTAGGATCCCTCCCACCCCACCAATGTACATGTAAAACCATACCCAAAAACAGGTATTTCTCCAGTGAACTCTGTAGAAAGAGGGTTGAGAACCAGTGGTGCTCTGCTTTCATAGAATGGCTGAAGCTTTACCTTCTGTCCAGGATGGAGATCCAGAGCCTGATGAGGAGGAAGATACGCTACCTCCAAGAAAACAAAGAGCTGTCTGGAAGTATTTTACAATATCTTCAGGGGAAAAGTTTAGAGCTAAATATGTGCAGTGCAGTGTTTGCGGGAAACAGTTATCCAGCTGCACTGCCAAGAAGTATTTACATGCAACAAGTTCCATGTGGATTCACTTAAAAACAATTCATGATAAGTTCTACAACCGGATGATGCAGGATAAAGCAGGTGCAGCAGAATAGTCCACTTCAACAGCACCCTTGGGAGAACCATTATCGACTCTAGTCATTACAATCCCAGCTGTCTGCGAAGAATTAAGTAAGATGATTACTCATTGTGCGAAATGCCACTTGCTTGTCGCTGTAAAAATGTCTTCTGCGGGTGCATTTTTCGATACAGTGAAGAAGCATCGCTGTTAGTTGTTTTTTTTTTTTTTGCTTCCAATTACCACATAATGTTTTTTGAAGACTGAAGCAAGTTGCTTCTTTGCATTTCCCCACGCTTACCCTTTTACTACCCTATTTCCTTTTTATTAAAAAAACAAACCCTTAGCCCTTATACAAAAAAAGGTTCTTTTTATAACCACCATCTGGTCGAGCAAAGACCTCTGTTAATGTGTTAGTCGCTGCATCGGTGTGAGACTGGGTGTGTCAGAGGCTGTGTTGGTGTGAGACTGGATGCGTCAGTGGCTGTATCGGTGTGGGCCTGGGTATGTCAGTGGCTGTATCAGTGTGTGCCTGGGTATGTCAGTGGCTGTATCAGTATGTGCATGGGTGTTTGAGAGGCTGTATCAGTGTGTGGCTGAATGTCTATGTGGCGGTATCGATATGTGACTGAGTGGGTCATTAGCTGTGGCAGTATGTACCTGGGTGTGTCTGTTTCTGTATCAGGGTGTGGCTGGATATGTCAGTAGCTGTATCAGTCTGTGTCTGGGTGTGTCAATGACTGTATCTGTGTGTCCCTGGGTGTGTCAGTGGTTGTATCAGTGTGAGCCTGGTTTTGTCAGTGGCTGTGTCAGTGAGTGCCTTGGTGTGTCAGTGCCTGTATTGGTCTGTGCATGGATGTGCCAGTCTCTGTGTGGCTTTAACAGTGTGTGGGTGGATGTGTGAGTAGCTGTAACGGTGTGTGGGTGTGTGAGCAGTGTATAGGTGGGTGTAGGAGGAGCTGTAATGGTGTGTGGCTTGGTGTGTGAGTGGCTGTGTGAATGACTGTATGGATGTACGAGTCGATGTAAGTAGGTATTTGCAATTGTAGATGGGTGTGTGACTGACTATGGGATTTTGAGTGGGTGTGTGAGGACCTATGTGAATGACTGTATAGGTGTGTGAGTTCATGTATGAGTAATTGTGTAGGTGTTTGTGACCCATAAGGTAAATTAGTAATATGCATTTTCATAACTTTACAAATATATTATATTAACACATTACAATACAATTTAAACCAAACAATAAACAGACATAACACAACTTATTTAACTATTTACAAATACACTTTGTGCAGAAGTACTCCAGCTACATGCAGGTATATTTTTAGACCAGCAAGGACAAAACAAAGCGATGCCTGGAAGCATTTTGCAATACCTTCAGAGGAAAAGAGGGCTACAGCAAAATATGTGCAGTGTAATATTTCTGGCAAGCAGTTATTCATGGGTGCAGCCAAGAAGTGTTCACATGGGACAAGTTCCATGTGGAAGCATTTAAAGCAATTCATGAAAGGGTCTACAACCGGATGATGCAGGATAAAGCAGGTGCAGCAGAACAGTCCACCTCTACAGAACCCTTGGGAGAACCATCATCAGCTGTAGTCATTACAATACCAGCTGTCTATGAAGGTCTGAGTGAGATGATTACTCACTGTACAAAATGCCTCATGCTTGTCGCTGTAAAAATGTCTTCTGTGGGTGCATTTTCCCTTTTTTTTTTTTTTACTGTTCTCAGGTTCTATATGTGTACACCATACATGATGTACTGTTGAAAGAATCATCATTGAATAGTGGGGGAAAACAACAATAAAGATTGCAGAAAAATAAACTGCACAATATGTGTAAGTAGATGTGTGCATGAGTAAATGGGTGTGTGACTGATTTTGAGTGGGTGTGAGTGTATGTGTGGGCTTGTCAGTACCTGTGTGAATGACTTTATAGGTGTGGGGGTTCATGTATAAGTACCTGTATGGGTGTGCTTTTGAAGCGTAAAAGAAGAGGCCCCCTACTATTTAGGTGAGGTTCCTTAAGGTAGGGAAAAATCAATCAATGTAAAGAATTAAGGCAACCAATCATAGAATGATGATTAACAATAATGTATAAACAATAATAAATGGAAAGAAACAAGGCAACAACAGCTATTTATCAAAAGTACAAAATATCATTTATTTAAATGCTTGACAATGTGACAATCTATAGTTTACACACTCTCACTTTCATGTCCATCAATCATACTTCCATGCATACTCATGTCAATATAAAAACATTGTTAAAGTGGTGACATTTTCCACAGAATTAATGGATAGGTACAATGTATAAGAAATAGATTCAAATAGAACACAGTGGCACAAAATCAAAATGACTGGTGGTGTTCTACATGGCGTTTCGGCACACCACAGGTGCCTCGTCAGGAAAGAGGCCACAGTTGGAACATGTGAGAATTCTGTGAATAAAAGTTATTGCCTTGTAAGAATTGCGTGGTTCTTTCCAAAATGTAAAGAGAACATAATAGATATTAAAAGTCGATAGAAATCGATCTGCATTGAAGTGGGAAAGATGGGAAAAAGGAGTGCGTGAGTAGTATATTACAGACGTTATATCATAAGGTTTGTTTTAGAAAGAATTAAATTAGACTTATAAAAATGAAATTGATTGTAGATGATATAACCCAATAACCCAAAGTGAATGGTAAGGGAAGGAAGAAAAAGAAGAAAGAAAGGAAGAAAATAGTAGAAACCATAAATGGAAGCTAATGAAAGTCTGCTCATTACAAGATCCCATGTGTAAAAATTAGTGATAGAGTAGTTTAAACTTGTGTGGTACCTACTCCTAGAGTAGTTATAATAACCAGTCGTACTGTAGGATAATTTGAGAACGGTACTGTTCTTGGAATATTTATCTAGACCTGAAATAAGAAGAATAACAATTGTCGATAATAGCACAGATGTTTATTTATGTACAAGGGAGTACTTCTTAGGAGTCTGACAAATATTTACCTCGGTTATCAAAAATATTGTGCTGAGTAAAGAATGTAAAAATCATGTCTGTCGATGTATTTATTCAATGATGGTTCTATTGCATCCCTTTCTGTGAATATGGTGCTAAAAATGAAGACAAACAGACAAGCTATAAGTCAACATATAGTATGGTAACAGACGTCGACTATAAGGAAACCATAGTGCTATTCTCCTATGTACCTGTAAAATATCTTTAATGTTCATAATAAAAATTCGTTGTGACAGATAAGGATAAGCTGTCTTGATGTAAGATAAAATACAGGGGATACTTGTTTCGTTTTATAATCCAGGGCTAGAATAAAAAGAAAAAGTATATTTACAGATCGATATAAAACAATACAGGTCTAAGAGAATGCTACATTAGTCACAATTTTACCACAGAAATAGCAGGTCAGTGCGGATCTTTTAAACCTTGTTGGCCTTAGTGGTTAAGTTTATATCAGTTATACTGAACAAGGCACCGTACTTACTATGTTAAAATTCGATGAATTTGGGGAAGCTCAATTCGTATCAATATTGATGAAAGGGATTTCTGTAATGAAAACAACAAGGGAAACACTGTGAAAGTTGCACCACTTAAAATAAACAATGTATTATGAAAGAACTGACAGATCTTCAATGAACTGTCAAAAGGCTTTTTGCCGATGCCGAATATACCAGTGCCGGAAACAATACATAAAGAATGAAATGAAGGGCCGGTTGTGCAGAGTAAATGAGCGGATATAGATAGAGTAAGTATATCAATTCAGAGAGTGACGGTCATGTCTAATGTATTGAGCCCGAATATGATCGCAGCATATGCGGTATCAATGACGCCCTAATTAGCAAGTGGCTGTCTATTAGGTGGCGTTGGGTGGCAGTTCAAAAATTGAAAGATAAAGATAGCCAAAATAATCGTACCGAGGCAACAACAGCCAGCTTAATGTGCAGGCGAAACAAAGCGGATAGAAATGTTGCATCAGCGCGTACTTACATTTTCGATGGCATGGAGCCTCCGGATATGGGGTTCCTGCACGCAATTGCTCTCGATGGAGACTAACCAAACGGACGTTAATGGTCTCGTTTTGACGTTCAAATATCTGTCACGTGATAAAATCGACCAATCACATGATAAGACCTAATTGTCTTGTATTAGTGGTCGGCTCGCGTAAACCCTTCAATAATGCTTTATTGAGACAGTGTATCGGCCAGCGACATTGCGATATAAGCGGTGATGTACTGTAACAATTACAGAATAGTGTATTATATTGTATGACACGAAGGGCAATGTGAAAATTTGTAGTTACTAAAGGAGAAACAGAAATATGGAAAACTATGTGAGGTGAAGTATAAGGGCGGATACTATGGTTAGCTACTGAAGACTTAACCGGCATTGTATCTTATTGTCCTGTTCCCAAGGAATTTCCTGATTTAAACCATGCTTAACTGTATCTAAAAGTAAATATCCAAAATACTTCTCTACTTTTTCTAATAGCATCGGTATCTATGCCTGGTTTGGTGTTTATTTTTTCCAGGACAAGCCATTTGATATCTTCATGGCTGTGTTTTGCCTCTATATAGTGTTTCACTAAGGGAGGGGGCAGCGATCTTTTTGGTCCGTATTGCTGAACGGTGTTCTGTCAGTCGTGTAGCTAAAGTTCTAGATGTTTCGCCGACATAACCCAGTCTGCAGGGGCATAATAGCAAATAAACGATGTTTTTGTTTTGCAATTTGTGAACGATTTTAGTATAATGGTATAACCATTATGTTCAAATATATTTGTTATTATAGCGCTTTCGCATGCTTTACATTGGGAGCATTTATTGTTCCCACAGATAGGAGTTAGCACCATCTAAGGTCTTTTGGATGAAAGATGATTTTATTTTCATGCGTGAGTGTACAATTTGGTCCTTCAAATTTTTATTCCGACGATGTGCAAACATCGGACGTGGCAAAATATCTTTTTCATCTGAGTTGATATTTAGAATATGCCAATGTGCGCATATTATTTGACGTACTTGTTCATTTGCTGTTGAGTGTCTGGTTACGCAAACTAATTTGGGTGCAATTTTAGAGGGATGATTTTCTAGAGATGATCCCTATCATAGAATCTTGCGCGCTTATATGCTTCTCGTACCACTCGTTTAGGATATCCACGTGTGGTAAATTTTGTCTTCATAGTTTCTGATCTTTTGTCATAGTCGGCTATGTTGGTACAGTTTCTCCGAAGTCGGAGAAACTGTCCAAATGGAATACTTTCCTTTGTGTTTTTAGGTGAAAGCTATTAAAATGCAAGAGTGCTATTCCTTGCCGTAGAGCTTCACATAGAGGTCTACCTCTAGGACCTGATTGTTTTCCCTGATTTGAATATCGAGAAATTCTATATTTTTAGAACTGGTGTGAGCTGTAAATTTAAGGTTGCAATCACAGAGATTAATCCATTGCAGAAATTCAATTAATGCATCTGATTCATTGGTCCAGATGAAGAAGACATCATCTATATAGCGAGCCCAATTTTGGATGGACTCAAAAAAGGGGCTATTTCATTATATATATGGGCCTTTTCAAGTGCGCCATATATATGTTCGCTTACAGTGGGGGCGCAGGCTGCCCCCATGCTGACTCCTTTTGTCTGTTTGTAAAGATTACCCATTAAAATCAAAAGTGTTTTCTTCCAATACAATTTTAGGGGTCTCTATAATGAATTCCGAACAGCAGTCTATTTGATAGTAGTCTATGAACCACTTCACAGCCGTGAGTGCACCTTCTTGAGGTATATTGCTGTACAGAGATTCGATGTCTAGTGTAACCATCGTATCTTTGGAACTATCGAATGGTAATCCCTCCACTGCTTTGATCATTTCTTTGGTGTCTTTGATATATGATATTATTTTGGGCACATGTGGACATAAAATGCGATCAATATATTTCGAAATCGGCTCGGTGACTGAGCCTATTGTGGTCACAATTGGGCGATATGGAGGATTGTGGCTGTCTTTGTGTATTTTTGGTACACCATACATTGCTGCCATTTTGGGATGTTCTATATTTAAATAGTCAAATTCCATTTGGCAGATGGTACCATTGTCTAATGCTCTTTTTGTGAGATTATAGATCTTTCTTTGAACTCTCGAAATTGGATCTATTTTGACTGGTAGATAATATGTAGTGTCACTTAATAGATCTTGCATCGTTTGGATGTATTTGTCCAGTATCAACTATTACTATACCACCTCCTTTATCACAATTTTTAATAATGACCTCCGAATTATGTCGTAAAGCGACCAAGTCCTCAGGTTCTTTTTTGTTTAGATTGGGAGGAGGACGAAAAGTAAGGGGTGATGGATGTTTTTAGGCGTTTGAGAACAATGTTTTCAAAGATTTCCCACCTCTGGTCCCAACTGGTCCAATGTGGGAGTAAAAGTGGATGTAGGTCGTAAGACCTGAGCAATTGTCTACTTTGGTTATGAGTGTGTGTCTTCGCCATTAGCGAAATATTTCCTCAGGCGTATTTTACGAAAAAATGCCATTATGTCCTGGTATAGTTCAAAAATATTAATACCTGTATGGGGGACAAAGGAAAGACCCTTAGAAGGGAAATGGTCGAGTCTGGCAACGTATGTTTAGATAGATTAAAAATGGGTATAGCTGTTACTGACCTCCAATACTGGGCATTCCTTGTTACCAGATATTGTTGGTTGTTCTGTTGGTAATTGCCCCGATTGGAGGTATTGTGATATCTGGGCTGATATCTCGGTCTCCATGGGCCTCGTCGTGCCTGTCGTTTGCCTAAAAAGGTTGACCAGAGGATTGATTAATTGAGCTCATAGGTCTATTTCCATCAGAATAATAATGATGGGAGCTCCTTCATTGTCCGAGTCAGAGGTGTCTGAGAAAGTGGTAACTTTCATCCTGGGCTGTTGGTACTCATTTAATTCAAATTCTGGTATTCACCCTGTTTGAAAAAGTGTTCATTTAGGTATGGATAGGTTCTTTCTTTGGTATTGAATCTAATGTCTTTTTTTAATTTATCAGTTTTTCTTTTTATCAGATAGTCAGAGTAAGATGAAACTTCCCTGTCTATATCCTCTAATATTTTCTTGGCCTCGTCTAATGCATTACTCTGCTTGATTTTTTCTTCTAGTATGGACATTTCTGATAATAGAGTTTGCACCAGTTCCTTGGCTGTTTCTATAATTAAAATCATGAGGTCCCACGAACATCTATTTGCTATTAAAGACCACTTTTCTAGGAACGTACGTATCTGTACAAAAAGGCCTGGGATGTTTTTAACTCTGAGTCCCTGAGGGATGACACCCGCTTTGAGGTAGTCTAACATAAATTGTCCGTGAAGTTCTATTCTACGGATCTTTTTTTTAAGTTGGAATAATGTATTTGAGTCTTCATTTGTGGCAGGATCTCTACTGTTTAACTGATTGCTAGTAGAGGGTTGGTTTCCTACCAGAAAGATACAATGCCAGTTAAGTCTCTCAGTAGCTAACCATAGTATCCGTCCCTTATACTTCACCTCACATAGTTTTCCATATTCTGTTTTCTCCTTTAGTAACTACAAATTTTCACATTGCCCTTCGTGTCATACAATATAATACACTATTCTGTAATTGTTACAGTACATCACCGCTTATATCGCAATGTCGCTGGCCGATACACTGTCTCAATAAAGCATTATTGAAGGGTTTACTGTGAGCCGACTACTAATACAAGACAATTAGGTCTTATCATGTGATTGGCCGATTTTATCACGTGACAGATATTTGAACGTCAAAACGAGACCATTAACGTCCGTTCGGTTAGTCTCCATCGAGGCAATTGCGTGTAGGAACCCCATATCCGGAGGCTCCATGCCATCGAAAATGTGAGTACGCGCTGATGCAACATTTCTATCCGCTTTGTTTCGCCTGCACATTAAGCTGGCTGTTGTTGCCTCGGTACGATTATTTTGGCTATCTTTATCTTTCAATTTTTGAACTGCCATCAACGCCACCTAATAGACAGCCACTTGCTAATTAGGCGTCATTGATACCGCATATGCTGCGATCATATTCGGGCTCAATACATTAGACATGACCGTCACTCTCTGAATTGATATACTTACTCTATCTATATCCGCTCATTTACTCTGCACAACCGGCCCTTCATTTAATTCTTTATGTATTGTTTCCGGCACTGGTATATTCGGCATCGGCAAAAAGTCTTTTGACAGTTCATTGAAGATCTGTCAGTTCTTTCATAATACATTGTTTATTTTAAGTGGTGCAACTTTCTACAGTGTTTCCCTTGTTGTTTTCATTACAGAAATCCCTTTCATCAATATTGATACGACTTGAGCTTCCCAAATTCATCGAATTTTAACATAGTAAGTACGGAGCCTTGTTCAGTATAACTGATATCAACTTAACCACTAAGGCCAACAAGGTTTAAAAGATCCGCACTGACCCGCTATTTCTGTGGTAAAATTGTGACTAATGTAGCATTCTCTTAGACCTGTATTGTTTTATATCGATCGGTAAATATACTTTTTCTTTTTATTCTAGCCCTGGATTATAAGACGAAAACAAGTATCCCCTGTATTTTTATCTTATATCAAGACAGCTTATCCTTATCTGTCACAACGAATTTTTATTATGAACATTAAAGATATTTTACAGGTACATAGGAGAATAGCACTATGGTTTCCTTATAGTCGACGTCTGTTACCATACTATATGTTGACTTATAGCTTGTCTGTTTGTCTTCATTTTTAGCACCATATTCACAGAAAGGGATGCAATAGAACCATCATTGAATAATACATCGACAGACATGATTTTTACATTCTTTACTCAGCCAATATTTTTGATAACCGAGGTAAATATTTGTCAGACTCCTAAGAAGTACTCCCTTGTACATAAATAAACATCTGTGCTATTATCGACAATTGTTGTTCTTCTTATTTCAGGTCTAGATAAATATTCCAAGAACAGTACCGTTCTCAAATTATCCTACAGTACGACTGGTTATTATAACTACCTAGAGTAGGTACCACACAAGTTTAAACTACTCTATCACTAATTTTTACACATGGGATCTTGTAATGAGCAGACTTTCATTAGCTTCCATTTATGGTTTCACTATTTTCTTCCTTTCCTTCTTCTTTTCTTCCTTCCCTTACCATTCACTTTGGGTTATTGGGTTATATCATCTACAATCAATTTCATTTTTATAAGTCTAATTTAATTCTTTCTAAAACAAACCTTATGATATAACGCTTCAGTAATATACTACCTTGCGCACTCCTTTTTCCCATCTTTCCCACTTCAATGCAGACGATTTCTATCGACTTTTTAATATCTATTATGGTCTCTTTACATTTTGGAAAGAACCACGCAATTCTTACAAGGCAATAATTTTTATTCACAGAATTCTCACATGTTCCAACTGTGGCCTCTTTCCTGACGAAGGCACCTGTGTGTGCCGAACGCGCGTAGAACACCACCAGTCATTTTGATTTTGTGCCACTGTGTTCTATTTGAATCTATTTCTTATACATTGTACCTATCCATTAATTCTGTGGAAAATGTCACCACTTTAACAATGTTTTTATATTGACATGAGTATGCATGGAAGTATGATTGATGGACATGAAAGTGAGAGTGTGTAGACTATAGATTGTCACATTGTCAAGCATCTAAATAAATGATATTTTGTACTTTTGATAAATAGCTGTTTGTTGCCTTGTTTCTTTCCATTTATTATTGTTTATACATTATTGTTAATCATCATTCTCTGATTGGTTGCCTTAATTCTTTACATTGGGTGTGCTTTTGACCCATAAGTTAAATTAGTAATATACATTTTTATAACTTTACAAATGCATTTTATTAACACATTACAATACAATTTAAACCAAACAATGAACGAATAAACATAACCTAACTTATTTAACTATTTACAAATACAAGAACACACCCAAATCTGAACATTGATTAGCTGCACTAGGACCCCACCCATGTACTTGCATGCAGTGCTGCTGTCTATTTACTTAACATCTCCAAATTTGATAAATTTGATGCTATGCCAACGTGGGATCAATAAGTACTTGTATCATCATCATGGTGAGCTCAAGTGTATGTTGCGATATTTAGGAACACCAACCTAGTTTCTAACCCTCAGTTGTGCAGAATATCCATGGAATGACATGCATGACTTTTTCAGACAAACAAACAATAACATTAAAGGCATCAAATTCAAGACAACAGGAGAACTTAAAGATAGAGTTGTGTATTTGTCAAGTTTGTGCAGTGTAACATCTGTGGCAAGCAATTATCACAAGAGACTGCTAAACGTATTCTTATGGGGCAAGTTCCATGTGAAAGCATCTTAAAAGCAATCAAAACCAAAATCCTATGCACACGTTGTGATTAGTTCATGAGAAGTTCGTCAAGTAGTAAAGTACGATTGTCAAAGTTCAAATTGGTCCAATTCTTGTCTTTTATTCAAGCAAGAACACAGAGAAACCAGCCAACACGTGTTTCAGTCTAACGGGAAATATCCCTCGACTTCTTCAGGGCTGGGAATGATACAATAATTCTTATATAAACAACTTGTACTGCATTAAAGAAAGTGACATGGGAGGAAAAAATTACTCCCAGTGGTCTGAGTGAAACACAAATCACCATATAACGTGGAAACCCTAAACATATTCAAAGAACAAATGGTGACCATTTAATCGCTCTCTTCAACTAGTGTGAAGAAATGTGCGAAACATAATTACCTCAAGAGTCAGTCGTGAAGTGTTGGGTGCCATACATGTGCTATGTATATATCATATAGCACGCAGTAAACGAGTCACAGCAAGTTACAAAACATTTTCAAGGAGCCAATAGTAACATTTAAATCACTCTCTTCAGTGGGTGTGAAGAAATATGCGAAACCTTATTCTCTCAATATTTGGTCGTGAAGTGTAGGGTGCCCCACGTGAGCTATGTATATACCACATAACCCGCAGTAAAAAGAGTCACGGAAAATTAAAAAATTAAAAAAACAATGAATGGGCAATATACGCACAATGCTTGATTTTACACATATAGTCATTCCAGTTAGTGTAAACATATGCTACTTGGGCTTCTTGTATATATAATATTCTATACACGGGGGGGAAAAAGGGAAAAAATGGAAAGTGCCATGGTAAAAAGACTAAAATTAAACATGAGGAAGATCGTGTACGCTCTAGAGAAAGTCATTTAAAAATATAAGGCCCTCACCACTCCGCCGGTTATACTTCCGGCCCGGCTGGCCAAGGTTAGAGGTTTCTTCAGTGTTTTGAGTGAGGCTGTGTGGTATTTTTCCAAATAAAACCTAAATAGGTAATGCAATCTTTTATTTTCAAGCAACCGGTAATGCAATCTATACAGTATCCTAAAACTGGCTGTTACCATCATTACTTTCTAATCTGTAATCCACAACCATATTATAGGTAAGAGATTAGAAAGTAATGATGGTAACAGCCAGTTTTAGGATACTGTATAGATTGCATTACCGGTTGCTTGAAAATAAAAGATTGCATTACCTATTTAGGTTTTATTTGGAAAAATACCACACAGCCTCACTCAAAACACTGAAGAAACCTCTAACCTTGGCCAGCCGGGCCGGAAGTATAACCGGCGGAGTGGTGTGGGCCGTATATTTTTAAATGACTTTCTCTAGAGCGTACACGATCTTCCTCATGTTTAATTTTAGTCTTTTACTATGGCACTTTCCATTTCCTTCCCCTCCCCCTGTGTATAGAATATTGAAGATTATATATACAAGAAGCACAGGTAGCATATGTTTACACTAACTGGAATGACTATATGTGTAAAATCAAGCATTGTGCGTATATTGCCTATTCATTGTTTTTTTTAAATTTTTTAATTTTCCGTGATTCTTTTTAATGCGGGTTATATGGTATATACATAGCTCACGTGGGGCACCTACACTTCACGACCAAATCTTGAGAGAATAAGGTTTTGCATATTTCTTCACACCCACTGAAGAGAGTGATTTAAATGTTACTATTGGCTCCTTGAAAATGTTTTGTAACTTGCCGTGACTCTCTTTAATGCGGGTTATATGGTATATACATAGCTCACGTGGGGCACCCTACACTTCACGACCAAATCTTGAGAGAATAAGGTTTCGCATATTTCTTCACACCCACTGAAGAGAGTGATTTAAATGTTACTATTGGCTCCTTGAAAATGTTTTGTAACTTGCCGTGACTCTGTTTACTGTGTGCTATATGATATATACATAGCACATATATGGCACCCAACACTTCACGACTGCCTCTTGAGGTAATTATGTTTCGCACATTTCTTCACACTAGTTGAAGAGAGCGATTTAAATGGTCACCATTGGTTCTTTGAATATGTTTAGTGTTTCCACGTTATATGGTGATTTGTGTTTCACTCAGACCACTGGGAGTAATTTTTTCCTCCCATGTCACTTTCTTTAATGCAGTATAAGTTGTTTATACAAGAATTATTGTATCATTCCCAGCCCTGAAGAAGTCGAGGGATATTTCCCGTTAGACGAAACACGTGTTGGCTGGATTCTCTGTGTTCTTGCTTGAATAAAAGACAAGAATTGGACCAATTTGGACTTTATTGACAATCGTACTTTACTACTTGATGAACTCTCATGAACTAATCACAACGTGTGCATAGGATTTTGGTTTACATTTCTGTGCAGGTTTTCCTTCACACATCTAGGGGTCTTGGGGTGTTTCCCCTACCTGTTGCACCGTACTATTTGCAATTCACCTCATTATATGCAGAATCAGCTAGGCGCCATTCCTTCCTATACCCCCAACACCCCAATATATAGCAATCTTAAAAGCAATCACGATGTGGGAGAAGGCAAGGCAAGTGGAGGAGAACCACATGCGAGTGTGTCACTGGATGTGTAAGTAACTATGTCAGCATATGACTGGCTCTCTTAGTAATTCTGTGGGTCTGTAAATGTGTATGTAAGTGGCTGTATGGGTTACATATTGGGTGTATTAGTGAGTATTGGGATATGTAACTGTGTGTGAAACTAGCTTAGTTACTACTGGATACATAAGTGCTGTGTAGGTGTGTGAATGTATGTGTAAGGGCCTCTGTCACTCTCTCACTGGGTGTCAGAGTGGCTGTATGGTTTTGTAAATGGGTATGTGAGTAGCTGTATGGGTTGTGACTGGGTGTATAGGTGTGTAAGTGCATGTGTAACTGACTGTCTGAGTGCTGGGTACACGAATGATTGTACAGGTGTGTGCGTTGATGTGCCAGTGCCTGTATGAGTGTATAAATAATTAGGTAAGCGTGTGTGTAGGTGAGTAGATGGGTGTGTTAATAGTTTTAAGGGAGTGTGACTGAGTGTGGCAGTCACTGTTTGGCTTTGAGTGGTGGGTACATGCATGCTTTTATGGGACTGTATGTAACTGGGTGTGTAAGTGCCTGCCTGACTGTCAGTGGGTGAAAATTACATTCTATTAAATTACATATTATAAGCAAATGCATCTAATTTTAAACACTTTCATTTATACTGGCTTAATAACTATATTTTCAGTGTACCAATTCCTCTTTCTCCTTTCCTGCTCACTCTATTTTTAGTTAATGTTTGCATCTAAGCTGCCTTTTATATTGCCTTCTAGTATAGTGTCTAGAAGCTACACATTTTCTTTCATCTTGTATACACTCACAATTTTTAATCTAAATATACTTTTTTATACTACAACCTAATTAACATACCTGCAAAATCTTGTTGCTGTTCTCCAACTTTAATTTCTATTTCTGTTAACATCTGTTGGAAATTTCAAGTCAGAACTATGGCAGTCCTCCTCCACTCTCAGTACAAAAACAGCTACAATGGCTACCCTTCACCATGTATTCTTACTTATTCTCCTGTGGTTAAACAGGTTTCCTTTCATCTTTTATTTTTGTTATACCACTTCTAAATGGTCCGTATTTTTAACCCTTTTCACTTTTTGTGGAAAGAAGTCTAATTTGGCTGTTTTTTTTCCTCAAATCCGTTGCTCCACCACGACGCTCAGTGCGGCCCCCTTGTAATTTGTGTTGGATCCGAGGATCCACATGGAAGCCCAAAGAAGCATTTAACAATCTACTATTAATAGTTTGTATTTGTTTTACTTTGTAAAAGCCAAACACTCCCAATTACCAATGTTTCCACACCAGTCTTTGAATTTCACAGTGCAATTGTTTTTGTTTCCCTCCCCCATATTATTTTAGCTCCATGTCCATGGTGACCATGTTAGAAGCACTCTCTGCCTACCACTAGGTCAAAAGTACATATTACTTTCTGCAAGCAGTGAACCAGCTTCAAATTAAACTATAGCATGTGTGGTGGACTGCTTGCAATTTCAAGCATATCCCTAACATATTTTTTGTTTTTTCAAAACCACTCACGGATGTAGTTACTTTTGTCTGCAAATCACTACCTAATTTTTGTTCCATGCACATCTGCACCATTCAATCAAATATGTTTTTATGTTCTTTTATAGTTTACATGCTGTTCTCCATTTTAGCTGCCTTTCATCTTCAAAATTGCCTCATTTTACTGCAGCCTTCTCTTATGTGCTACTCCTCCTTCTCTCCAAAATGGTCATAGTGCGGATTTTGGATCATACTTTAGTATTTTGAGCGTCGCAGATACCAAACCAAAAGCACACATTCAACACATAATAGCTACTGATTTTCCTTTACCAAAACCATTTATGTAAAACAACTACAGATTTAATATAGTAGGTGTAAAACTGTGGCTACATGGGTATCTAAGAGAGTGTGGGAGTGCCTCTGTAGGTCTGTGAGAAGGAGTCGGTGGTTTTGATGTTGTGTGAGTGGGTGCATAAGAGTGTATGGGTCTCTAACTGTGTGTGTGAGTGGTGCTATGGGTTGCTGAGCAAGTTTGTGGCTGGGTGAGTGAGTAGGTGTTTGGCTGTGTGGGTGTGAGTAGGTGTGTCACAGAATAGATAGGTGTGTGAGTGGTTGTATGAGTGTCTGGGTGTGTCAATGGCTGTGAGAGTGGTAATATGGGTATATGAGTCGCAGTATGAGTGGCTGTATCAGTGTGCGAGTGGGTTGTGAGTGGCACTGTGTGTCTGTGAGAGGGTGTGTTACTGGGTGGATCTGTCAGTGGGGGTGTGTGTGGGTCTGAGAGTGGGTCTCTGAGTGCATGTATGGATCTGTGAGTGGGTCTGTGAGTTCCTGTGTGGCTATGTCACTGGGTGTGTGAATGCCTGCGTGGGTCTGACAGTGGGTGTGTGAGTGTCTGTGGGAGTCTGTGAGTGGCTATGTGGGTCTGTGAGTGGGTGTGAGTTCCTCTGTGGCTTTGTCACTGGGTGTAGGAATGCCTGAGTGGGTCTGTGAATGGGTGTGTGAGGGTCTGTGAGTGGGTCTGTGAGTTCCTGTGTGGGTATGTCGCTGGGTGTGTGAATGCCTGAGTGGGTCTGTGAATGGCTGGGTGTGTAGGTCTGGGAGTGGGTGTGAGTGTCTGTGGGGGTCTGTGAGTGGGTGTGTGAGTGCCTACGTGGGTATGTGAGTGCCTGCATGGGTCTGTCAGTGGCTGTGGCAATGCCTGCATAGGTCTGTGGGGGGGTGAGTGCCTATGTGGGTTTGTGAGTGGGTCTGAGAGTGCCTGCATGGCTATGTGAGTGGATGTGTGAATGCCTTCGTAGGTCTGTGAGCATGTGCGTGACTGCCTGTGCGGGTTTGTAAATGGGTGTGAGAGTACCTGTGTGGGTCTGAAAGTGGGTTCTTTTTTTCAAAGTGCGTCAAGATTCGTGAATACATTGCGGATTTACGCGGGGGCCGCGCTGAGCCTTGCGGGGGATCCGCAGATTCTCGAAGTGGAAATAAGAAAACAATATAACTCCATTTCATACCCAACATAAGTTTCTTTCACACTCCTTTAACACACCCATTGGGTCAGGGTACCTCTACCCTGACCCCTTTAATCATTTTCCAGATTAATTATAAGTCCCCGGAACCATTCCTGGATACTTACAATGACGACTGCAACCTCCCGGTCAGGTTGTGGTCAGCCAATCATGGCATTGCTGGGGGCGCGTGACTTTGCGGATCCACCACGGGAATCTGCAAAGGGTCCGCGTCCCTAGATATACAATTTTGTTTTTCCTTTAGTAACTCTGCATCTATTAAACAGATTTTCACCAAATCATAAAAAGGGCTCTTTCTGGACCAAGAGCTACCTCTCTGACAAATTTGGTGTAATTCCGTACAGTAGTTCGGGCTGTAGTCGTATTCAAAATCCCTATGGGAAATTGCATGGGAAACACAAATTTTTTGACACCCCTTTGTCTCAGCCCCCGCTCGACGAATCACTCCGAAACTTTCCCTGCAGAACTAGACAAATCGTGCTACATTTTGGGGAAAATTTCAGGAAGATTCATCAAACCACGCCAAAGTTATAAGCTCATGCAGCATGAGAGAAGTGTCTGGATTGTCTGGAGCAGGCTGCCTCAGTGCTCCGAAGAGCACTGAAGGCCTGTGCCTGCTCTCCAACCCAGCTGTCTGGGTTGGAGAGGTTGAATTGTGCATGTTGGTTTGGTCATAGCAAGGTATCCAGCCAAACCGACATGCGCAATTCACGCCGAAAGGGCCACTCGTGATTGATGCCAATCAGCAGCAATGACGCACTGGCCCCGCCCTGCCCTCTCCGTTCGGCAGAAAGCCGGAAAAATAAAATGGTAATAAAATTATTTTATTACCAATTTATTTTTTCCAGCTTTTTGCGCAGCAGGTGGGTGAGGGGCGCTCCTCCCCTCCCATGGAGGAACCGCCACTGTAGAGGGGTGCGGGGAGCGTGGATAGCAAAGTTGATTTGATAGCTTGAGTATGGTGTCGATATAATGTTACATGTTCTGAATTGTTTTCTCTTGTGTTTCTCTTCAAATGAAAGGAAAATGTAGTTTAAAAAAATGGTGTTGAATTGCTTTGCATTGTAATTTGCTTACATTTTGGAATCTGAACAGAGTCAGGAATTCGAGTAATTACGACGAGACTTAATTTCTGCTAAAAAAAAATACTACATCTGTGTAAGACAAATACGTTTTAATGCTGGGGATGTGAATATTGGGGCATCCCGTAAATCTTTCTTGTAAAGAAAAAAAAAAAAATACCTGGGGAAAGTTTGAACATCTGGGGCTGATGTGGTTGGCCAGTGGGTTCTGGAATTCGGACACACCCTGAACCAAGCACACTAGAATTGATAACGCTGGAAGGCTTGGTTCTACATATATTTCAAAAATCGTGCATGGTGAAGAGGACATTTTTTTTGTAAGAATAAGATAGTGTAAAACACTTACTTCCAAAGAGCACTGTGTACCAAAGAGGTGGTGTGTGCTACACACAAGGATTTATAAGTTGGGATGTGAGGCATTTTATCATTTTCACAGTGACCAGGGTTTTAAAAAATATTTTCCTCCTTTATAGTGCCCATGTAGGCTAAAAGCTTTCAATAAGGTAACTACAAGTGTTGAAGTTCAGAGGTAAAGTGCCCTTCAAGTGTTTCAGAAGCTTTTGAGAAGAAACTGTATCAAACGCACACTGCCCAGCTCCAGCAGCTGCTCTTTGTCCTGTTTTTATTTACCCTCTCTGAGCCAGCTTTTATCTGTCCCTCTTGATGTGTTACTTTCAAAACCAGCTGCTGTCTGCACTCTTAACATTACTTTACTTCAAAGCTGGTCGCTGTCTGCGTCATTTCCATGGTAACTGCTGTCTGCATTATTTTCTTGTTACCTTCACTTTCAAAGCCAGCTGCTGTCTGCACTAGTCTTTACTTATTACTTTCTATTTCAAAGCTTGCTCCTGTCTACATTCTTTACCTGAGGCGTTCTCTTTTGAAGCCAGCCATTGCCTGTACTGTTTACTTGTAACACTCGAGTGGACTCCAAAAGCCATGTCCTCCTGAATCCTAAAGTACCAACTCTTGCCTCCTCAGGCCGTGTTGACTCCAGAGGATGCTGTGTTGTCCGACGAGTTGAACCACGCGTCCATCATCGATGGGATCAGACTATGCAAGGCTAACACGTATCGCTACAAGCACATGGACATGGGTGACCTAGAGGAGAAACTGAAAGATGCCCAGGTATTTGAGGAGTGGGGGGTGGGGGCTGACGTAGAAACTCAAGGAGGTCCATATATGGCATGGGCGCGCTTAAATATGTTCCCAGGGGCTGCAAAGTGTGGTCTGTGGTGTACCTGAGGGCCGCATTAATGCCATCATGGTGGGAGTGAGGCTTTGTGAGGAGAGGGGTTAAGTTGGGGCTATTGCTATCTTGGGAGATTCAAGTGTAAAAGGGAAGTAACTTGATTATTGAATTGGAATGAAATAGAATTGTACAATGTGAAACCAGAACACCTGGGATCAATCCTAGCTTCCCTGCTTGACCAAATTGTGTGATCCTAGACAATTGTCTAATTTCACTTTGCCTCCTTTTTCTTCGTTATGACATATAAGAGTAACTTGAAATACACGAGTTCAGGATGGGTGCTGTACAAAACCTTCTCTCTTGTGTTTGATTTAATGAACTATAATGTTGTCCATGTATAATAACAACCCAGACCACCCACAAGGTATATGCAACAACTGACTTGCCTCTTATTTCACTATTGGCATTGTTGTCAGGGTGGGTGGAGGCATAAATGTTTCTACGTTCATTTTTGAAAACTATCAGTTTTAAAATTACTTCTGGATGCACTGATATAATCTGATGTACTAGGGTGGAAGGTATCTGCATGTTAATGAAATACACTTTTGAATTTTGAAGAGACTATCCTATTTTTACACGATTGTTGCAAAATGTCTTCAAAAGAAAATAATGCTTTCTTAAAGTTAAGTGGTGCAAGACACTTATTTGCTTCTTTACTTAAGTTAGTGTAAATAAACGCTTGCCGTTTATTTAACATCTTTTTGAATGTTACTGCACGATCAAGTAAACAGCAGCTCAGTGCAGTTGCTTTACTGGGTGCTGCATGTGACGGTCAGAAGGGCTGCATGCAGAACCCGGGCCGTACTTTGAGTATCGCTGATATGAGTTGCTGGGGACATTTGGGAACCTGGATTAGAAACTGAAGGCGTCCCAGACATGGGGTTGAGGGGGGACAAGAACCTGGAGGAAAAACTGAAGGGTGCCCAGGTATGGGGGTTTTAGGGGCTTCTGAGGGCTAACTGAAGTGGCTTCAGATAAGTGGGTGCAGGATCATCTGTGGACCTGGAAGAGAAACTGAAGGCCGCCCAGGAATGAGTGTGCTGAAGGGCCTGCAGGCCTTGAGGAGAAACCTGAGGAGGGTGTTGGGCTGCTGAACCTCTAGGGGAGAAACTAAAGGGTGTTAAGGAGGCTGGAATCCGGATCTGGCTGGATGGAGGATTCCCACATATAGGGGTACCGAAGGACTCCCAGGAACATGGAGGAGAAACTGAAGGGCATCTGGGTCTGGGGTGTGTAGGATGGCACCTGCAGTCCAAGGCGGTCCTGGATGTAAAACTGAAAAACACTTCGGTACACTGGGGGTCCAGAACACCTGGTGGCCCTGGGACATGGAGGAAAAACTTGATTATACACATGTGCAAGGCTATTGGAGGGTGTGAGGCTCTGGGGGAGAAACCGAAAAAGGCTCCGATCTTGAGAGAGGTGGGTCACTTGGGAGCCATGATGAGAAATGAAAGGAGTCACATGGATAGAGGTTGTGGGTTGAGTTAGGTGGGTGCCCAAGGGACCTTAAGGATAACTTGCAGGGCACCCAGGCACTGGTTGCTGGGGCCTCTAGAGGCAAAACTAAAGGGTGTCTGGGTATGGGGGTATGAGACCTATAGTGATCTTGAGGTATGGAGGAGAAACTGACAATGTCCATCTACAGAAGCGTATGAGCCAGGGTGGAAGCTGAAGTACCACTATGTATGTAGGTACCGGAACAACGGATGCCATTTAGTTTTTTCATGGAAGGAGCAAGCTGAAAGGACAAAGGATGCCATTTTGTTTTTGCATGGAAGGAGCAAGCTCAAAGGACAACGGATGCCATTTTGTTTTTGCATGAAAATCAGTGAAAAAAGATCTATTCAAAAATATTTTGCAAACATGACTAACAATCTGAAGTAATTTTGGTTGTGGTGAACTGAAATTTCTCCTTACATTGTTTCTTTACGTCTTTCGTTTCTAGAAGCACCGGCTCCGTCTAATCGCTACTGACGGAGTCTTCTCAATGGATGGTGACATTGCCCCGTTGCGGGAGATCTGTGACTTGGCCGAGCGGTACCAGGCATTGGTGTTCATTGACGAATGCCATGCCACAGGCTTCATGGGACCCACTGGGAGGTACGTGAGCGCCCACTCTGCGTAAACAGTGCTCCATATCAGTAGTACTGGTCAATTATGTCCTGGTATTAAAGGCGGGGTGTGAGGCGTAAACTTTCAGGTCACTAGATGAAGCTGGGCCAGTACTGGCATTAATGTAAGGGGAAGGGGGTACAGAGATGTCTGCCACTAAGACAGATTCGTCCACTCCTTGTATCGAAGGTAGGTGGAAGCGTAGAGCTCACAGTTCACTACATTGCAATATGGTGCAATAACTTTCGATTGGTCAAAAATATGATCTGCACTTCCTTTGAAAATGACATCTGTAGCCCCCTCAAATCACTCCCAGCAGATATTGTGCCATTGGTTGGCTCAGTTTTAGCTCCCATTCTCTTCTCTTTCCATTCTAGGGGAACTGATGAACTTCTTGGGGTGATGGATCGGGTGGCCATTGTGAACTCCACTCTCGGAAAGGCCCTCGGTGGAGCTGCAGGTCCGTAGTCTTCAGCTACCTCAATAGGGGATCCACATCTTTTGTTATAACTATCTATAGTGCGCATTTCTGCTCTCTGTATGGTCGTATGGCGCTTTCGGACCCCGGGCTTGCTTTATGGTTCTGGGATCTCAATGACTGTAGACCTGGTGGTTTTTGAGTCACTGGGGTTGGTGAGCGCAGGCCTGTTTGTCCAATGTGTTGTGTAGTAATGGTTCATGTTGTTAAATGGGAATAACACGGTGTGGCCAGCCTTGTTAGTGATATTTGAAGTGTACTATGTATGGTGCAATGGACTTTGGCATGGGTTTCGTTCCATTGGGGTGCCATGTTGTACAAACCCTGGTGAGTTGTTTTCCTGAGCAGCATTGTTGGGGAACTGTAAGGCTTTGAGATAATGTTGTGCAAACGTAGGCGTGGTACATTTATGCTAAATTTTTCTCAAAGAGTCTGATATGTATGTTGGCGTAGACAAAGCTGTGCGCACGGTCAACTATATTGTCTATTAGGGATGTTTTATGCTGGCGCGAAACACGTCATTGCCCATCAAGCACTTTACAATTCTAGGCAGTACTTAAACAAGTAGGTTGCCTGGTAATTACAGTTGTCAGTGTGCTTTGTAATTCTAGACAGTTCTTGAATGTGGTGGCTGTCATCTTTAATGACCATTTTGGTGTTTTTCTTGTAGCATCAGGCGTTTTCATATTTACTTGGAGAATAGCCAGGAGTCCAGGAACCTGTGGGTGGAAGACATGATAGATGCTAAAATTCAAGTGTATTTTTGACGGGTTGTAAATGATCATTCTGATGCATGAAATGATTGGCGTCCTGTGAGCATACAGGCCTGGAACATATGAGTAGGCTGTAGAACATCACCCACCATGAATCATGCTGAAATGTGGTTAGCATTGTATTATTTTTAATTTATTAATTTTCGAAACTGCTCTTTTGAGCGTTGTCTTTTTTTCTATAATGAGGGTTTTCTGAGTTCTGGTGGAATGTTGGTCCTGACGCTGAAAAAGACAAAAAAAACATTTTTGTTTCATGGATTTCAGTACACAGCAAGAGTGAGTGTTTTAAGCAAGAGGATTCAGATCCAGTTGTGAGAGGATAGTGCTTTTAGAGGCATCACCCTTTGTGCAGTTTATAGAGTTAATTTTGGGTATGTTCACCCAGGAGTAATTTTACAAAGACGGTACTTGGATACTCCATTCCTAGGGGACTTGTTAGTTAAGTGGGTTTAAGCTACTTAATTTCCTGGACTGCCCACCAAAGGTATGGAGTGGGCGAAGTATTACAACATACAGGACAAATACATTGACGTAGTTACATTTTAGGCAATATGTATAGTTTTTGAAACCATTCTAACAAGTGACACGTTGGAAGCGTACAGTGCGTAACCAGTACCTTTACCTATGGAGATTGTAGAAACTGGGTGTTTTGTTAATGCAGGCCCTGGAGTGCACTGTTACTCTTATCTCTTGCTGGGAGAGATGTCATTGCTCTTGGGATAGGAGTTCTGGTCCTAGGCCCTTCTAGGTCGCAGACATGGACTTCCTGCTGTAAATTAACTGTGGACCTGTTCATCAGATGATACGGAGAGCATGGGATACCCTTAGAAATGCCACAAGTGTTAAGCTAAGGTCTTCTGATCATCTTGTTGTATGGCAACACCATTTGGGTAAAGAAGGCCATCTTATGGGCCCCACTCTCATGACCCTGGTGGCAAGTCTAATGCATACTCCTGACTCGCTGCTTGCGGGGTCGGGCCCTTGCCTCCAAGGCTGCTTGTGTGGTCGGGCCCTTCGCTCCATGGCTGCTTGCGGTATCGGGCCGTTCTTTCCAAGGCTGTAGGAGAAAGGAATGCATTTCTGTTCCTCAAATAAGCCACACAAGTGCTAAACACAAAAGGGGGAGGAGCGATCACACAACAGGGATGAATAGATGCTACGTGGGTCACAAAAGGTCCAAATAGGGGGTGATGTACAATGTGAGGGGGGACAGCAGATGACTGGTGCTCACCAACAAAGCAAAATGGGGTCTGCTAGACAAGGAGAGGGAGAATCCTCAAGAAGGTTCTGGGGGGGGACGGGGAAACCAACAACCCAATTTGTCCTCTAATTCTGCTTTCTCTTTAGATTTCAAGTAGCGAAGTATCTACTTTGAGGAGCTGGTGGTTACTGAGATGGGATCGCCCAAAGTTAGGAGAGGTGCTAGAGAAAGGGGGTGGTAAAATAATTCTCAAATGCTCACAAGCCAGGCTCACCGTACATTTGACCTACACTGCCCCAGTTCTACAGCCGATGGGTGAAGCACGGCCATGGTGGGTTCATATGGTAGGTTTGTGGTAACTAATTCTGTCTAGTTTCCAGAGCGCAAGTTTCAGCCATGGTGCAGTTATAGTGGGTTAAAGGGGCGTATGGGTCACTAAATTTCTGGGGGGGGGACAGGGATAACCCTGTGGACTTTCCAGTGACCCTATGCAAATTTCCCGTTGCGTGAGACTATACACCCATTGAACTAATACAATTGTATAGTTTTGAAGTGAAATATTGAGAAAGGCAGTCATGTAGTCACAGTTTGAAGGTATGCTTTGTTATGTACATTCACAAATTAATTAGACCAAATGTGGAATCATATATATATTTTTTTTATTGTGCTACTCATAGTTCACTCGCACTCAGTTCTGTGATCTGCATGGTGCACGTTTTTTGCAGCAGGCACATTATCCCTCCATTCTACTTTACGATGTGCCAAAACATCCACTAGACAAAATTCTGAACTCTCACTAGTAGGAACATTATTCACCAGAGTTCTATTGACATTTTTACTGTTGCCTGAAAACTGCCTGATGCACAAGGAAGTATATGTGCTTTTAAACCAAAACTTATTTTTAAACAAAGCGCCCCCTACCAAAGTCAACGCTAGTTGTGGCTGCACCGGTCGCACTGCCCTAAAACTAGTCCTGCTCCCAGCAATGGGGCAGGACTAGCTTTTCCAGAAATGGGGTCAGAGCTAACCTCATATCCATTATATGAGGAAAAAGATCTATATAGGTGGTGGGGTATAATACTTACCCCCCTCCCTCCCCCCCAATTACAGCAAGCAAAACAATCTAACAGATTTCTTGTAGATGATTTAAGGGAGAGTAGACTTCTCCCCTGAGAATTTTTTGACATTTTTGCGATCAAATTTCTAAAACGCTGTAGGCCCTTATAGGGCATTCATGACATATTCCAGTCCTTTCATGGTGCACCAGGGAAGCCTGGCTTTTCCTAGGAGTAGATCTGATTTTTTTCAAATGTGTTAAGTCAGAAATAACTTTTTCATGGGTGAGCCCCTTATACCAAGGAGTACATTCAATATGACCGTGCCAGAAATTTACCATGGATACTTCAGCCACATTCATGGGTGCCTCTAAAAATTCCCTCCGGTATACAAGGGTCAGCATTTTGTCATTGACACCCCCTATAAAATGAGTACAGGAAATCTTATGTCAAGAGTTACCTCAAATATCAGTTCCAACATTTTGCAATGGATCCACCCTATATGCTAAGAATTACGTGCATCATGTCGGGGCCTTCGTGCAGGTGTGGTGGTGCTGTGTCCCTGCCGCTGGGTATGACTGGGTTAGCGGCTTTCTCAGTTAGCTCGAGTCCCCACAGCCAATGATGGTGTCTTCATAGAAGCATGTCAGGGCCTGCAGTTTGCCATAGGTAACACCTCCCATCCATAGGCTATTAGTGCCCTTGTCCATAAGGCAAGAATAACCTCCAGTATGCCAGACCAGCAGCACACATGCATGCATAACACACATGCAATGACACGCACATTCTCTCACACACACATTCTCACTATATCTCTTGCACTGTTTCGTACCTTTGTACTGTCACACTCACACTTCCATTAGTTAATTTGCTTTTATTGTATTAGAAAAGTTTGCCTTGTTGCTTCTTCTATTCCTGCCTTGCCTTTCAGTGAAATTTATTAAAAACATATTCTCTCTACGCTATTCAAAAATAATAATATATTGCCTTTTCAATGTTTGTTACAAGTGTGATGTGAATGAAAAGTGCACTTCCTTAAAATAGCTGTGTGGGGCTTATATTTGGTTTCACGTGTGGATCAAGCAGTTACAGTATTGAAAATGAACTAATCCACATTCTAACATGTAATATCACAGCATCCAACTGACCTTATGAAATGCTTGACTTCTTTCACAACCATGGATTTCATCCAGTAACACTTTAGATTTTTCGATTTTTGAGACCCAACTTGCAATGTAAAAAAATACTGTGTCCCGGAGTAAAGCATTGTGGTGAATGGAAAGCAAGGATGGCTGAAGGTGCCTCACGATACTCAATCCAGCACCATATCCCAAAGCCTCAGCCCTAGTCTCCCTCCTTGCGCCATTCCACATTCTCAGTCCTCTTTCCCCTCTTGCACCAGCCCCGTTGTTGCAGATGGAATTAAGTAGACATCTAGTACTACGGAAAGAGCAGGTATTCTGTGGGTACTTTTGTAGAAATATGTGTAGATTCATGAGAGTTGTGTAATTTTTATATGTGCAGAGTAAGAGGTGTGCTCATGTAAGTGCTGGTGAATAGTGTGAGTGAATGCAGCATGAGTGGTGTGAGTGTAGGGTGAAAAATTTGCAGATGTTAGTGTCAGGTGAGCTGCGTGAATGCTATGTGAGAGGAGGGCCATGTGAGTGTTGGGTGAGAGGAGGGCGTGCAGAGTGAGAGGAGAGAGTGCAGGGCGGTGTGAGCGGTGTAAATGCAGGGTGAGTGGTGTGCCTGTGTATGGTGCAGGATGAGCGGCGAGAGTGAAGGGTGATCTGTGAGAGTGACTGGTTAGTGCATGGTGAGAGGAGTTAGTGCAGAATGAGTGGTGTGTCCCTATGAGTTCCAGCAGACTATTGTCCCTGTGTGCAGGCAGGATGAACAGAGTGCCTGCATGAATGCAGACTGAGGTTTGTCCGTGTGAGTGGTGTGACTCCAGGGTGAGTGCTGTTTGTTTGGTGTGAGTGCAGGGTGAGGGCTGCACCCATGTGAGTGAAGGGTGAAATGTGTGTGTGACAGGAGTGCCTATGTGAGTGCACAGTGAGTGATGTGACAGTGTGAGAGTAGGGTGAGAGGAGTGACTGCAGGGTGAGTGATGTGACATACGAGTTTGGGTGTGGGTGAAAGTGCAGAGTGGGAGGAATGAATGCATGGTGGGAAATGTGCTAGTTTGAGTGAGATTGCAAAGTGAACAGTGAGAGTGACAGGTGAATGAAGTGTCACATGAGTGCAGGGTGAGTGGTGTGCTCGTGTAAGTGCAGGATGAAAAGCGTGAGTGCCGGTGAGTGGTGTGAGTGCAGGGTGAGTGGTGTGCTGATGCGACTGCAGAGTAAGTGGAGGGGGAATGGCGTGAGTTCATGGCGAGGGACATGAGTGCTGTGTGGTCGCTGTGAGTGAAAGGTGAACGGCGTTGCTTGTGTGAGCACAGGGTAAGAGGAGGATGAACGGTGTGAGTGTGGGGTAACCGTGTGAGTGCAGTGTGATCTATGTGAGTGTAGGGTGAGTGGTGAAAGTGACAAGTGAGTGGAGTGTCATGTGCATGCAGGGTGAGCGGTGTGCTCATGTGAGTGCAGAGTAGGAGGAGGGTGAATTGGGTGAGTGCATGGTGAGCAGCGTGATCACTGGGAGTGCAGGGTGAGCATGAAAGTGAAGAGTGAGTGATGAGAATGAGGAGTGAGTTGTCTGAATGCAGGATGTATACCCAGACACCCGGAGTAACTCCGCATTGTATTGACGGCTGGTGCAGGGTTTCAGATATGTTAAAGTATTGCTATTGTGGCATCAATCCGGGATGGAGGGTTGAAGAAATAATGTGCTGATCCTGCAACAAACTTAGTCTCCTGAATAGGGATGCCAGCTGATTGGATTTCTACCGGCACCACCGGTATTTTGATGTCCCAGCCAGTACAAAAATAAGCAAAGTCAACTAAAGCCGGTATTTCTAGCACTTATTTGTGCATACTCAAACAGCAAATACAAATAGAAAGCACTTTTAAATGTGTTCTAGGGCTGCATTAATGATCCATGACTAATAATTACAGTTTAAGTTTAATTAAACAAAAGGAAACAAAGACAGAAAAGCCATATTACAAATGAAGGGATCCCATTGTATTTACAGCCCTATCTAGTTTCAAGGGTAGGCCTTTGCAGACTCTTTAAAGAACAAGCATTTGCAATGCAATAGGTCTTGCATTCACGCGAGTTTGAGCTATTGGCATTGTAAATGACAATGCCTTTTATTTATGTTTTGGGTTTTAAAACATAAATAAAAGGCATTGTCATTTACAATACTAATAGCTTAAACTCTCGCAAAAGCTAGACCTATTGCATTGCAATAAAGGGCCTTCTCGACCACTTGTTAGATTGTAAATATCAGAGGAAGAGACCGGCCTGCAACGTCTTCAAAGTAGTGATAAATAGTGCCGTGAATTTGATGTGTAAGTGTTGTAAATTACACAGACACAAAGTGTGAAGTGAGAATTGCATATGATCCAAGCTATAAACACTAACAAAGCGCTCCAACACCTTTCGCTCTGTGATTACACTGTCACGGCTCAGGAGGAAGAGCGGGAGGGGGCGGCTATTTCCTGCCCTCTCCGTAATTTGAGTGTGCAGTGTGGCATTGCATAATGTTATTGCTATCTTTGACTTAATAAAAAACACTCCAGCTGTAGTAGGGCCCTGGCTTCAACTCCTGGTGCAGGGCGGGCTGTGCGTTATAGCAGGCATGGAAGAAGGGATGGTCTAGGCTGCAGCTCCAGCCTCGTACAGTGCCCCTGCTATTACTAGTGAGCGAGAGGTGGTGGTGGTGGTGGTTTTGGTATTGGTATTAGTGGTGGTGGTGGTATTGGTGGTGGTGGTGGTATTGGTGACATTGGTGGTATTGCTGATGGTGGTGGTGGTGGTGGTATTGGCGGCGGTGGTGGTGGTAGTAGTAGTAGTGGTGGTGGTGGTGGTATTAGTTCTGGTGGTATTGGTGGTGGTATTAGTTCTGGCTGTAGTAGGGCCCTGGCTTCACCTCCTGGTGCAGGGTGGGCTGTGCGTTATGGCAGGCATGGAGGGAGGGAGGGAGGGATGGTCTAGGCTGCAGCTCCAGCCTCGTACAGTGCCCCTGCTATTACTAGTGAGCGAGAGGCGCTGAGGTGGTGGTTTTGGTGGTGGTGGTGGTATTGGTATTAGTGGTGGTATTGGTATTAGTGGTGGTGGTGGTATTGGTGCTGGTATTGGTGGTGGTATTGGTGGCATTGGTGGTATTGCTGATGGTGGTAGTGGTATTGGTGGTGGTATTGGTGATGTGGTACTGGTATTGGTGGTGGTATTGGTGGTGGTGGTATTGGTGGTGGTGGTATTGGTGGTGGTGGTGGTGGTGGTGGTATTGGTGGTGGTAGTGGTATTGGTGGTGGTAGTGGTATTGGTGGTGGTAGTGGTATTGGTGGTGGTGGTAGTGGTATTGGTGGTGGTAGTGGTATTGGTGGTAGTGGTATTGGTGGTGGTGGTATTGGTGGTGGTGGTATTGGTGGTGGTGTTGGTGGTATTGGTGGTGGTAGTTGGTGGTGGTGGTAGTGGTGGTGGTGGTATTGGTGGTGGTATTGGTATTGGTGGTGGTGTTGTTGGTATTGGTGGTGGTGGTATTGGTATTGGTGGTAGTGGTGGTGTTGTTGGTATTGGTGGTGGTGGTATTGGTATTGGTGGTGGTGGTATTGCTGGTGGTGGTGTTGATTGGTGGTGGTGTTATTGGTATTGGTGGTGGTGGTGTTATTGGTGTTGGTGGTGGTGTTATTGGTATTGGTGGTGGTGTTGGTATTGGTGGTGATTGGCATTGGTGGTGGTGGTATTGGTGGTGGTGGTGGTATTGGTATGGTGGTGGTGGTGGTATTGGTGGTGGTGGTGTGTGGTATTGGTGGTGGTATTGGTATTGGTGGTGGTGGTATTGGTGGTGGTGGTATTGGTGGTGTTGGTATTGGTGGTGGTGGTATTGGTGGTGGTGGTGGTATTGGTGGTGGTGGTAGTGGTGATGGTGGTATATGGTGGTGGTGGTATTGGTGGTGGTATTGGTGGTGGTATTGGTGGTGGTATTGGTGGTGGTATTGGTGGTGGTATTGGTGGTGGTGGTATGTGGTGGTGGTATTGGTGGTGGTGGTAGTGGTGGTGGTATGTGGTGGTGGTATTAGTGGTGGTGGATTAGTGGTGGTGGTGGTGGTATTAGTGGTGGTGGTGGTGGTATTGGTGGTGGTGGTGGTATAGTGGTGGTGGTGGTATTGGTGGTGGTAGTGGTGGTGGTAGTGGTGGTGGTATTGGTGGTGGTGGTATTGGTATTGGTGGTGGTGGTATTGGTGGTGGTATTAGTGGTGGTGGTGGTATTGGTGGTGGTGGTATTAGTGGTGGTGGTGGTATTAGTGGTGGTGGTGGTGGTGGTATTAGTGGTGGTGGTGGTATTAGTGGTGGTGGTGGTATTAGTGGTGGTGGTGGTATTAGTGGTGGTGGTGGTATTAGTGGTGGTGGTAGTAGTGGTGGTGGTGGTGGTGGTGGTATTGGTGGTGGTGGTGGTATTGGTATTGGTGGTGGTTGGTATTGGTGGTGGTTGGTATTGGTGGTGGTATTGGTGGTGGTTGGTATTGGTGGTGGTATTGGTGGTGATATTAGTGGTGGTGGTGGTATTAGTGGTGGTATTAGTGGTGGTGGTGGTGTTGGTGGTGTTGGTGGTATTGGTGGTGGTGTTGGTGGTATTGGTGGTGGTGGTCTTGGTGGTGGTATTGGTGGTGGTGGTGGTATTGGTGGTGTTGGTGGTATTGGTGGTGGTGGTCTTGGTGGTGGTATTGGTGGTGGTGGTGGTATTGGTGGTGGTATTGGTGGTGGTGGTATTGGTGGTGGTATTGGTATTGGTGGTGGTGTTATTGGTATTGGAGGTGGTATTGGTGGTGGTATTGGTATTGGTGGTGGTGTTATTGGTATTGGAGGTGGTATTGGTGGTGGTGTTATTGGTATTGGTGGATTGGTGGTGGTATTGGTATTGGTGGTGGTGGTGTTATTGGTATTGGTGGTGGTGGTGTTATTGGTATTGGTGGTGGTGTTGGTATTGGTGGTGTTATTGGTATTGGTGGTGGTCTTGGTATTGGTGGTGTTATTGGTGGTGGTGGTGGTATTGGTGGTGGTGTTATTGGTGGTGGTGGTGTTATTGGTGGTGGTGGTGGTGTTATTGGTATTGGAGGTGGTGGTGGTGGTGTTATTGGTATTGGAGGTGGTATTGTTGGTGGTATTGGTGGTGGTGGTGGTGGTGTTATTGGTGGTGGTGGTGGTGTTATTGGTATTGGTGGTGGTGTTATTGGTATTGGTGGTGTTATTGGTGGTGGTGGTGTTATTGGTATTGGTGGTGGTGGTGTTGGTGGTGTTGGTGGTGTTGGTGGTGGTGTTGGTGGTGGTGTTGGTGGTGGTGTTGGTGGTGGTGTTGGTGGTGGTGTTGGTGGTG